>NW_021027507.1:712491-806563 GCF_004153795.1 Camellia sinensis
AGTTCTGTTTTTAGGCCCTCTTTATTGTTTATTAAGAGTGTTTTGTTGTTTGAGGGTTGTTGACCACCCTTAGGCCTTAAAAGGCCTCATTTTGAGCCATTTTGTGTTAGCTCTGGGATTTTGGTGTTGAGGTCTCTTCACCACTGAAATCTTGACTGAAATCCCTCAAGATTTCAGTGGTGAAGAGACCTCAACACCAAAATCCCGGAGCTAATACAAAATGGCTCAAAATGAGGCCTTTTGAGGCCTAAGGGTGGTCAACAACCCTCAAACAATGAAACACTCTTAATAAACAATAAAGAGGGCTTAAAAATAGAACTTTTTTGTGTTATACAATAATCACAAAAACAGCTCTAAGACTAGTAGAAAATCAATGCAAAAATGGGGGAAAAAGGGACTAGTTTCTCACCCTTGTAGTCCTCTTCAACAATGGTGCTCCAATGGCCTCCTTTGGCTTGAATCCAACACCAAAACTTCAAAACACACTCTTTAGAACCTCAGCTCCAAGAGGAAGGTGAAACACTAGGTGTTTGTGTGCAATAGTAAGGCACAAAACACCTAGTGAACAAAATGAGAGGGAAAGAGAGATAGGTTGTGTATCTAATCCTAACCCTAGGAAAAACCGGAGCTCTCCTCTGTCTTCTCTCCTCAAAAATGTCTAAAGCCTCCTTTCTTTGCCTTAGAGAGGGCTTCCCTCTATATCCCTCTTGTAAAGCTTACAAGACAAGCCTTGCAAGAGGGAGATATGGAGAGGAGCAAAAGCAATACAGCTGTCCAAAAATATCTGCAAAAGCAGATGAACAGCAATCGGCCGGCAAAAAATGCCATCTTGGCCAAAAAGAGTGCCGACCGGCACAAAAGAGTGCTGACCGGCAACAAAGAGTGCCGGCCGGCAAACTATATTGCCGGTGGCAGCAAAAACCAGCCGGTGGCATCTAGCCAATGCCGGTGGTGGGTGGGGATGGTCTACAAGCCTCACCCTGCCTTTCCAACGCAAAACACAAGTGTTTGGTGCAAAACCAGACACTAAACGGTCGAGTTCGGAGATCCTGAGGCAAGGCACGCGAGCCGAGGCTTCCGGGAACTCCAAACGAACACAAACATGGATAATCACCGAGTGTTCAAACGGTGACGTCCAAGTCTTGAGGACGGTCAAAAATGGGGTGTCTACACTTACATATGTACATTTTATTCCCTACGTTACACATTGTACACGTAGTCGCGTGTACTTTACTTGCATGTGTACATTTCATTCCCTGCTTTACACATTGTATGCGTAGTCGCGTGTACTTTACTTACATGTGTACATTTCATTCCTCGCTTTACACCTTGTATGCGTTGTCACGCATGCTTTACTTACATGTGTACATTTTATTCCCTACGTTACACATTGTATGCATTGTCGCGCATGCTTTACTTACATGTGTACATTTTAGTCCCAACGTCATACATTGTACACGTAGTCACGTGTGCTTTACTTATATGTGTACATTTCATTTCCTTGTCACACAGATTGTATGCGCTGTCGTGCATGCTTTACTAACATGTGTTTATGCCTTTCATGCATTGTTACACATATTGCTTGCGTTGTTGTGCATGCTTTACTTACATGTGTTTATGCATCCTCTATTGCATTGTTATGCACCCCCCACTTGCGTTGTCGCTCATGTTTTACTTGCATTGTCATGCTTGTTTCGACCGCATTGTTATGCACCCCTCGGCTTGCGTTGTCACGCATGACCTCCTCATTGTCATACTCCCTTCCGCATTGTCATGCGTCACACTTAGCTTCCATTGTTGTGCACATTTCACCCACGTTGTCACGCACTTTTCACTTGCATTGCTATGCTTGTTTCTAACAATATTGTATCTGTGAAGTTTTCTTTCTTTTTCAGGCACGATATTGTATGTACGGTTGATTTGAAGATGATGAAACCAGACGATATTGTACGTACGGTTCATTCAATGGTAGTCCCGGTTAGGTTCAATTGTTACCCCTTTCTCCACTCGCCTGCCGCGTTTGGACATATCCTTTCTGCACTCGCGTGCCGCGTTTGGACATATCCTTTTCTCCACTCACGTGCCGCGTTTGAATGTAACCCCTTCTCCACTCGTGTGCCGCGTTTGGACGTACCCCTTTCTCCACTCGCGTGCCTCATTTGGACGTATCCTTTTCTCCACTCACGCCCGTATTTGGATATACCCTTCCTCCACTCGCGTGCCGCGTTTGGACATATCCCTTCTCCACTCGCGTGCCGCGTTTGGACGTAACCTCTCTTTCTCCACTCGCGTGCCGCATTTGGATGTATCATTTCTCCACTCGCGTTTGGACGTATTGATGTGATCTATTTAATTGCTGGAGTTCCAACATCGATTATGGCTACTACTTTCTGATTTTCACAATGGCGTCCATATACTCCCAGAACAAAATTAAATTTTAGTCGCCGCTGGACAACATCTAGTAGATCCGGCGAGGTTGATCTCCTCTGACATAATGATTTTAGAATGTTTTTAGAATTTTTTAGTGCAGCGGCCACTCCGAAACACACAATTCGTTTATGAATGCGGAATGTATAATTCCTGTTGACAAAGAAAGGTTAAGTGCATAGTGTTGGGAGAATAATTAATTTAAAACGACGTCGCATTGAGGCCATAACTCACTCTCAATGACGTCACTCACTCCCTCGGGTGACGCAAGTCACTCTCTAAAAACTTTACTGGTATAAGAGAGTGAGGGAGTGAGTTATATAGGTCCCCGGGAGCGTCCCACTAATATAACCTGGGACGCTTCCCCCGCGCCACGTGTCATCCCCCGATTGGTGCTCCCTTCTGCAATTCGCGGCGTGTTGTCGAGTAGGGGCTCCACTCCGCGCCCAGATCTGTGGCCAGGATTAAAACATCAATAAAAGCAAGAGCAAGCAAGAATTTTGAATTTAAAGAGTGGGCCCATTTGGGGCCGTGTTGATGCATCCTGTACCATTTGTTTGTAGCCGTTTATTTTCATTGTTCTTCCAAATGAAATACTGTTAAGGTTGACCCATGTCACGGTCAACATTTTATGCCTATAAAATAAAATCGATGTGATCCATTTAATTGCTGGAGTTTCAACATCGATTATGGCTACTACGTTCCGATTTTCACAACGGCATCCATATATTCGCAGAACAAAATTAAATTTCAGTCGCCGCTGGACAACATCCAGTAGATCCGGCGGGGTTGATCTCCTCTGACATAATGATTTTGGAATGTTTTTAGAATGTTTTTTGCGCAGCGGCCTCTCCGAAACACACAATTCGTTTATGAATGCGGAATGTATAATTCATATTGACATATAAAGGTTAAGCGCAAAGAGTTCGGAGAATAATTAATTTAAAACGACGTCGCATTGAGGCCATAACTCACTCTCAATGATGTCACTCACTCTCTCGGATGAGGCAAGTCACTCTCTAAAAACTTTACTGGTATAAGAGAGCGAGGGAGTGAGTTATATAGGTTCCCAGGAGCGTCCCACTAATATCACCTGGGCCGCTCCCCCCGCGCCACGTGTCGTCCCCCGATTGTTGCACCCTTCCGCAATTCGCGGCGTGTTGTCGAGGAGGGGCTCTGCTCCGCGCCCAGATCTGTGGCCAGGATTAAAACATCTAGAAAGGCAAGAGCAAGCAAGAATTTAGAATTTAAAGAGTGGGCCCATTTGGGGCCATGTTGATGCATCATGTACCATTTGTTTGTAGCCGTTTATTTTAACTGTTCTTCCAAACGAAATACTGTTAAGGCTGACCCATGTCACGGTCAACATTTTATGCCTATAAAATAAAATCGATGTGATCCATTTAATTGCTGGAGTTTCAACATAGATTTTGGCTACTACGTTCCGATTTTAACAACGGCGTCCATATACACCCAGAACAAAATTAAAATTTAGTCGCCGCTGGACAACATCCAGTAGATCCGGCGGGGTTTATCTCCTCTGACATAATGATTTCAGAATGTTTTTAGAATGTTTTTAGCGCAGAGGCCTCTCTGAAACACACAATTTGTTTATGAATGCGGAATGTATAATTCATATCAACATATAAAGGTTAAGTGCATAGAGTTGGAAGAATGATTAATTTAAAACGACGTCGCATTGAGGCCATAACTCACTCTCAATGACGTCACTCAATCTCTCGGATGACGCAAGTCACTCTCAAAAAACTTTACTGGCATAAGAGAGTGAGGGAGTGAGTTATATAGGCCCACAAGAGCGTCCCTCTAATATTACCAGGGACGCTCCCCCTCCCCGCGCCACGTGTCGTCCCCCGATTGGTGCTCCCTTCCGCAATTCGCGGCGGGATGTCGAGTAGGGGCTCCGCTCCGTGCCAAGATCTGCGACAAGGATTAAAACATCTAAAAAGGCAAGAGCAAATGGGAATTTTGAATTTAAAGAGTGGGACCATTTGGGGCCGTGTTGATGCATCCGGTACCATTTGTTTGTAGCCGTTTATTTTAATTGTTCTTCAAAATGAAATACTGTTAAGGTTGACCCTTGTCACGGTCAACATTTTCTGCCTATAAAATATATTCGTTGTGATCCATTTAATTGCTGGAGTTTCAACATCGATTATGGCTACTAGATTCCGATTTTCACAACGCCGTCCATATACTTCCAGAAAAAAATTAAATTTTAGTCGCCGTTGGACAGCATCCAGTAGATTCGGCGGGGTTGATCTCCTCTGACATAATGATTTTAGAATGTTTTTAGCGCAGCGTCCTCTCCGAATTGTCAAACACACATGTCGTTTATGAATGCGGAATGTATAATTCATATCTACATATAAAGGTTAAGTGCATAGAGCTGGGAGAATAATTAATTTAAAAGGACGTCACATTAAGGCCATAACTCACTCTCAATGACGTCACTCACTCTCTCGGTTGACGGAAGTCACTCTCTAAAAACTTTTCTGGTATAACAGAGTGAGGGACTGAGTTATATAGGTTCCCAGGAGCGTCCCACTAATATTACCTGGGACGCTACCCCCCGCGCGACGTGTTTTTCCCCGATTGGTGCTCCCTTCACAATTCATGGCGTGCTATCGAGTAGGCGCTCCGCTCTGCTCCCAAATCTACGACTTGGATTAAAACATCTAAAAAGGCAAGCGCAAGCAGGAATTTTGAATCTAAAGAGTGGGCCCATTTGAGGCTGTGTTGATGCATCCTGTTTCATTTGTTTGTAGCCGTTTATTTTAATTGTTCTGCCAAATGAAATACTGTTAAGGTTGACCCATGTCACGGTCAACATTTTATGCTTATAAAATAAAATCGATGTGATCCATTTAATTGCAGGAGTTTCAACATCGATTATGGCTACTACGTTCCGATTTTCACAACGGCGTCCATATACTCCCCGAACAAAATTAAATTTTAGTCGCCGCTGGGCAACGTCCAGTAGATCCGGCGGGGTTGATCTCCTCTGACAAAATGATTTTAGAATGTTTTAGAACGTTTTTACCATAGCAGCCTCTCCGAAACACACAATTCGTTTATGAATGCGGAATGTATAATTCGTATCGACATATAAAGGTTAATTGCATATAGTTCGGAGAATAATTAATTTAAAACGACGTCGCATTGAGGCCATATCTCACTCTCAATCAGGTCACTCACTCTCTCGGATGACGCAAGTCACTCTCTAAAAACTTTAGCGGTATAAGAGAATGAGGAAGTGAGTTATATAGGTTCCCTGGAGCGTCCCACTAATATTACCTGGGACGCTACCCCCGCGCGCCACGTGTCGTCCCCCGATTGGTGCTCCCTTCCGCAATTCGCGGCGTGTTGTCGAGTAGGGGCTCCGGTCCACGCCCAGATCTGTGACCAGGATTAAAACATCTAAAAAGGAAAAAGCAAGCGGGATTTTTTAATTTAAAGAGTGGGCCCTTTTGGGGCCGTGTTGATGCATCCCGTACCATTTGTTTGTAACCGTTTATTTTAAATGTTTTTCCAAAGGAAATACTGTTAAGGTTGACCCATGTCACGGTCAACATTTTCTGCCTATAAAATATAATCGTTGTGATCCATTTAATTGCTGGAGTTTCAACATTGATTCTGGCTACTACGTTCTGATTTTAACAACGGCGTCCATATACTCCCAGAACAAAATTAAATTTTAGTCTACGCTGTTCAACATCCAGTTGATCCGGCGGGGTTGATCTCCTCTGACATAACAATTTTAGAATGTTTTTAGAACGTTTTTAGCGCAGCGGCCTCTCCGAAACACACAATTCGTTTATGAATGCGGAATGTATAATTCATATCGACATATAAAGGTTAAGTGCATTGAGTTCGGAGAATAATTAATTTAAAACGACGTCGCATTGAGGCCATACGTCACTCTCATTGACGTCACTCACTCTCTCGGATGAGGGAAGTCACTCTCTAAAAACTTCTCTCGTATAAGAGAGTGAGGGAGAGAGTTATATAGGTTCGCAGGAGCGTCCCACTAGTATTACCTGGGATGCTCCCCCCGCGCCACGTGTCGTCCCCCGATTATTGCTCCTCACCGCAATTCACGGCGTGTTGTCGAGTAGGGGCTCCGCCCTGCACCCAGATCTGTGGCCAGGATTAAAATATCTAAAAAGGCAAGAGCAAGCGTGAATTTTGAATTTAATGAGTGGGCCCATTTGGGGCCGTGTTGATGCATCCTGTACCATTTGTTTGTAGCCGTTTATTTTAATTGTTCTTCCAAATGAAATACTGTTAAGGTTGACCCATGTCATGGTCAACATTTTATGCCTATAAAATAAAATCGATGTGATCCATTTAATTGTTGGAGTTTCAACATCGATTGTGGCTACAACATTCCGATTTTCACAACGCCGTCCATATACTCGCAGAGCAAAATTAAATTTTAGTCGCCGCTGGACAACATCCAGTAGATTCGGCGGGGTTGATCCCCTCTGACATAATGATTTTAGAATGTTTTTGGCGCAGCGTCCCATCCGAATTGTCAAACACACAATTCGTTTATGAATGCGGAATGTGTAACTCATAGCGACATATAAAGGTTAAGTGCATAGAGCTCGGAGAATAATTAATTTAAAACGACGTCGCATTGAGGCCATAACTCACTCTCACTAATGTCACTCACTCTCTTGGATGACGCAAGTCACTCTCTAAAAACTTTACTGGTATAAGAGAGTGAGGGACTGAGTTATATAGGTTCCCAGAAGCGTCCCACTAATATGACCTGGGACGCTCCTCCCCGCGCCACGTGTCGTCCCCCGATTGGTGCTCCCTTATGCAATTCACGGCGTGTTGTCGAGTAGTGGCTCCGCTCCGCGCCCAGTTCTGCGGCCAGGATTAAAACATCAAAAAAGGCAAGCGCAAGCAGGAATTTTGAATTTAAAGAGTGGGCCCATTTGGGGCCATGCTGATGCATCCTACACCAATTGTTTGTAGCTGTTTATTTTAATTGTTCTTCCAAATGGAATACTGTTAAGGTTGACCCATGTCACGGTCAACATTTTATGCCTGTAAAATATAAACGATGTGATCCATTTAATTGCTAGAGTTTCAACATCGATTACGACTACTACATTCTGATTTTCACGACGGCGTCCATATACTCCCAGAACAAAATTAAATTTTAGTCGCCGCTGGACAGCATCCAGTAGATTCAGCGGGGTTGATCTCCTTTGACATAATGATTTTAGAATGCTTTCGGCGCAGCGTCCCATCCGAAGTGTCAAACACACAATTCGTTCATGAATGCGGAATGTATAATTCATATCGACATATAAAGGTTAAGTGCATAGAGCTGGGAGAATAATTAATTTAAAATGACGTCGCATTGAGGCCATAACTCACTCTCAAAGACATCACTCACTCTCTCAGGTGACGCAAGTCACTCTCTAAAAACTTTACTGGTATAAGAGAGTGAGGGACTGAGTTATACAAGTTCCCAGGAGCGTCCCACTAATATTACATGGGATGCTTCCCCCCGCGCCACGTGTCGTCCCACGATTGCTGCTCCCTTATGCAATTCGCGGCGTGTTGTCGAGTAGGGCCTCCGCTCGCCGGTCCGCTCTGCGCCCAGGAATAAAACATCTAAAAAGGCAAGCGCAAGCAGGAATTTTGAATTTAAAGAGTGGGCCCATTTGGGGCCGTGTTGATGCATCCCGTACCATTTGTTTGTAACCGTTTATTTTAATTGTTCTTCCAAATGAAATACTGTTAAGGTTGACCCATGTCAAGGTCAACATTTTATGCCTATAAAATAAAATCGATGTGATCCATTTAATTGCTGGAGTTTCAACATCGATTATGGCTACTACATTCTGATTTTCACAACGGCGTCCATATACTCCCAGAACAAAATTAAATTTTAGTCGCCGTTGGGCAACATCCAGTAGATCCGGCGGCGTTGATCTCGTCTGACATAATGATTTTCGAATGTTATTAGAACGTTTTTACCTTACAGCCTCTCCGAAACACACAATTCGTTTATGAATGCGGAATGTATAATTCATATCGACACATAATGGTTAAGTGTATAGAGTTCGGAGAATAATTAACTTAAAACGACACCGCATTGAGGCCATATCTCACTCTCATTGATGTCACTCACTCTCTCGGATGACGCAAGTCACTCTCTAAAAACTTTACTGGTATAAGAGAGTGAGGGAGTGAGTTATATAGGTTCCCACGAGCGTCCCACTGATATTACTTGGGACGCTCCCCCAAGTGCCACGTGTCGTCCCCCAATAGGTGCTCCCTTCCGCATTTCGCGGCGTGTTGTCGAGTAGGCGCTCCGCTCCGTGCCCAGATCTGTGGCCAAGATTAAGACATCTAAAAAGGCAAGAGCAAGCGGGATTTTTGAATTTAAAGAGTGGGCCCATTTGGGGCCGTGTTGATGCATCCCTTACCATTTGTTTGTAACCATTTATTTTAATTGTTCTTCCAAATGAAATACTGTGAAGGTTGACCCATGTCATGGTCAACATTTTATGCCTATAAAATATAATCGATGTGACCCATTTAATTGCTGGAGTTTTAACATCGATTATCGCTACTACATTCCGATTTTCACAACGGCATCCATATACTCCTAGAACAAAATTTAATTTTAGTCGCCGCTGGACAATATCCAGTAGATTCGGCGGGGTTGATCTCCTCCGACATAATGATTTTAGAATGTTTTTAGCGCAGCGTCCCCTCCGAATTGTCAAACACACAATTCGTTTATGAATGTGGAATGTATAATTCATATCGACATATAAAGGTTAAGTGCATAGAGGTAGGAGAATAATTAATTAAAAACGACGTCGCATTGAGGCCATAACTCACTCTCAATGACGTCACTCACTCTCTCGGATGACGAAAGTCACTCTCTAAAAACTTTACTGGTATAAGAGAGTGAGGGACTGAGTTATATAGGTTCACCGGAGCGTCCCACTAATATTCCCTGGGACGCTCCCCCCCGTGCCACGTGTCGTCCCCCGATTGGTGCTCCCTTCCGCAATTCGCGGCATGCTGTCGACTAGGTGCTCCGGTCTACGCCCAGATCTGCGGCCAGGATTAAAACATCTAAAAAGGCCAGCGCAAGCGGGAATTTTGAATTTAAAGAGTGGGCCCATTTGGGGCTATGTTGATGCATCCTGTTCCATTTGTTTGTAGCCGTTTATTTTAATTGTTCTTCCAAATGAAATACTGTTAAGGTTGACCCATGTAACGGTCAACCATTTATGCCTATAAAATAAAATCGATGTGATCCGTTTAATTGCGGGAGTTTCCACAATGATTATGGCTACTGCGTTCTGATTTTCACAACGGCGTTCGTATACTCAGAGAACAAAATTCAATTTTAGTCGCCGCTGGGCAACATCCAGTAGATCCGGCGGGGTTGTTCTCCTCTGACAAAATGATTTTAGAATGTTTTTACCGCAGCGGCCTCTCCGAAACACACAATTCGTTTATGAATGCGAAATGTATAATTCATATCGACATATAAAGGTTAAGTGCATATAGTTCGGAGAATAATTAATTTAAAACGACGTCGCATTGGGGCCATATCTCACTCTCAATGATGTCACTCACTCTCTCGGATGACGCAAATCAGTCTCTAAAAACTTTACTGGAATATGAGAGTGAGGGAGTGAGTTATATAGGTTCCCAGGAGCGTCCCACTAATATTACCTAGGATGCTCCCCCCCGCGCCACGTGTCGTCCCCCAATTGGTGCTCCCTTCCGCAATTTACGGCGTGTTGTCGAGTAGGGGCTCCGCTCCATGCCCAGATCTGTGGCCAGGATTAAAACATCTAAAAAGGCAAGAGCAAGCGGGATTTTTGAATTTAAAGAGTGGGCCCATTTGGGGCCGTGTTGATGCATCCCGTACCATTTGTTTGTAACCCTTTATTTTAATTGTTCTTCCAAATGAAATAGTGTTAAGGTAGACCCATGTCACGGTCAACATTTTGTGCCTATAAAATATAATCGTTGTGATCGATTTAATTGCTGGAGTTTCAACATCGATTGTGGCTACTACATTCCGATTTTCACAACGGCGTCCATATACTTCCAGAACAAAATTAAATTTTAGTCGCCGTTGGACAACATCCAGTAGATTCGGCGGGGTTGATCTCCTTTGACATAAAGATTTTAGAATGTTTTTATCGTAGCGTCCTCTCCGAATTGTCAAACACACAAGTCGTTTATGAATGCAGAATGTATAATTCATATCAACATATAAAGGTTAAGTGCATACAGCTGGGAGAATAATTAATTCAAAATGACATCGCGTTGAGGCCGTAACTCACTCTCAATGACGTCACTCACTCTCTCGGATGACGCAAGTCACTCTCTAAAAACTTTACTGGTATAAGAGAGTGAGGGGCTGAGTTGTATAGGTTCCCAGGAGCGTCCCACTAATATTACCTGGGACAGTCCCCCCCGCGCGACGTGTCGTGCCCCGATTGGTGCTCCCTTTCGCAATTCGCGGCGTGTTGTCGAGTAGGGGCTCCGCTCTGCGCCCAGATCTGCGGCCAGGATTAAAACATCTAAAAGGCAAGCGCAAGCGGGAATTTTGAATTTAAAGAGTGGGCCCATTTGGGGCTGTGTTGATGCATCCTGTTCCATTTCTTTGTAGCCGTTTATTTTAATTGTTCTTCCAAATGAAATACTGTTAAGGTTGACCCATGTCACGGTCAACATTTTATGCTTATAAAGTAAAATCGATGTGATCCATTTAATTGCTGGAGTTTCAACATCGATTATCGCCACTACGTTCCGATTTTCACAACGGCGTCCATGTACTCCCCGAACAAAATTAAATTTTAGTCGCCACTGGACAACATCCAGTAGGTCCGGCGGGGTTGATCTCCTCTGACATATCGATTTTAGAATGTTTTTAGAATGTTTTTAGCGCAGCGGCCTCTCTGAAACACACAATTCGTTTATGAATGCGGAATGTATAATTCATATCAACATATAAAGGTTAAGTGCATAGAGTTGGGAGAATAATTAATTTAAAACGACGTCGCATTGAGGTCATAACTCACTGTCAATGACGCCACTCACTTTCTTGGATGACGCAAGTCACTCTCTAAAAACTTTTCTGGTATAAGAGAGTGAGGGACTGAGTTATATTGGTTCACTGGAGCGTCGCACTAATATTACCTGGGATGCTCTCCCCCGCGCCACGTGTCGTCCCCAGATTGGTGCTCCTTTCCGCAATTCGCGGCGTGTTGTCGAGCAGGTGCTCCGCTCTACGCCTCGATCTGCGGGCAGGATTAAAATATCTAAAAAGGCAAGCGCAAGTAGGAATTTTGAATTTAAAGAGTGGGCCCATTTGGGGCTGTGTTGATGCATCCTGTTCCATTTGTTTGTATCCGTTTATTTTAATTATTCTTCCAAATTAAATACTCTTATCGTTGACCCATGTAACGGTCAACCTTTTATGCCTATAAAATAAAATCGATGTGATCCATTTAACTGCTGGAGTTTCAACATCGATTATGGCTACTACGTTCTGATTTTCACAACGGCGTCCATATACTCCCAGAACAAAATTAATTTTAGTCGCCGCTGGGCAACATCCAGTAGATCCGGCGGGGTTGATCTCCTCTGACATGACGATTTTAGAATGTTTTTAGAACGTTTTTAGCACAGCGGCCTCTCTGAAACACACAATTCGTTTATGAATGCGGAATGTATAATTCATATCGACATATAAAGGTTAACTGCATAGAGTTCGGAGAATAATTAATTTAAAACAACGTCGCATTGAGGCCATAACTCACTCTCTCGGATAAAGCAAGTCACTCTCTAAAACTTTTCTGCTACAAGAGAGTGAGGGATTGAGTTATATAGGTTCCCAAGAGCGTCCCACTAATATTACCTGGGACGCTCCCCTCGCGCCACGTGTCGTCCCCCCGATTATTGCTCCCTTCCGCAATTCGCGGCATGTTGTCGAGTAGGGACTCCGCTCTGCGCCCAGATCTATGGCCAGGATTAAAACATCTAAAAAGGCAAGAGCAAACGGGAATTTTGAATTTAAAGAGTGGGCCCATTTGGGGCAGTGTTGATGCATCCTGTACTATTTGTTTGTAGCCGTTTATATTAATTGTTCTTCCAAATGAAATACTGTTATGCTTGACCCATGTCACGGTCAACATTTTATGCCTATAAAATAAAATTGATGTGATCCATTTAATTACTGGAGTTTCAACATCGATTATGGCTACTACATTCCGATTTTCACAACGGCGTCCATATACTCCCAGAACAAAATTAAATTTTAGTCGTCGCTGGACAATATCAAGTAGATTCGGCGGGGTTGATCTCCTCTGACATAAAGATTTTAGAATGTTTTTGGCGCAGCGTCCCATCCGAATTGTGAAACACACAATTCGTTTATGAATGCGGAATGTGAAATTCATATCGACAAATAAAGGTTAAGTGCATAGAGCTCGGAGAATAATTAATTTAAAACGACGTCGCATTGAGGCCATAACTCACTCTCACTGACGTCGCTAACTCTCTCGGATGACGCAAGTCACTCTCTAAAAACTTTACTGGTATAAGAGAGTGTGGGACTGAGTTATATAGGTTCCTAGGAGCGTCCCACTAGTATTACCTAGGACACTCCCCCCTGCGCCACGTGTCGTCCCCTGATTGGTGCTCCCTTACGCAATTCGCGGCGTGTTGTCGAGTAGCGGCTCCGCTCCACACCCAGATCTGTGGCCAGGATAAAAACATCGAAAAAGGCAAGAGCAAGCGGTATTTTTGAATTTAAACAGTGGGCCCATTTGGGGCCGTGTGTATGCATCCTGTACCATTTGTTTGTAACTGTTTATTTTAATTGTTGTTCCAAATGAAATACTGTTAAGGTTGACCCATGTCATGGTCAACATTTTATGCCTATAAAATATAATTGTTGTGGTCCATTTAATTGTTGAAGTTTCAACATTGATTATGGCTACTACATTCCGATTTTCACAACGGCGTCCATTTACTCCCAGAACAAAATTAAATTTTTGTCGCCGCTGGAAAACATCCAGTAGATTCGGCGGGTTGATCTCCTCTGACATAATGATTTTAGAATGTTTTTAGCGCAGCGTCCCCTCCGAATTGTCAAACACGCAATTCGTATATGAATGCGGAATATATAATTCATATCGACAAATAAAGGTGACGTGCATAGAGCTGGGAGAATAATTAATTTAAAACGACGTCGCATTGAGGCCATAACTCACTCTCAATGACATCACTCACTCTCTCGGATGACGCAAGTCACTCTCTAAAAACTTTACTGGTATAAGAGAGTGAGGGACTGAGTTATATAGGTTCACCGGAGCATCACACTAATATTACCTGGGACGCTCCCCCCCGCGCCACGTGTCGTCCCCCGATTGGTGATCCCTTCCGCAATTCGCGGCGTGTTGTCGAGCAGGGGCTCCGCTCTGCGCCCAGATCTGGGGGCAGGATTAAAACATCTAAAAAGGCAAGCACAAGCGGGAATTTTGAATATAAAGATTGGGCCCATTTGGGGCTGTGTTGATGCATCCTGTTCCATTTGTTTGTAGCCGTTTATTTTAATTGTTCTTCCAAATGAAATACTGTTAAGGTTGACCCATGTAACGGTCAACCTTTTATGCCTATAAAATAAAATCGATGTGATCCATTCAATTGCTGGAGTTTCAACATCGATCAAGGCTACTACGTTCTGATCTTCACAACGGCGTCCATATACACCCAGAACAAAATTAAATTTGAGTCGCTGCTGGGCAACATCCAGTAGATCCGGCAGGGTTGATCTCCTCTGACATTACGATTTTAGAATGTTTATAGAACGTTTTTAGCGCAGCGGCCCCTCTGAAACACACAATTCGTTTATGAATGCGGAATGTATAATTCATATCGACATATAAAGGTTAAGTGCATAGAGTTCAAAGAATAATTAATTTAAAACGACGTCGCATTGAGGCCATAACTCACTCTCAATGACGTTACTCACTCTCTCGGATGACGCAAGTCACTCTCTAAAAACTTTTCTGGTATAAGACAGTGAGGGATTGAGTTATATAGGTTCCCAGGATCGTCCCACTAATATTACCTGGGACGCTCCCCTCGCGCCACGTGTCGTCCCCCGATTATTGCTCCGCTGTGCGCCCAGATCAGCGGCCAGGATTAAAACATCTAAAAATGCAAGCGCAAGCGGGAATTTTGAATTTAAAGAGTGGGCCCATTTGGGGATGTATTGATGCATCCTGTTCCATTTGTTTGTAGCCGTTTATTTTAATTGTTCTTCCAAATGAAATACTGTTAAGGTTGACCCATGTAACGGTCAACCTTTTATGCCTATAAAATAAAATCGATGTGATCCATTTAATTGCTGGAGTTTCAACATCGATTATGGCTACTACGTTCTGATTTTCACAACGGCGTCCATATACTCCCACAACAAAATTAAATTTTAGTCGCTGCTGGGCAACATCCAGTAGATCCGGCGGGGTTGATCTCCTCCGACATAATGATTTTAGAATGTTTTTAGAATGTTTTTACCGCAGCGGCCTCTCTGAAACGCACAATTCGTTTATGAATGCGGAATGTATAATTCATATCGACATATAAAGGTTAAGTGCATAGAGTTCGGAGAGTGATTAATTTAAAATGACGTCGCATTGAGGCCATATCTCACTCTCAATGATGTCACCCACTCTCTCGGATGACGCAAGTCACTCTCGAAAAACTTTATTGGTATAAGAGAGTGAGGGACTGAGTTATATAGGTTCCCCGGAGCGTCCCACTAATATTACCTGGGACGCTCCCCCCGCGCCACGTGTCGTCCCCCGATTGGCTCTCCCTTACGCAATTCGCGGTGTGTTGTCGAGTAGAGGCTCCTCTCTGGGCCTAGATCGGCGGCCAGGATTAAAACATCTAAAAAGGCAAGCGCAAGCGGGAATTTTGAATTGAAAGAGTGGGCCCATTTGGGGCTGTGTTGATGTATCCTGTTCCATTTGTTTGTAGCCGTTTATTTTAATTGTTCTTCCAAAGGAAATACTGTTAAGGTTGACCCATGTCACGGTCAACCTTTTATGCCTATAAAATAAAATCGATGTGATCCATTTAATTGTTGGAGTTTCAACATCGATTACGGCTACTACATTCCGATTTTCACAACGGCGTCCATATACTCCCAGAACCAAATTAAATTTTAGTCGCCTTTGGAGAACATCCAGTAGATTCGGCGGGGTTGATCTCCTTTGACATAATGATTTTAGAATGTTTTTAGCGCAGCGTCCCCTCCGAATTGTCAAACACACAATTCGTTTATGAATGCGGAATGTATAATTCATACCGACATATAAAGGTTAAGTGCATAGAGCTAGGAGAATAATTAATTTAAAACGACGTCGCATTGAGGCCATAACTCACACTCAATGATGTCACTCACTCTCTCGGATGACGCAAGTCAGTCTCTAAAAACTTTACTGGTATAAGAGAGTGAGGGACTGAGTTATATAGGTTCCCCAGAGCGTCCAACTAATATTACCTGGGACGCTCCCCCCGCGCCACGTGTCGTCCCCCGATTGGTGCTCCCTTCCGCAATTCGTGGCGTGTTGTCGAGTAAGGGCTCCGCTCTGCGCCCAGATCTGCGGTCAGGATTAGAACATCTAAAAAGACAAGCGCAAGCGGGAATTTTTAATTCAAAGAGCGGGCCATTTGGGGCTGTGTTGATGCATCCTGTTCCATTTGTTTCTAGCCGTTTATTTTAGTTGTTCTTCCAAATGAAATACTGTTAAGGTTGACTTATGTAACGGTCAACCTTTTATGCCTATAAAATAAAATCGATGTGATCCATTTAATTGCTGGAGTTTCAACATCGATTATGGCTACGACGTTCTGATTTTCACAACGGCGTCCATATACTCCCAGAACAAAATTAAATTTTAGTCGCCGTTGGGCAACATCCAGTAGATCCGGCGGGGTTGATCTCCACTGCCAAAATGATTTTAGAATGTTTTTAGAACGTTTTTACCGCAGCGGCCTCTCCGAAACACACAATTTGTTTTTGAATGCGGAATATATAATTCGTATCGACATATAAGGGTTAAGTGCATATAGTTCGGAGAATAATTATTTTAAAACGACGTCGCATTGAGGCCATATCTCACTCTCAATGATATCACTCACTCCCTCGGATGATGCAACTCACTCTCTAAAGACTTTATTGGTATAAAAGAGTGAGGTAGTGAGTTATATAGGTTCCCAGGACCGTTCCACTAATATTACCTAGGACGCTCCCCCCTGCGCCACGTTTCGTCCCCCGATTGGTGCTCCCCTCCACAATTCGCGGCGTATTGTCGAGTAAGGGCTCCGCTCTGCGCCCAGATCTGTGGGCAGGATTAAAACATCTAAAAAGGTAAGGGCAAGTGGGATTTTTGAATTTAAAGAGTGGGCCCATTTGGGGCCGTGTTGATGCATCCCGTACTATTTGTTTGTAACCGTTTATTTTAATTGTTGTTCCAAATGAAATACTGTTAAGGTTGACCCATGTCACGATAAACATTTTATGCCTATAAAATATAATCGATGTGATCCATTTAATTGTTGGCATTTCAACATCGATTGTGGCTACTACATTCCAATTTTCACAACGGCGTCCATATACTCCCAGAACAAAATTAAATTTTAGTCGCCGCTGGACAACATCCAGTAGATTCGACGGGGTTGATCTCCTCTGACATAATGATTTTAGAAGGTTTTTAGCGCTGCGTCCCCTCCGAATTGTCAAACACCCAATTCGTTTATGAATGCGGAATGTATAATTCACATCGACATATAGAGGATAAGTGCATAATTAATTTAAAACGACGTCGTATTGAGGCCATAACTCACTCTCTCGGATGATGCAAGTCAGTCTCTAAAAACTTTACTGGTATAAGAGAGTGAGGGACTGAGTTATATAGGTTCCTTGGAGCGTCCCACTAATATTACCTGGGACGCTCCCCCCGCGCCACATGTCGTCCACCGATTGGTGCTCCCTTACGCAATTCGCGGCTTGTTGTCGAGTAGGGGCTCCGCTCTGCGCCCAGATCTGCGGCCAGGATTAAAACATCTAAAAAGGCAAGTGCAAGCGGGAATTTTGAATTTAAAGAGTGGGCCCATTTGGGGCTGTGTTGATGCATCTGGTTCCATTTGTTTGTAGCCATTTATTTTAATTGTTCTTCCAAATGAAATACTGTTAAGGTTTACAAATGTCACGGTCAACCTTTTATGCCGATAAAATAAAATCGATGTGATCCATTTAATTGCTGGAGTGTCCACATCGATTATGGCTACTACGTTCTAATTTTCACAACGGCGTCCGTATACTCCCGGAAGAAAATTAAATTTTAGTCGCCGCTTGTCACGACCCAAACCCGGCCCTATGGGTTTAGCACCGTAACCGGCCAGTAATCCGAGATTACCCAAGGCCTGCAGAACAGTAGTGCAGTAAAACAGAGTACAGGGCTTGGCGGAAGCCAAAACAGTAATTAAACAATGCCCAATGAGCTTTGACAGTCTGTATGCCAAAAAGATTTTTCATGCATTCGTATATTCAGAACAGTACAGGCTATACAAGCATTTACAGACATTCAGTACAGGGATCTAATCCCTTTATAACAGTACAGTACAGTGGATAACAATCTATACAGTAATACGAAATAGTAACAGGGACCAGCGGGAGAAAAGACACCCCAAGCCATAGCATGGCGAACTCGGAATCTCACAGTGAGGCACTGTGGTTGGCTTGACAAAACTGGAATAACCCTGACGCCTCTAGCTTTGGTCCGGTGCCTGCACACCTACATATATATATGAGCAGTGAGCTAAAGCCCAATGAATAACATAAAGCGTAAAGGGGTTTAGAATGGATGTCCTTACAGTAATGAAAACAGTTCATTTCAATCAGTATTTCGGTTGCTCAGTACAGTAAACAGTCATATGTGGTACATCCATTAGCATACCAGTAACAGTAGGTCTTAAAAGACCGAACAGTAATGATGGCCATCAGTCAGTAAACAGTAGTGGCTCCACAAGGGAACTGACAGAGATCTCTGTAACAGTAACAATAAACATAGGTACTAAGGATGCCACAGTACAGTTCAGAAATAGAGGGCATACATTCATTCAGTAATACCAGTTCCGTAAACAGTTCAGTTCAGTATTCAAAAGATAATCAGTTGAACATATCTTTACACAATTGTTACTCACAGAGTTTGGGCTACAGTAAGCTAGAGCGCGTCTCCCCAGTCGCCAACCCTACACAGTTAACAGATTGAACACACACTAAGCTACACAGCTGGGAAAGATACCAATTAAATCCCTAATTTGCCTCGGTGTGTTCTACATCTATATCCTCCATAAGATGTCTTAAACTAGGCCTAGGAATGCCTAGAATGGGATGAGGATGCAAAGATGTACTCAAAAAGCAGTTTCAGAATTTAGCAGAAAAACAAAGTCCCGCTCGAGCGCAGGTTTCCCCGCTCGAGCGGTTATGCAACAAAGGTACACGCTCGAGCGTCAACTTTTCCGCTCGAGCGTACTGTAAAAGTACTAGATGGGTGAAATCTCCGCTCGATGGGCGCTCAACGCCCGCTCGATCGTGAGACACATGACTCCGCTCGAGCGCCCAATCCTCCGCTCGAGCAGACTGTAAAACAGTGCAGAGATACTGGATGCTCGGATTCCCCGCTCGAGCGTCTCTTACCCTGCTCGAGCGGAAGTGCAAAATCTGGAGATTCCAGATTGCACCTCCAAGCCAAAACCAAGTTCAAAAGCATCAAAACCGATCCTCTTGGGCTGAATTTCCAGAAAACAGTTGTAAACATATAGAATATCATAGTGCAAAACTCAATTTCAGAAATTAAAGCCCAAGGGTGTTTAGTTGAAACCCAATTTCAAACCATTTTTCAAGAACAATATGAACATGCAAACCTGCATGAATTCAAATCATTTTGAAGTTCCAAATTGATGCTCAAAGGAGCCAATTGTTTCCAAAACATGATGAAATCATGGACTTGAACATAATTGTGAACATGCATGCAATATTTTGCCATGAACTCAACTCAAACTCCAACAACACTAACATGCATGCATGAGTTATGCTCTATATCAACAACAATGAACCAATTCTAGACTTAATTCACTAGAGGCTCAAGAATCTTGCATGAATAAGCTTAAACACAACAAAGAGGGGTTGAAATCCTTACCTAGAGCTTCAATTACAAGGTGAGAAAGCTTAATTTGCAACCTATACTCCAATTCCTTCAATTACCAAGCAATTTACAAGCAAAATGAGATGAAATTCACTCCTCTAGTTCCTCTCTCTCTCTAAGGTCGGCAATGCAAGGAAGAAGGCTGAGGAAAACATTTTGATTTAAGTGTAATGAACTCAAAGGTGTATAGGTAGTGGCCCACTCAAGGGCAAGGTTGTAAATAAGTCCAATTCATCTATTTAACTCATTTTAATCTAATTTAATCATACCTAATCAGTTTTCAGATAATTATACCATAAAATCACATTAATTATGATGATCATAAAACACTAATCAATTTCTGGTTCGGCCGTCGATAAGGCCTTCAATTAGCAGTTTAAACATAAAACACGAACAGATAATCAAACAGTCAAACAGATGGATTATGCATTTACACAGATGCAGTCAGTCAATTAATTCCGGATTCCAGTCAGTCAATTCAGTACTTTAATCAGTCCAATTGTCAGTCATAATCAATTCGGTTTAACGGTGATCAATGGTTATCGGTAATCAATCAGTCATTAATCAGTAAACAGTATGAGGGTTGTTACACCGCAGGGCAACATCCAGTAGATTCAGGAGGGTTGATCTCCTCTGACATAATGATTTTAGAACGTTTTTTGCGCAGCGGCCTCTCCGAGACACACAATTCGTTTATGAATGCGGAATGTATAATTCATATCGACATATAAAGGTTAAGTGCATTGAGTTCGGAGAATAATTAATTTAAAACGTCGTCGCATTGAGGCCATAAATCACTCTCAATGATGCCACTCACTCTCTCGGATGACTCAAGTCACTCTCTAAAAACTTTACTGCTATAAGAGAGTGAGGGAGTGAGTTATATAGGTCCCCAGGAGCGTCCCACTACTATTACCTAGGACGCTCCCCCCCCCCACGCCACGTGTCGTCCCCCGATTGGTGCCCCCTTTTCGCAATTCGCAGCGTGTTATCGAGTAGGGGCACCGCTCCGCGCCAAGATTTGTGGCCAGGATTAAAACATCTAAAAAGGCAAGAGCAAGCGGGAATTTTGAATTTAAAGAGTGGGCCCATTTGGGGCCGTGTTGATGCATCTTGTACCATTTGTTTGTAGCCGTTTATTTTAATTGTTCTTCCAAATGAAATACTGTTAAGGTTGACCCATGTCACGGTCAACATTTTATGCCGATAAAATATAATAGATGTGATCCATTTAATTGCTGGAGTTTCAACATCGGTTATGGCTACTGCATTCCAATTTTCGCAACGGCGTCCATATACTCCCACAACAAAATTAAATTTTAGTCGCCGCTGGACAACATCCAGTAGATCCGGCAAGGTTGATCTCCTCTGACATAATGATTTTAGAATGTTTTTAGCACAACGGCCTCTCCGAATTGTCAAATACACAATTTGAATATGAATGCGGAATGCATAATTCATATCGACATATAAAGGTTAAGTGCATAGAGCTAGGAGAATAATTAATTTAAAACGACGTCGCATTGAGGGCATAACTAACTCTCAATGACGTCGCTCACTCTCTCAGATGATGCAAGCCACTCTCTAAAAACTTTACAGGTATAAGAGAGTGAGGGAGTGAGTTATATAGGTTCCGAGGATCGGCCCACTAATATTACCAGGGACGCTCCCCCCCGCGCCACGTGTCGTCCCTCGATTGGTGCTCCCTTCCGCAATTCGCGGTGTGTTGTCGAGTAGGGGCTCCGCTTCGCGCCCAGATCTACAGCCAGGATTAAAACATCTAAAAAGGCAAGCGCAAGATGGAATTTTGAATTTAAAGGGTGGGCCCATTTTGGGCCGTGGTGATGCATCCAGTTCCATTTGTTTGTAGCCGTTTATTTTAATTGTTCTTCCAAATGAAATACTGTTAAGGTTGACCCATGTCACGGTCAACATTTTATGGCTAGAAAATATAATTGATGTGATCCATTTAATTGCTGGAGTTTCAACATCGGTTATGGCTGCTGCATTCCGATTTTCACAACGGCGTCCATATACTCCCAGAACAAAATTAAATTTTTGTCGCCGCTGGACAATATCCAGTAGATTCGGCAGAGTTGGTCTCCTCTGACATAATGATTTTAGAATGTTTTTAGCGCAGCGTCCCCTCCGAATTGTCAAACACACAATTCGTTTATGAATGCGGAATGTATAATTCAAATCGACATATAAAGGTTAAGTGCATAGAGCTGGGAGAATAATTAATTTAAAACGACATCGCTTTGAGGCCATAACTCACTCTCAATGACGTCACTTACTCTCTCAGATGACGCAAGTCACACTCTAAAAACTTTACTGGTATAAGAGAGTGAGGGACTGAGTTATATAGGTTCCCCGGAGCGTCCCACTAATATTACCTTGGACGCTCCCCCCGCGCCACGTGTCGTCCCCCGATTGGCTCTCCCTTACGCAATTCGCGGCGTGTTATCGAGTCGGGGCTCCGCTCTGGGCCCAGATCTGCGGCCAGGATAAAAACATCTAAAAAGGAAAGCACAAACGGGAATTTTGAATTTAAAGAGTGGGCCCAATTGGGGCTGTGTTGATGCATCCTGTTCCATTTGTTTGTAGCCGTTTATTTTAATTGTTCTTCAAAATGAAATACTGTTAAGGTTGACCCTTGTCACGGTCAACCTTTTATGCCTATAAAATAAAATCGATGTGATCCATTTAATTGTTGGAGTTTCAACATCGATTACGGCTACTACATTCCTCTTTTCACAACAGCGTCCATATACTCCCAAAACAAAATTAAATTTTAGTCGCCGTTGGACAACATCCAGTAGATTCGGCGTGGTTGATCTCCTCTGACATAATGATTTTAGAATGTTTTTAGCGCAGCGTCCCCTCCGAATTGTCAAACACACAATTCGTTTATGAATGCGGAATGTATAATTCATATCGACATATAAAGGTTAAGTGCATGGAGCTAGGAGAATAATCAATTTAAAACGACGTCGCATTGAGGCCATAACTCACCCTCAATGATGTCACTCACTCTCTCGGATGACGCAAGTCAGTCTCTAAAAACTTTTCTGCTATAGGAGAGTGAGGGACGGAGTTATATAGGTTCCCCGGAGCGTCCCACTAATATTACCTGGGACGCTCCCCCCGCGCCACGTGTCGTCCCCCGATTGGTGCTCCCTTCTGCAATTCGTGGCGTGTTCTCGAGTAAGGGCTCCGCTCTGCGCCCAGATCTGCGGCCAGGATTATAACATCTAAAAAGGCAAGCGCAAGCGGGAATTTTGAATTTAAAGAGCGGGCCCATTTGGGGCTGTGTTGATGCATCCAGTTCCATTTGTTTGTAGCCGTTTGTTTTAGTTGTTCTTCCAAGTGAAATACTGTTAAGGTTGACCGATGTAACGGTCAACCTTTTATGCCTATAAAATAAAATCGATGTGATCCAATTAATTGCGGGAGTTTCAACATCGACTATGGATACTACGTTTTGATTTTCACAACGGCGTCCATATACTCCCAGAACAAAATTAAATTTTAGTCGCCGTTGGGAAACATCCAGTAGATCCGGCGGGGTTGATCTCTTCTGACAAAATGATTTTAGAATGTTTTTATAACGTTTTTACTGCAGCGGCCTCTCCGAAACACACAATTCGTTTTTGAATGCGGAATGTATAATTCATATCGACATACAAAGGTTAAGTGCATACAGTTCGGAGAATAATTAATTTAAAACAACGTCGCATTGAGGCCATATCTCACTCTCAATGATGTCACTCACTCTCTCGGATGACGCAAGTCAGTCTCTAAAAACTTTACTGGTATACGAGAGTGAGGCAGTGAGTTATATAGGTTCCCAGGAGCGTCCCACTAATATTACCTGGGACGCTCCCCCCTGCGCCACGTGTCGTCCCCCGATTGGTGCTCCCTTCCGCAATTCACGGTGTGTTGTCGAGTAGGGGCTCCGCTCCGCGGCCAGATCTGTGGCCAGGATTAAAATATCAAAAAAGGCAAGAGCAAGCGGGATTTTTGAATTTAAAGAGTGGGCCCATTTGGGGCCATGCTGATGCATCCCGTACCATTTGTTTGTAACCGTTTATTTTAATTGTTGTTCCAAATGAAATACTGTTAAGGTTGACCCATGTCACGGTAAACATTTTATGCCTATAAAATATAATCGATGTGATCCATTTAATTGCTGGCATTTCAACATCGATTGTGGCTACTACATTCCAATTTTCACAACGGCGTCCATACACTCCCAAAACCAAATTAAATTTTAGTCGCCGCTGGACAACATCCAGTAGATTCGGCGGGGTTGATCTCCTCTCACATAATGATTTTAGAAGGTTTTAAGCGCTGCGTCCCCTCCGAATTGTCAAACACACAATTCGTTTATGAATGCGGAATGTATAATTCATATCGACATATAAAGGATAAGTGCATAATTAATTTAAGTGCATTGAGGCCATAACTCACTCTTAATGACGTCACTCACTCTCTCGGATGACGCAAGTCACTCTCTCAAAGCTTTACTGGTATAAGAGAGTGAGGGACTGAGTTATATAGGTTCCCCGGAGCGTCCCACTAATATTACCTAGGACGCTCTCCTCGCGCCACGTGTCGTCCCCCGATTGGTGCTCCCTTCCGCAATTCGTGGCGTGCTGTCGAGTAAGGGCTCCGCTCTGCGCCCAGATCTGCGGCCAGGATTAAAACATCTAAAAAGGCAAGCGCAAGCAGGAATTTTGAATTTAAAGAGTGGGCCCATTTGGGGCTGCTTTGATGCATCCGGTTCCATTTGTTTGTAGCCATTTATTTTAATTGTTCTTCCGAATGAAATACTGTTAAGGTTGACAAATGTCACGGTAACCTTTTATGCCTATAAACTAAAATCGATGTGATCCATTTAATTGCTGGAGTGTCAACATCGATTATGGCTACTACGTTCTGATTTTCACAATGGCGTCCGTATACTCGTAGAACAAAATTAAATTTTAGTTGCCCCTGGACAACATCCAGTAGATCCGGCGAGGTTGATCTCCTCTGACATAATGATTTTAGAACGTTTTTTGAACGTTTTTAGCGCAGCAGCCTCTCCGAGACACACAATTCATTTATGAATGCGGAATGTATAATTCATATCGACATATAAAGGTTAAGTGCATTGAGTTCGGAGAATAATTAATTTAAAACGACATCGCGTTAAGGCCATAACTCACTCTCAATGATGCCACTCACTCTCTCGGATGACGCAAGTCACTCTCTAAAAACTTTACTGGTATAAGAGAGTGAGGGAGTGAGTTATATAGGTCCCCAGGAGCGTCCCACTACTATTACCTAGGACGCTCCCCCTCCAGGCCACGTGTCGTCCCCCGATTGGTGCTCCCTTCTGTAATTCGCGGCGTATTGTCGAGTAGGGGCTCCGCTCCGCGCCCAGATCTGTGGCCAGGATTAAAACATCTAAAATGGCAAGAGCAAGCGGGAATTTTGAATTTAAAGAGTTGGGGCCGTGTTGATGCATCCTGTACCATTTGTTTGTAGCCGTTTATTTTAATTGTTCTTCCAAATGAAACACTGTTAAGGTTGACCCATGTCGCGGTCAACATTTTATGCCGATAAAATATAATCGATGTGATCCATTTAATTGCTGGAGTTTCAACATCGGTTATGGCTACTGCATTCCGATTTTCACAACAGCCTCCATATACTCCCAGAACAAAATTAAATTTTAGTCGCCGCCGGACAACATCCAGTAGATTCGGCGGGTTGATCTCCTCAGACATAATGATTTTAGAATATTTTTAGCGTAGCGTCCCCTCCAAATTGTCAAACACACAATTCGTTTATGAATGCGGAATGTATAATTCATATCGACATATAAAGGTTAAGTCCATAGAGCTGGGAGAATAATTAATTTAAAACGACGTGGCATTGAGGCCATAACTCATTCTCAATGACGTCACTCACTCTCTCGGATGACGCAAGTCACTCTCTAAAAACTTTACTGGTATAAGAGAGTGAGGGACTGAGTTATATAGGTTCCCCGGAGCGTCCCACTGATATTACTTGGGGCGCTCCCCCCCGTGCCACGTGTCGTCCCCCGATTGGCGCTCCCTTACGCAATTCGCGGCGTGTTGTCGAGTAGGGGCTCCGCTCTGGGCCCAGATCTGCGGCCAGGATTAAAACATCTAAAAAGGCAAGCGCAAGCGGGAATTTTGAATTTAAAGAGTGGGCCCATTTGGGGTTGTGTTGATGCATCCTGTTCCATTTGTTTGTAGCCGTTTGTTTTAATTGTGCTTCCAAATGAAATACTGTTAAGGTTGACCCATGTCACGGTCAACCTTTTATGCCTATAAAATAAAATCGATGTGAACCATTTAATTGCTGGAGTTTCAACATCGATTATGGCTACTACATTCCGATTTTCATAACGGTGTCCATATAGTCCCAGAACAAAATTAAATTTTAGTCGCCGCTGGATAACATCCAGTAGATTCGGCGGGGTTGATCTCCTTTGACATAATTATTTTAGAATGTTTTTAGCGCAACGGCGTCTCCGAATTGTCAAACACACAATTCATTTATGAATGCGGAATGTATAATTCATATCGACATATAAATGTTAAATGCATTGAGTTGAGGGAATAATTAATTTAAAACGACGTCGTATTGAGGCCACAAGTCACTCTCAATGACGTCACTCACTCTCTCGGATGACGCAATTCACTCTCTAAAAACTTTACTGGTATAAGAGAGTGACGGAGTGAGTTATATAGGTTCCCAGGAGCGTCCCACTAATATTTCCTGGGACGCTCCCCCCGCGCCACGTGTCGTCCGTTTTCCGATTGGTGCTCCCTTCCGCAATTCGCGGCGTGTTGTCTTATAGGGGCTCCGCCCGGCGCCCAGATCGATGGCCAGGATTAAAACATCGAAAAAGGAAAGCGCAAGCTGGAATTTTGAATTTAAAGAGTGGGCCCATTTGGGGCCGTGTTGATGCGTCCATTTCCATTTGTTTGTAGCCGTTTATTTTAATTGTTCTTCCAAATGAAATACTGTTAAGGTTGACCCATGTCACGGTCAACATTTTATGCCAATAAAATAAAATCGATGTGATCCATTTAATTGCTGGAGTTTCAACATCGATTATGGCCACTACGTTCCAATTTTCACAACGGCGTCCATATACTCCCAGAACAAAATTAAATTTTAGTCGCCGCTGGACAACATCCAATAGATCCGGCAGGGTTGATCTCCTCTGACATAATGATTTTAGAATGTTTTTAGCGCAGCGGCCTCTCCGAATTGTCAAATACACAATTCGTATATGAATGCGGAATGCATAATTCATATCTACATATAAAGGTTAAGTGCATAGAGCTAGGAGAATAATTAATTTAAAACGACGTCGCATTGAGGGCATAACTAACTCTCAATGACGTCGCTCACTCTCTCGGATGACACAGGCCACTCTCTAAAAACTTTACAGGTATAAGAGAGTGAGGGAGTGAGTTATATAGGTTCCGAGGATCGTCCCACTAATATTACCTGGGACGCTCCCCCCGCGCCACGTGTCGTCCCTCGATTGGTGCTCCCTTCCGCAATTCGCGGCGTGTTGTCGAGTAGGGGCTCCACTCCGCGCCCAGATCTACAGCCAGGATTAAAACATCTAAAAAGGCAAGCGCAAGCTGGAATTTTGAATTTAAAGGGCGGGCCCAATTGGGGCCGCGTTGATGCGTCCAGTTCCATTTGTTTGTAGCCATTTATTTTAATTGTTCTTCCAAATGAAATACTGTTAAGGTTGACCCAGGTCACGGTCAACATTTTATGGCTAGAAAATAAAATCGATGTGATCCATTTAATTGCTGGAGTTTCAACATCGATTATGGCCACTATGTTCCGATTTTCACAACGGCGTCCATATACTCCCAAAACAAAATTAAATTTTAGTCGCCGCTGGACAATATCCAGTAGATTCGGCAGAGTTGATCTCCTCTGACATAATGATTTTAGAATGTTTTTAGCGCAGCGTCCCCTCCGAATTGTCAAACACACAATTCGTTTACGAATGCGGAATGTATAATTCAAATCGACATATAAAGGTTAAGTGCCTAGAGCTGGGAGAAACATTATTTTAAAGCGACGTCACATTGAGGCCATAACTCACTCTCAATGACGTCACTCACTCTCTCGGATGACGCAAGTCACTCTCTAAAAACTTTACTGGTATAAGAGAGTGAGGGAGTGAGTTATATAGGTCCCCAGGAGCGTCCCACTAATATTACCTGGGATGCACGCCCGCGCCACGTGTCGTCCCTCGATTGGTGCTCCCTTCCGCAATTTGCGGCGTGTTGTCTAATCGGGGCTCCGCTCCGCGCCCAGAACTGTGGTCCGGATTAAAACATCTAAAAAGGCAAGAACATGTGGGAATTTTGAATTTAAAGAGTGGGCCCATTGGGGGCCGTGTTGATGCATCCTGTACCATTCGCTTGTAGCCGTTTATTTTAATTGTTCTTCCAAATGAAATACTATTAAGGTTGACCCATGTCTTGGTCAACATTTTATGCCTATAAAATAAAATCGATGTGATCCATTTAATTGCTGGAGTTTCAACATTGATTATGGCTACTACGTTCCGATTGTCACAACGGCGTCCATGTACTCCCAGAACGAAATTTAATTTTAGTCGCCGCTGGACAACATCCAGTAGATCCGGCGGGGTTGATCTCTTCTGACATAATGATTTTAGAATGTTTCTAGAATGTTTTTAGCGTAGCGGCCTCTCCGAATTGTCAAACACACAATTCGTTTATGTACGCGGAGTGCATAATTCATATCGATATATAAAGGTTAAGTGCATCGAGTTAGGAGAATAATTAATTTAAAACGACGTCACTCACTCTCTCGGATGACGCAAGTCACTCTTTAAAAGCTTTACTGGTATAAGAGAGTGAGGGAGTGAGTTATATAGGTTCCCAGGAGCGTCCCGCTAATGTTAGCTGGGACGCTCCCCCCCCGCGCCACGTGTCGTCCCCCGATTGGTGCTCCCTTCCACAATTCGCGGCGTGTTGTCGAGTAGGGGCTCCACTCCACGCCCAGATCTGCGGCCAGGATTAAAACATAAAAAAAGGCAAGCGCAAACGGGAATTTTGAATTTAAAGAGTGCGCCCATTTGGGGCCGTGTTGATGCATCCAGTTCCATTTTTTTGTAGCCGTTTATTTTAATTGTTCTTCCAAATGAAATACTGTTAAGGTTGACCTATGTCACGGTCAACATTTTATGCCTATAAAATAAAATCGATGTGATCCATTTAATTGCTGGAGTTTTAACATCGATTATGGCCACTACGTTCCGATTTTCACAACGGCGTCCATATACTCCCAGAACAAAATTAAATTTTAGTCGCCGCTGGACAACATCCGGTAGATCCGGCGGGGTTGATCTCCTCTGGCATAATGATTTTAGAATGTTTTTAGCACAGCGGGCTCTCCAAATTGTCAAATACACAATTCATATATGAATGCGGAATGCATAATTCATGTCGAAATATAAAGGTTAAGTGCATAGAGTTAGGAGAATAATTAATTTAAAGAGACGTCGCATTGAGGGCATACCTAACTCTCAATGACGTCGCTCACTTTCTCGGATGACGCAAGCCACTCTCTAAAAACTTTACATGTATAAGAGATTGAGGGAGTGAGTTATATAGGTTCCGAGGATCGTCCCACTAGTATTACCTGAGACGCTCCCCCCGCGCCACGTGTCGTCCCCCGATTGGTGCTCCCTTCCGCAATTCACGGCGTGTTGTCGAGTAGGGGCTCCGCTCCGCGTCCAGATCTACAGTCAGGATTAAAACATCTAAAAAGGCAAGCACCAGCTGGAATTTTTAATATAAAGGGTGGGCCCATTTGGGGCCGTGTTGATGCATCGAGTTCCATTTGTTTGTAGCCGTTTATTTTAACTGTTCTTCCAAATGAAATACTGTTAAGGTTGACCCATGTCACGGTCAACATTTTAGGGCTAGAAAATAAAATCTGTGTGATCCATTTAATTGCTGGAGTTTCAACATCGATTATGGCCACTACGTTCCAATTTTCACAGCGGCGTCCATATACTCCCAGAACAAAATTAAATTTTAGTCGCCGCTGGACAATATCCAGTAGATTCGGCAGAGTTGATCTCCTCTGACATAATGATTTTAGAATGTTTTTAGCGCAGCGTCCCCTTCGAATTGTCAAACACACAATTCGTTTATGAATGCAGAATGTATAATTCATATCGACATATAAAGTTTAAGTGCATAGAGCTGGGAGAACAATTATTTTAAAACGACGTCGCATTGAGGCCATAACTCATTCTCTTTGACGTCACTCACTCTCTCGGATGACACAAGTCACTCTCTAAAAACTTTACTGGTATAAGAGAGTGAGGGACTGAGTTATATAGGTCCCCGGGAGCGTCCCACTAATATTACCTAGGACGCTTCCCCCGCGCCACGTGTCGTCCGTCGATTGGTGCTCCCTTCCGCAATTCGCGGCGTGTTGTCTAGTAAAGGCTCCGCTCTGCGCCCAGATCTGTGGCCAGGATTAAAACATCTAAAAAGTCAAGAACAAGTGGCAATTTTGAATTTAAAGAGTGGGCCCATTGGGGGCCGTGTTGATGCATCCTATACCATTTGTTTGTAGCCATTTATTTTAATTGTTCTTCCAAATGAAATACTATTAAGGTTGACCCATGTCTGGGTCAACATTTTATTCCTATAAAATAAAATCGATGTGATCCATTTAATTGCTGGAGTTTCAACATCGATTATGGCTACTACGTTCCGATTGTCACAACGGTGTCCATATACTCCCATAACAAAATTAAATTTTAGTCGCCGCTGGACAACATCCAGTAGATCTGGCGGGTTTGATCTCCTCTGACATAATGGTTTTAGAATGTTTTTAGAATGCTTTTAGCGTAGCGGGCTCTCCGAATTGTCAAACACACCATTTGTTTATGTACGCGGAGTGCATAATTCAGATCGATATATAAAGGTTAAGTGCATCGAGTTGGGAGAATAATTAATTTAAAACTACATCGCATTGAGGCCATAACTCACTCTTAATGACGTCACTCACTCTCTCGGATGACGCAAGTCACTCTCTAAAAGCTTTACTGGTATAAGAGAGTGAGGGAGTGAGTTATATAGGTTCCCAGGAGCGTCCCACTAATATTAGCTGTGACGCTCCCCCCTGTGCCACGTGTCGTCCCCCAATTTGTGCTCCCTTCCGCAATTCGCGGCGTGTTGTCGAGTGGGGCTCCACTCCACGCCCAGATCTGCGGCCAAGATTAAAACATCAAAAAAGGCAAGTGCAAACGGGAATTTTGAATTTAAAGAGTGCGCCCATTTAGGGCCGTGTTGATGCATCCTGTACCATTTGTCTGTACCATTTGAAAGACTGTCAAGGTTGACCCACGTCACGGCCAACATTTTGTGCCTATAAAACAAAATCGATGTGATTCATTTAATTGCCAGAGTTTCAACATTGATTATGGCTACTACGTTCCGATTTTCACAATGGCGTCCCTAGACTTCCAGAACAAAATTAAATTTTAGTCGCCGCTGGACAACATCCAGTAGATCTGGCAGGGTTGATCTCCTCTGACATAATCGTTTTAGAATGTTTTTAGCGCAGTGGCCTCTCCGAATTGTCAAACACACAATTCGTTTATGAATGCGGAATGTATAATTCATATCGATATATAAAGGGTAATTGCATATAGTTGGGAGAGTAATTAATTTAAAACGACGTCGCATTGAGGCCATAACTCACTCTCAATGGCGTCACTCACTCTCTCGGATGACGCAAGTCACTCTCTAAAAACTTTACTGGTATAAGAGAGTGGGGGACTGAGTCATATAGGTTCCCAGGAACGACCAACTAATATTACCTGGGACGCTGCCCCCGCGCCATCGTCGTCCACGGATTGGTGCTCCCTTCCGCAATTCGCGGCGTGTTGTCGAGTAGGGGCTCCGCTCCGCGCCCAGATCATCGGCCAGCATTAAAACATCTAAAAAGGCAAGTGCAAGCGGGAATTTTGAATTTAAAGAGTGGGCCCATTTGGGGTCGTGTCGATGCATCCTATACCAATTGTTCGTAGCCGTTTATTTTAATTGTTCTTCCAAGTGAAATACTGTTAAGGTTGACCCATGTCACGGTCAACATTTTATGCCTAGAAAATAAAATCGATGTGATCCATTTAATTGCTATAGTTTCAACATCGATTATGGCAACTTCGTTCCGATTTTCACAACGGTGTCCATATACTCACAGAACAAAATTAAATTTTAATCGCCGCTGGATAACATCCAGTAGATCTGGCGGGGTTGATCTCCTCTGACATATTGATTTTAGAATGTTTTCAGCCCAGCGGCCGCTCTGAATTGTCAAACACACGATTCGTTTGTGAATGCGGAATGTATAATTTGTATCGATATACAAAGGTTAACTGCATAGTGTTAGGAGAGTAATTAATTTAAAACGACGCTGCAATGAGGCCATAACTCGCTCTTAATGACGTCACTCACTCTCTCGGATGACGCATGTCACTCTCTAAAAACTTTACAGGTATAAGAGAGTGAGGCAGTGAGTTATATGGGTTCCTAGGAGCCTCCCACTAAAATTACCTGGGACGTTCCCCCCGCGCCACGTGTCGCCCCCGATTGGTGCTCCCTTCCGCAATTCGCGGCGTGTTGTCGAGTAGGGGCTCCGCCCCACGCTCAGATCTACGGCCAGGATTAAAACATTTAAAAAGGCAAGTGTAAGCGGGAATTTTGAATTTAAAGAGTGGGCCCATTTAGGGTCGTGTTGATGCATCCTGTACCATTTGTTTGTTGTCGTTTATTTTAATCGTTCTTCCAAATGAAATACTGTTAGGGTTGACCCATGTCACGCTCAACATTTTATGCCTATAAAATAAAATCGATGTGATTCATTTAATTGCTGGAGTTCGAACATCGATTATGGCTACTACGTTCCGATTTTCACAACGGCGTCCATATATTCCCAGAACAAAATTAAATTTTAGTCGCCGCTGGACAACATCCAGTAGATCTGGCGGGGTTGGTTTCCTCTGACATAATGATTTTAGAATGTTTTAACCGCAGCGACCTCTTCGAATTGTCAAACACACAATTCGTTTATGAATGCGGAATGTATATTTCAAATCGATATATAAAGGTCAAGTGCATATAGTTGGGAGAGTAATTAATTTAAAACGACGTTGCATTGTGGCCATAACTCACTCTCAATGACGTCACTCACTCTCTCAGATGACGAAAGTCACTCTCTAAAAGCTCTACTGGTATAAGAGAGTGAGGGGGTGACTTACATAGGTTCCCAGGAGCGTCCCACTAAAATTACCTGGGATGCTCCCCCCCGTGCCACGTGTCGTCACCTGATTGGTGCTCCCTTCCGCAATTCGCGGCGTGTTGTCGAGTAGGGGCTCCACTCCGGGCCCAGATCTGCGGCCAGGATTAAAACATCTAAAAAGGCAAGCGCAAGCGGGAATTTTGAATTTCAAGAGTGGGCCCATTAGGGGCCGTGTTGATGCATCCTGTAGCATTATGCATATAAAATAAAATCGATGTGATCCATTTAATTGTTGGAGTTTCAACATTGATTGTGGCTACTACCTTCCGATTTTCACAACGGCGTCCATATACTCCAGGAAGAAAATTAAATTTTAGTCGCTCCCGGACAATATCCAGTAGATCCAATGGGGTTGATCTACTCTGACATAATGATTTTAGAATGTTTTTGGAATGTTTTTAGCGGAGTGGCCTCTCCGAATTGTCAAACACACAATTCGTTTATCAATGCGGAATGTATAATTCATATCGATTTTCACAACGTCGCTTTGAGGCCATAACTCATTCTTAATGACGTCACTCATTCGCCCGGATGACGCAAGTCGCTCTCTAAAAACTTTACTGGTATAAGAGAGTGGGGGAGTGAGTTATATAGGTTCCCAGGAGCGTCCCACTAATGTTACCTGGGACGCTGCCCCCGCACCACGTGTTGTCCCCCGATTGGTGCTCCCTTCCACAATTCGCGGCGTGTTGTCGAGTAGGGGCTCCACCCCGCGCCTAGATCTGCGGCCATCATTAAAACATTTAAAAAGGCAAGCGCAAGCGGGAATTTTGAATTTAAAGAGTGGGCGCATTTGCGGCCGTTTCGATGCATCCTGTACAATTTGTTCGTAGCTGTTTATTTTAATTGTTCTTCGAAGTGAAATACGGTTAAGGTTCACCCACGTCACGGTCAACATTTTATGCCTATAAAATAAAATCGATGTGATCCATTTAATTGCTGGAGTTTCAACATCGATTATGGCTACTAGGTTCCGATTTTCAGACCGGCGTCCATATACTCCCAAAACAAAATTAAATTTTAGTCGCCGCTGGACAACGTTCAGAAGATCTGGTGGGGTTGATCTCCTCTAACATAATGATTTTAAAATGTTTTTAGCGCAACGGCCCCTCTGAATTGTCAAACACACAATTCGTTTACGAATGCGGAATGTATAATTCATATCGATATATAAAGGTTAAGTGCATAGAGTTGGGAGAATAATTAATTTAAAACGACGTCGAATTGAGGCCATAACTCACTCTCAACGACGTCACTCATTGTCTCGGATGACGCAAGTGACTCTCCAAAAACTTTACTGGTATAAGAGAGTGAAGGACTAAGTCATATAGGTTCCCAGGAACGTCCAACTAATATTACCTGGGACGCTGCCCCCGCGCCATCGTCGTCCACCGATTGGTGCTCCCTTCCGCAATTCGCGGCGTGTTGTCGAGTAGGGGCTCCGCTCCGTGCCCAGATCTTCGGCCAGCATTAAAACATCTGAAAAGGCAAGTGCAAGCGGGAATTTTGAATTTAAAGAGTGGGCCCATTTCGGGTCGTGTCGATGCATCCTGTACCATTTGTTCGTAGCCGTTTATTTTAACTGTTCTTCCAAGTGAAATACTATTAAGGTTGACCCATGTCACGGTCAACATTTTATGCCTATAAAATAAAATCGATGTGATCCATTTAATTGCTAGAGTTTCAACATCGATTATGGCAACTTCCTTTCGATTTTCACAACGGTGTCCATATACTCCCAGAACAAAATTAAATTTTAGTCGCCGTTGGACAACATCCAGTAGATCCGGCAGGGTTGATCTCCTCTGACATAATGATTTTAGAATGTTTTCAGCGCAGCGGCCTCTCCGAATTGTCAAACACACGATTCGTTTATGAATGCGGAATGTATAATTCGTATCGATATATAAAGGTTAAGTGCATAGTGTTGGGAGAATAATTAATTTAAAACGACGTTGCATTGAGGCCATAACTCACTCTTAATGACGTCACTCACTCTCTCGGATGACGCAAGTCACTCTCTAAAAACTTTACATGTATAAGAGAGTGAGGGAGTGAGTTATATAGGTTCCTAGGAGCCTCCCACTAATATTACCTGGGACGTTCCCCCCGCGCCACGTGACGTCCCCCGATTGGTGCTCCTTTCCGCAATTCACGGCGTGTTGTCGAGTAGGGGCTCCGCTCCACGCTCAGATCTGCGCCCAGGATTAAAACATTTAAAAAGGCAAGTGCAAGCGGGAATTTTGAATTTAAAGAGTAGGCCCATTTAGGGCCGTGTTGATGGATCCTGTACCATTTGTTTGTTGTCGTTTATTTTAATTGTTCTTCCAAATGAAATACTGTTAGGGTTGACCCATGTCACGGTCAACATTTTATGCCTATAAAATAAAATTGATGTGATTCATTTAATTGCTAGAGTTTGAACATCGATTATGGCTACTACGTTCCGATTTTCACAACGGCGTCCATATACTCCCAGAAGAAAATTAAATTTTAGTCGCTGCTGGACAATATCCCGTAGATCCGGTGGGGTTGATCTCCTCTGGCATAATGATTTTAGAATGTTTTTAGCGGAGTGGCCTCTCCGAATTCTCTAACACACAATTCGTTTATGAATGCGGAATATATAATTCATATCAATATATAAAGGTTAAGTGCATAGTGCAGAATGTATAATTCATATCGATTTTCACAACGTCGCTTTGAGGCCATAACTCACTCTTAATGACGTCACTCACTCTCTCGGATGACGCAAGTCACTCACTTAAAACTTTACTGGTATAAGAGAGTGAGGGAGTGAGTCATATAGGTTCCTGTAGGCGTCCCCCGAACGCCCCGGGAGGATGAGTCCCGTTCGGTTCATATTGGACTCACTACAGTTCGGAGTCTCAAATTTGTCATGGTTCTTAATCTGAGCCAAAGAGTCCAAATCCGGCAAATCATTTAGAGACCATTACATGTTCTTACTCCTGTTATTTATCCTAGATTTGCTAGGTTATGCGCACAACGAACGTGTATAGACTGGGTCGCCCAAATTGGAACAAAACATTTCATGTTTGTTTATTTGAAAATGGTTTGATGGTGCTACCCGCAAGTAGGCTAAGACATGAATTTTGCCACCCTTAAGTGGGCCTTAGAAAATATGGTTTTTGCCACTTCCAAGTGGGCTTAAAACCCGTATTTAATGTGTTGTTCCAATTCAAATAACCCAACCTCCACCCACAGGCATTCAGGCAGTTATATCACAGAAGTAGCTAGCCTCATGGTAATTATGCTATCATGGCAACATTTACACACATGTAGCATGCTAAAGCATAAAAAGCTTAACTAGTACTCCCAGCCAAAACAGAAACTAGTTAGTAATCATATGCATGATCCTAGTTCATGTTTTCAAATGGCTAATGCAAAGCATGCAAAGATGCAATCTAGACAGGCTCGACTATTCTAAACATGGCATGTGAAATGCAACAGATAACATGTATTAAATTTGGGATTGGAATACAATGCAGTTAGCATGATGCGCCGAGCTCGGTGCATGCAAGACAAATGTATGAATGCACGCATGCATAGCATGAGGTATGCTAATTTAAATATGCCCTAATACTAACCATTGAAAGCAGATAAATAAAAGGGAAGAAAGACGCGGGGTTGGAAGACATACACACACTCACGCACACTTATTACACAATTGCCCTCGCTCGGAGGGTCTGAATAAATATTACACAACCAAATGAATACTACTAAATTAATTATTACAAAACTTCTAATTAATTAACAAATGAAATGCAAAAGAAAGGTGGCCGTAGCCCTGCCTCGAGATGCGTGAATGATGCATGCTCGATCCGCCTTGCCCGAAAACCCGTAGCATGCCACTGTTGCCTCTGTTTACACTGCCTCACCCTTATGAAAATTATGAAGGTCTCCAGAACTGTTATGAGCTTCCTTTTGAGTTCTGTGGAGTGCCACCGGCCAGAGAAAAAGGCCACCGGCCATGGGAATAAGGTTATCGGCCAAATATGGTGTCATCGGCTGGGGACTGATGGCCATTCGGTACTAAAGATGGCCGGTCGGCCATTACTTCCTGTAGAATCCTGCAATTGACAGCTGCAAAGGGCAAGCAGTGTATGGCATGAAATTTTCAAGCAAATGTGTGCATGGCCACTCTCCCTGTCATGCTAAGGACTCAAGGGGGTGCGGCTCTTGGTACTCGGGCCACCAGTCACGCATTTCGATGCATGATGGCCAAAGGTACCAAGTTTGCAACTTAATGTAAACGCATGCTACAAACAAATGAATGCTAACACCCTATCATGTTGAGATCAAGGGCGTCGGCGACCGAGGATTGAGACGTGTTTCGTCACTTTAAGTATGAACACTCCTCAATTCTCATTCTCATGCCAAATGCAATGTAAACTAAACATGCCAATGTGTAATGTACTAAAGCATGCAACATGCTATGTAGTAAACATGGACAAATATGCAATAGCACTAGCATATGGCAGCACATAATGAGCCAAATATACAACAAACATATGACAAACATGTAATGGTAGACTTAAACCATAAAGGACAGACCTCAGCCTTGCCATAAACAGTGGCCAAAAGTGCCAAAAATGGTGGACCAGTGCTCATGCAAGCATGCAAACCAATGAGCCAAAAAATCAAGCATGGAAGGCTACTCTCAAGAACACTCAAAGGTGGTAAGTATGGACATTAAACACTCATGTTAACTTCTAAAAAAAAGTGAATGATGATGCCAAATCATGCTAGGGAATAGATGCAAAATGAAAGGCATTCAAGGCCACAAACGGGAGCATTACTCAACACCTACCCCAAGCAAGCATGGTATGAGCTATTCAACCAAAAACAGAGTTTTAATGCACCAAAATAAGTGCCAAAACCCCCTGATATGGCAGCTAAGAGACACAGAACAAGAGGCATGCGCAAAAGGCCATACATGGAGCATAGGATCATGTCTCTTCGAAGCATTGAAAGGATAAGAAAATGCAAACATGCAAGCATAAAACATGGACTGAAATGACGTAATAAGTGATTCCAAATCACTAAAATAGCCAAGATAGTGCATGCTAATGACTCACACACCCGATGCCAACATGCTAGAATGCAAAGGGGTTATACAAAGCATGAAATGCATGACCAAATCAACACCCAACAGACCTCAAGCCTAGCAAAATATGACTAAAAGCTTCACAAAGTTACGCAAAAATGTGCAAGCATGATGGTCTAATGGCAAGATGCATTTCTAGGCAAAATGGGGAAAACAAAGCAAGTGTATTAAGCATGAGAGGGGCCATTAATCTGACAAAAAATAGAGGCATGTTGTGACCTAATGACACCAAAAAACCTCTGAAATGGAGCCAAAGACAACTAATCATGCATGCTACCCTTATGAGCTAAAAGTGCAAACAAAAGAGAGACAAAGGGAGAGGGGTGTCCCTCCCCTATGCAAGACTTCAAACCCCCTTCTTCACCACTGAAAATCCACTGGATTTCAGTGGTGAGAAGGCCAATACACCAAAGTAACCAAAGCTTAACAATGGAGGCCCAAAAAAGGCCAAACAAGGCCTTAGAGGGGGAGGTCGACCCCCAACACCAAAACAACCTTAATGAAGTATCTTAAGCATGCAAATACAAGACTTTTTTTAGTTATACACAAAGTCTAAATCAGTAAGCAAGATAGGTTAAAGACTAGTGCAAGATTGGGGAATCTAAAGCAAAAGTGTTACCCTTGAAGAACACCTCAAGAACAGCAAGCTCAGGTCCCTTCTTCTAATCAAAACCACCCCAAAACCTCAAGAACACACTCTGAATGCCTCCAAAGTCGAAGTATGGTGTAATAGTAGGTGACTTAGTGTAAAACTAAGGTCAAAACACACTTTTGGGGCCTCTAACACACACAAAAGGGGAGAGAGAGGAAGATGTAGAGAGAGGAGGTGATATATATCAGAATATATATGTAAGCTCTGGTTTTTTGCTCAACCCATACAAAGGAGGGGGAGGTTTCCTTATATAGACCATGCCAAGACCAAGCTTCCTAGGGAAGCTATTCAAAAAGGGTCAAGGCTTCCTAAAGAAGCCAAGGCAAAGGGGCCAAGGCTTCCTTAGGAAGCTGAGACAAGTGTCCAAGCTTCTTGAGGAAGCTAAGACAAAGGTCCAAGCTTCCTTAAGAAGCTAGACCAAAAATGTGCAAAAGGGGAAAAACAGCCACACTCGTGCACGGGGGCAGGGTTTGTGCATTCCAGCTGGCACAACTGGTATGCACCATGCCTGAAAAAGGCAAAAAGGTGGTACCGGCCAAAAAAGGAGGTCATCGACCAAACAGATGGTCGGCTGACCACACTAAGTGTCGACCGGCGAATGGTATATTTCACCAATGGCCGGTAGCAAGAACACACGGTTGATGGCCTCAATCGAAGGCCGGTGGGTGCCAGGGGTAGCTAACAAGCTACTCTCTACCCTCAGGTGCAAAAACAAACAAGTCCTTGGGATAAAACCAAGCACAGAACAAACAAGTCGAGAGATCCTGAGGCAAGGCGCGTAGCCAAGGCCTCCGGGAACTCTAAACAAACACGAACATGGATGATCACCGAGTGTTTAAGCGGTGACGTCCAAGTCTTGAGGACGGTCAAAAATGGGGTGTCTACAGTTGTCCCTCTTTGACAGAACTCGAAAGTCATAACAATGAGGGGAGTGAGTGTCAAAGCCCAGAGATGACCCATTTTTGACAAGGCCGAAGACTTAGACAAACATACAAGCTACAGATAAGATATGCGCTCAAAGGCAGGGGCAAAATGCAATTGACAATGCAAGAAGCCGAACATAACTTATGATCATGCAAAGAAAGCTATAACGAAGCATAACATGCAACAGTTTTAAGCAATCAACAGAAATCCAACTACATTACAATGCAGAAATGTTGTAAGAGAATTATACAATTCTAGATACGTCTCACTCAGAGAATACAATACCTACACGGTTCGTCTGGTTGCACCAGCTTCAAATGAACCGCCCATACAATATCGTGCCTGTAAAGAGAAAGAAAACTTAACAGGTACAATATTGTTAGCAATATGTATGACAATGCAATTGAAAGTGCGTGGCAATGCAAATCGAGTGGGAAGCATAACGATGCGACTGAAGGTAAGCATAACAATGCCATGAAGGCCTAAACACATGTAAGTAAAGAACACATGACAACGTGTGCAATGTGTATAAAAAGGAATTTGAACACATGTGAGTAAAGCAATACGTGACAACGCACGCAATGTGTATAAAAAGGAACTTGAACACATGTAAGTAAAGCACAACGCGACAATGCATGCAATGTGTATAAAAAGGAATTTGAACACATGTAAGTAAAGCACGACGCGACAACGCATGCAATGTGTATGGAAAGGAACTTGAACACATGTAAGTAAAGCATAACGCGACAACGCAGGTAATGTGTATAGAAAGGAATTTGAACACATGTAAGTAAAGCATAACACGACAACGAATGTAATGTGTATAGAAAAAAACTTGAACACATGTAAGTAAAGCATAACGCGACAACGCATGCAATGTGTATAGAAAAAAACTTGAACATATGTAAGTAAAGCAAAACGCGACAACGCATGCAATGTGTATAGAAAGAAACTTGAACACATGTAAGTAAAGCATAACGCGACAACGCATGCAATGTATATAGAAAGAAACTTGAACACTTGTAAGTAAAGCATAATGCGACAACGAATGCAATGTGTATAGAAAGAAACTTGAACACATGTAAGTAATGCATAACGCGACAACGCATGCAATGTGTATAGAAAGAAACTTGAACAGGCCAATTCAATTTTGAAGCATGGTAAAGACATGTTATTCATGAAATTTGAAATGTAAAGCACTGCAACACAATATAATTGAAGCAATTTGTGGAATTCACAAGATACGAAAAGGATACGGGAAGGGACGTTCCTCGCACGCACCGAGCATTGCTCATAGAAGACGCGGCTTGAGGTCAACTCAAAGGCCTACTGATGTTCCGAAAGTGCACTTCCTTGCACTGTCTCGAGTAATGAAGGTGCCAAACCGTATAATGGGCCTGAACAAGGGCATAGGAGGTGCATCGACCGCAAAGGGAGGTTACTGGTATCAATCCCGATACTCTACTGCCCTGCTCTTCTTTTGCTTTACTTTTCTTTTTACTGGTAATTTAAGCACATTGCACTACCTCAGGCAAGTTTTACCTTTTGAAAAGTGTGTATTTTTGCAAAACACATGAGGGAAATGAAACATCTATTTTGTTCAAAAAGGTGTTACATTTGTGCTTTCTATGTGTCGCATCGTATGGTATCACATAGCAATGTGAACGAAATTGAACTTGGTTTGAAAATCGAGCACTTGCATCGTAATAATCAGGTAGTGAACCGACTTACAACTCGATAAACAAAGAACTTGATTAGCTAGCCAAGAGCGAGTATAACTCGATAAGCAACACAAAGACTTAAGGAATGTGAAATACAACTCGATAAGCAAATTTACAATAACTCGATAAGCAAATGGGCGTGACGCCGCAAAAGTCATCATCGGAGGGCATTGGAAGTGGTGGTATTCCACAAATCCTCAGCATGTTCAACACGTAAACAGCTCAGGGAGCAAGAAGGAATACCACCGGCCACGAGGGAAAACCATTGGCCTCAAAAAGTCGCCATCGGCCAGCATCTTTGATAATCGGCCAAAAGTTGTGGTCGGTTGGCACTATACTTGGCCGGCCGGCCATAAATGGCAGAGACCAGCAGAATGCTGACATCTGTCCTCCACTCAACCTCATCCCCTACAAAAGGCTTCATCTTTGTAGTTTTTCTTAATTCCACACTAATTTGCTCCAAATGGAAGAATTTCTTGCCCAAAATCTCACAGCTCAGATTGCCAACTTGGACGGCTCGGAAAAGCTGAACTTCCGGGGTTTCGGCATGAATGCACTATTCACACTGAGTCGCACTCCATTGCACTTTCCGTTTCTCCATGCCGCGGCAAGGTTTTGGAATCCGGTAACACACGTCTTTAGCTTTGGCGGGCAAGAGGTGTGTCCTACCTTCGAAGACTTTCAAGCTTTGATGGAATCCGAGCGTGATGAGGAAATCTTGCCTCAGCTTCACTTTGGCCACGCCCAAGCCTTAGAGCGAATGTGTGGACTTACTATGCATGACGCTCGATCTTTGATTTGTGATGGAATGTTGGATATTTCGAGTTTGATTTGTCGGTTTTCTGATGCTGGCGACCGTAGTGACCATCATTGGCAAGGCTTTCGGCGACATGCCCTCTGTTTGTGCATGTTATCTCATTTCCTGTTTGTCTCGGACTTGGGAGGATCTAACGTCCGGTTGATCGAGATTGCCCAAGGCTTGAAGGAGGACAAGAGCTGCATTGCCATGACTATGGCTGAGACATTGATGGGCTTAGACGCCATCTATCACCGAGAGATGACCAGGTTTGCGGGGAGTCCACTACTACTGCAGGTAATGCTTCCCACCCAATCTTACATATGTATGGCTCACATCACTCGGCCCTCAGGCTCGATTTTTCTCACAAAGCCCTTTTCTCACTTTTCTCTCATCATACATCTCTCTATTCTTTATTCTCTAATTTTTTTCAATCCCTTCCCAGGTGTGGTTGATGGACAAGTTGCAAGTTATGGACTCTTGCCCAGTATACTCTGCTCGTGGTTACTTCTTCCGGTAACGCCTAGTTAATGCCCTTGATGAGGGATGGTGGTTCAATTGGATGTGTCGCTTGTCCGCAGACCGTATTGCTTGGCGATGCCCTTGGCTTAACCTACTGGCAATGGGCTATAGCATGTCCCGGCAGACTGGGATTTAGTTGATTGGCTTTACTCACTGTGTGTTCTATTTCCCATTCTGGTTCCAGCACCAGTTCGGCCATGATCAGACTTGCCCGGCAGGGGGGATAGAGTATCCAGCTGCATTCTTGGCTCGAGGTGCGTAGCTTGCTCGGCAGGCCGCAGCATGGAGGACTAGAGAGCTCTTGGCCCTTGCTCCTACTTTCAGTTGCACTTTGTCTGATGAGTGCATAGATTGGCTCAATGAAGAGGCGCAGATTGGGCCCAGCTTGGCATCAGAGGCTTCGACCAACTCTGGGAGGTGGCGCAGGAGCACCTGACTCACCTATACCCCGGATTTATTGCTTTATTAGAACTTTCAAGTTTTCTTTATGAATGTACTAATAAAAAGCAACTTCAATTTGTATGCAAGAGCAGGAGAACTCTGTATTGAAATCAATGAAATTGAAGGTTGTGGGTACTGAAAATTTTCCGTTTTGGTCCAAAAATGGTCTAAGTTTTAAAAGGATTAATTTGAACAAAGTCAATCTTTTATTAAAACTTTTCAAAACCATTTTCAATATGGATCAGAACTGGACATGCCTGAAATCTGTCACTGAGATGCACAACATCGGATTCCAGCAACTGGAAAGTTGCCCCAGTTTGAAGAGTACTGCGACACTGCATGGCAACGGAAAGTTGCCCCTAGTCTGAAAAGCACTGCACCGGAGATCATAACCGAACTCTTGAATGCTGAATGGACAAAGATGGCCGAGATAATCAAATGGACTAAGTTGATCGGGAAAAATTTTATGGCTAAACTTCAGGATGAAGTTGCTTACGTATCCCAAAGATGGGAATCAAGCCTTACGTAGTTCGGGCTTGGGTTCACCCAAGTATTTTCACTCTCCTTTTATGGTCTAACTTTTGCCAAGGCCGCCCTTTGCGGGTTTTCAACCTTGCGAGCTCAGTTTTTATAATTTCAAATTTTTCAATGCTCTAACTTTTGCCTAGGTCGCCCTGTCAGGTTTTCGGCCTAGCAAGCCTCTCAGGGGTAATATTTCTTCAACTTGTCCATGTTGATCGGTTGTGAAAACTCTAGGCCATCTAGGTCCATCAGAACCACAGCTTCACCTGACCAAATAGACTTGATGATGTATGGACCAGTCCAATTGGGTCTGAACTTGCCCCTAGGATCGTGGATGGGAGCTCGGTTGTCCTTGAGCACCAGATCTCCTTCATTCCAATTCCTGGACTTAACCTTCTTGTTGAATGCCCGGGCAATTCTGCGATGATAACCTTGAACATGGTACAGTGCCTTTAGTCTTCTCTCATCAAAGAGCATGAGTTCCTCAAATCTGCTCTACTGTCAATCTGTTTCGGCTATCTGACACTCAGCCAGTACTCTCAAAGATGGAACCTCAATTTCAATGGGTAGAACAGCCTCCATTCCGTAAACCAACGAATACGGAGTCGCCCCAGTAGAAGTTATGATTGAACTCTGGTAACCCCACAGAGCAAACGACAGCTTATCTGGCCAGTCCCGGTAGGTTTCCACCATCTTTTGCAGTATGTGTTTGGCATTCTTGTTGGCGGCCTCAACTGCTCCATTGGTTTGCGGCTGGTATGTGGATGACTTATGAAAAGCCACGTTGTAATTTTCCAACAAGTCAATCACTTCCTTCTTGAAGTGGGAACCTGTAGACGTCCCCGAACGCCCCGGAAGGATGAATCCCGTTCTGTTCATTTGGGGTTACTACAGTTCGAACTCGACTTGTGTCACGGTTCTTAATCTGAACCAAAGAGTCCAAATCTGGCAAATCATTTTGAGAAACAGATTTTTGAAAAAGTAGTGCCAAACATGGACTGCTTTGCCAGATACAGAGTCGCCACCTAAATATTTTTAAAATGGGGAAATTTAGGAAACCCTGACTCGGTGCCGAAGGCCACATGTCCGTCATCACCGGTGTTGTCTCGGCTCGGGAGCTTGGGTACGATCGGGGAAGGTCAGCTATGAGCATCCCCTTTCGCCCGGTCCGAAGACCGGCCTCTACTAATCGTGATATCCGTTTTTGAAAACGTTATGTATTCTTATTCCATTTATTAGCCTAGAATTACTATGTTATGCGCGCAGCAAACAAGTATAGACTAGATTGCCTAATTTGGAAAAAACATTGCATATCCGTTTGTTTTGAAAATGCTTTGGAATTTTGCTACTCGCAAGTAGGCTAAAACACAGATTTCAATGAGTTTTTCCAACTCAAACAATCCAACCTCCACCCACAGGCATCCAAGCAGTTTATAACACATAAGCATCTAGCCACATGTTAAGCATGCTGACATGGCAACATTCACACTCATGCGATATGCTAAAGCGGAAATACTTACATCGTACTCCGTGCCAAAACAAAGAACTCGTTAGACTGATCCTTATGCGTATTATCATTAAGTCGCTTATAATTGCAGACCATACGCTCCTTTCCTCGTTTCTCCATCTTCGTAATTGGATCAATATAAGTACCTGAGTTGACTATAAAAGCAGTAGTTCGATGCCTGCTTTTGCTTGCACGAATAACCTTCAATTCTAGCAACTGGTCAATATGTTTTCTGAAGCTTTCCTTCATGGCTGGAGTAACATGCTTCATTGGTTTATCGTCAATGATAAAGTCAGCATTCTTTAGATCCAATTTGCATGTTATTTGGTTTCTTGACCATTGCTTCATAGGATCTTCTCCAATGATTCCACAATTCTGCAAGTGTTTTATCACCTTTGGATATTTGTCTTCAAATCTGGGAGCATGAGGATTATGCTCAATAGAGTGAAATATCCATTCTGCAGTAGGGTCATAGTAATGATCGATGAGGAAATCATCATCAATTTCAGCTTCCATGGTGTTGACAGATTGGCGCGTCTGGATAGTTATCACATTTTTGTAAAATGTGACATTGTCTCCTTCAATACGAACACCGCCATACATTGACCGTATGAAGTTACAGCCAATAATCATCTGTATACGACCACCTAGTCGAAATGGAAAGCTATATGTATAAGGGATTCGGAACCAGTTGTCTCCGATATACATTTTTCCTCCTCGAAGCTTTTTATTTGCCTTGGACTGTGAGTTAATCCCATTAAACTGCACAGTGTAAGTGTTTTCTTCTAGGGCCTCTGATGGAACGGATTCTGAATCCACGACACACGTGGTGGCTCCAGTATCAAGGATAGCGTTGAGGACAACCTTCTTTTGTACACCTGGAATTTCCAGTTCGACAGAAAGATTGTACAACATGTTCTTCTTCTTCTCCTTGACTTCTCCGCTTGCAATTGTTTCCATCATCATGAGTTGTTCAGAGGCTTCTGCTTCTTCTTCTAGGGCTTCTAGTTCTTCAGCCTTGAATTTGCCTGTTTTTCGCAACTCCTTTTCATCCTTTTCCAGCTGAATTTGAAGTTTCAGCTCTTCTAGCTCATTCTTATAATGAAGTGCCTCTTCCCGTAACCTCTTCATTTCTGCCTCGCACCACCTTATGTACTCCTGTTGTTCTTGGAGTAAGGGCTTCTGGTTATATGGGATTGGCGCCTTGTGCATAGCAAATTTGGTGAAGCCAAAATAATAGGTAGAACATAATGCACAGGTTAAGGCATTACATTTTCCACAGAACGCCCTGGATTGGCCAGCCAAATTCCTTTTACAAGTTGTACACTCCGGTCTTCTATCGTGTGGTAGTGGATTTTGTTGATCCCAGTTATGTTGGCAATGATAAATTTCAGGAGTGACCTTCACTTGTGCACGATAACTTCCTTCTTGTCCGAGCCAATACTTCTGGTCTGATTCTCGGAACATGTAGATTGTCTCAATAAGGCCCCCACCAATTTGCTCCGTATCGTCAATACCTTCGGAAACTGAATAAATAGCATCGGAATCTTCATCCCCTGGTTGAACAGAGATGACATCATAGAAGGCACATTGAGGCATAAACATGGCATTACAAGGCAACTATGCTAAGCATGCATGGAGTACCAAAACCAACTTAAAATCATGTTATATTATGGATATATAAGCATGAAAAATAGCCTATACATGCTCAACACACACTCAAGCATAGGCTCTCTCAAGAGGCCAAAAGATGCCCTTTTCAAGGACAACAAGGAGAGGGGGTGGCCCTCTCCTTCTTGGGACTTCAAGGCATCATCTTCACCACTGAAATCCCTCAAGATTTCAGTGATGAAGAGACCCCAACACCAAAATCCCAGAGCTAGCACAAAATGGCCTAAAATGAGGCCTTTCAAGGCCTAAGGGGGGGTCAACCACCCTCAAACAACAAAACACTCTTAATAAACAATAAAGAGGACTAAAAAATAGAACTTTTTTGTGTTATACAATAAGCACAAAAACGAATTTAAGACAGGTAGAAATGAGGTGCAAAAGAAGGGGAATAAAAGGGTGAGATCCTTACCCTTGAAGCCTTCTTTAACAATGGTGCTCCAATGGCCTTCCTTAGCTTGAATCCAACACCAAAACCTCAAAACCAGTCCCTTAGAACCTTAAGAGGTAAAGGAAGGTGAAACACTATGTGTTTGTGTGAAATAATAAGACACAAGTGCACTAAAACACACACAAGAGGGAAAAGAGAGAGAGAAAGTGTATCAAACCCTAACCCTAGAACTCAGAACCCTAACAATGGCTGTCTAAGCTCTCCAAAATATCCTAAGTGTCTAACCTAAGTTCCCTCTTCTTTGTTACAGGAGAGAGCCTCTCTCTATATGTCTTGTAAAGCTTACAAGACAAGCTTTACAAGAGGGAGATCCCTCCATACACGTGTATGGAGGGATGCAAAAGCAAGACAGCTGTCTAAAAATATCTGCAAAAGCAGATGAACAGAAATCGGCCGGCCAAAAATGCCATCTTGGCCAAAAAGAGTGCCGACGGCACAAAATAGTGCTGACCGGCAACAAAAAGTGCCGGCCGGCAATAAAAATTGCCGGTGGCAGCAAAACACCAGCCGGTGGCCTCTAGCCACTACCGGTGGTGGGTGGGGATGGTCTACAAGCCCCACCCTGCCTCTCAAGAGCAAGATACAAGTGTTTGGTGCAAAACCAGACACTAAACGGTCGAGTTCGGGGATCTTGAGGCAAGGCGCGCGAGCCGAGACCTCCGGGAACTCCAAACGAACACAAACATGGAAGATCACCGTGTGTTCAAACGGTGACGTCCAAGTCTTGAGGACGGTCAAAAATGGGGTGTCTACAGAACCATTATCTAAGATGATCTCGTTCGGGACCCCGTAGCGACAGATGATGTTGTTTCTGATGAACTTTGCAACATGCGACGCCTTCAACACTGCATAAGATTGGGCCTCAACCCACTTTGTCAAATAATCTATCGCAACCAGGATGAACTCATGCCCATTTGTCCCGTTTGGAGTAACAGCTCCGATCACATCAATTCCCCAAACCGAAAATGGCCATGGCGAAGTCATATTGTACAGCTTCGACGGCTGAATGTTCATGCAGTTTGCACGGATCTGACATTTGTGGCATCGCCGAACAAAACCGATACAATCCTCCTCCATGGTGGACCAGTAGTAACCCTGTCTGAGGATCTTCCTAGCTAGCATTACCCCGTTCATATGTGCACCGCATTCCCCTCCATGGATGGCCTCCATCAGGCGTTTTGATTCTTCAGCTTCAACGCACAACTTATGCATTCCCAGATGACCTCTTTTATACAATTTACCTCCGCAAAGGATGAACTGAACGGCCATTCTTCTGATTGCCCTTTTGTCCATGGCATTCGCCCCTGGTGGATACGCCTCTCTCCAAGAAATTCCAAATATAGTAATACCAGGGGTTCTCGTCCTGAACCTCATCTATGGCAGCAATTGATTCATATGCCGGCACAAACTTTTGGTCAATGATGATCGGACGCATCCGGACTCCAAACGGGATGTCTATCATGGAAGATAGAGTTGCTAGTGAATCTGCAAACCTATTGTTCTCTCTTACTAGATGAGTAAAGTTTAACCTCTCAAACTGAGGAATCAACAAGTCCAAGGTGTGATGGTACATTATCATCTTTTTTTCTTTGACTTTCCAATCTCCTTTTACTTGAGACACGACAAGGTTCGAGTCCCCGATGACGTCCAACCGTTTTGCCCCTAGTTCCAGGGCTGCTTCTAAACCGACAATGCACGCCTCATATTCTGCTTCGTTGTTTGAGACTTTGAATCAGAGTTTGAAGGCTAAAGGGATACGGGAATTGTTGGGTGCTAATAGCAACACCCCTATCCCATACCCGTACCGGTTTGACGCTCCGTCAAAGTACATCGTCCAAGTTTCCTCTTCGATATGTAAAATGGTCTCATCTGGGAATAAGTACTCGACTGTTTCACCCCCTTCCACCGGATGATCAGCTAAAAATTCCACCACTGCACTTCCCTTGACTGACTTGTGCATCGCATATTTCAGATCGAATTCGGAAAGAAACAGCAACTAGCGAGCCAGCCTACCCGTAAGTGCTGGTTTCTCGAAAAGATATTTGATGGTATCCAGTCGTGAAACCAACATTACAGAGTGAGCTACCAGGTAGTGCCGCAGCTTCCTGGTAGCCCATACCAAAGCTAGGCAAGCTTTTTCCAATGGCGTGTAACGAGTCTCATACTCTAGCAACTTCTTGCTCAGATAGTAGATGGCTCTTTCCACTTTGTCCTCTGATTCTTGTGCGAGCATACAACCCATTGTAGCTTCAGTTACTGAAAGATACAGAATCAACGGCTTCCCCGGCTCAGGCGGTGACAGCACAGGTGGGTTCTGTAGGTATTCCTTGATCTGTTCAAAAGCAGCTTGGCATCGACCGTCCCACTGGAATTTCTTTCCTTTCTTCAGGAGGCAAAAAAGTGGTTCACAAGTCACGGTTAATTTCGAGATAAACCGTCTTATGAATTGCACTTTACCTAGAAAGCCTCGCACCTCTTTTTTAGTCCTCGGTGGTGGCATTTCTAAGATGGCCTTGATTTTGGAAGGGTCGACTTCGATACCTCTCTGTGTAATCAGAAACCCCAGCATCTTCCCTGCTGTAACACCAAACGTACACTTCTGAGGATTCAGCCGCAATCGAAATTCTCTGATCCTTTGAAAGAACTTTTGCAAGGTGGTGTAGTGGCCCTTTTTTTCTTTGGATTGATGATCATGTCGTCTACATACACCTCGACCTCTTTGTGGATCATGTCATGCAATATTGTGGTCGCAACCCGTTGATATGTAGCTCCAGCATTCTTCAACCCAAACGGCATCACTCTGTAGCAGTATGTCCCCCACGGGGTGGTGAAGGCAGTCTTTTCCCGGTCTTCTGGTGCCATCACTATCTGATTGTAACCTGAGAAGCCATCCATGAATGAAACAAAAGCATGCCCCGCTGTGAAGTCTACTAACTCATCAATATGGGGTAAGGGAAAGTCGCCCTTCGAACTGGCTCTGTTCAAGTCCCTGAAATCCACGCATACCCTGATCCTACCATCCTTCTTCGGCACTAGAACGATATTGGCCAACCAAGTCGGATATTCGGACACCAGCAGGAAGCCTGCATCGATTTGCTTGGTGACCTCTTCCTTAATCTTGATGGCCCAGTCGGGGCGGATCCTTTTGAGTTTTTGCTTGATGGGTCGGGCCTCAGGGTCACGAGGGATCCGGTGCTGTACGATCTCAGGATCGATTCCAGTCATGTCTTCGTAGGACCACGCGAAAACATCTTTGAAATCTTTTAATAAAGCGACTAAGCGCTCCCGTTCCTCTGAAGACAACATGGACCCGATCTGGACCAACCGCGGGTCCTTCTCAGTACCAACATTCGCAGTAGTGATTTCATCAACTAAAGGTTTAACAAATCTTTCCTGCTCTTGATCAATTAATCGTTGCAAAATCGGAGGAATTTCTTCCTCATCGTTTTTGTCAAAATTTTGAAAATCCTGATTCAAGTAATAAATCAAAGGCACAGAAAAGTACTCAGAAACCACATCCACATCATTCTCATTAAGTACTTCCAAACCGTCCGATCCTTCTGTTACAACAGACTCAAAAGAGAAAGGAAAAGACAACCTGGACAGGACTGTGGCATCCGGGTTGTCACCCCCAGGAATACCAGACTCAGACTCAGTTGAGCTGGAACCTGATTCTGACTCACAAGACTTGGTGGAATCAGACTCCGGCTCACTACCTGACCCAGTACTGCTGGACAAAAATCTCTCTTCGTACTGCCAGATGAGAGAGGGTACGATAGATGCATCCAAAATGTTTGCTGGTAGGCCCGTAGCCGTTCTATTCCCAATCATGCATACCGAGAAGTTATCTCCCAAGCACTTCTGTTCAATCAGAGGATCTGAAAGTAGACACGCCAGCGCTACCCCCATTTCACTTTCGGCATCCTCAGACTCCACTATTTTGCTCTACTCAACCTCAGCTAATGGGTCTGTCTGCTCTTCGGCAACGTCATCCCCAGATAACTGCAAGTCAAAGAAGATCTCAAACCCCGGCACGCGCTTCCTTTCTGTGTTCAACCACGGCTCTAGGAAGCCACAAAACAGAAAGTCCTCCCCCTCCTAGACGAAGCGTCCGTTTAGGGTACCCTGAATGGGCCGGTGCATTAAGTCAAAAGGCTTCCCTGCCTTCTTCGCTCTGGCTCTCCCAGCCATCTCCTTACCCTTCCTTATCTAATCCTCTTTGGTGGGCAGATAACCCAAGCCAAAGGTATGTGGGTTATATTGCATATCGGCCAATGCTGCAACGCCCTTCTAGCCGTTCTTTCCCAATCCCATCCCAGGGATGTGTTGAAGCTTGTTCATGAGGTATACTAATTGAGCACTGACATACACCCCCTCATTAACAGCCAAAATGTCCTGCACGACCCGGGCCTCAGCCTGAGTAAAACCGGATAAGAACACATCCTTCATACCGTGCTCAATTTCTAAGACTGGTGTAGACATCTCCAGCGGTGGATGGATCGATGAATTCCCAAAAACAATGGCTACTCCCTTTCCATGGGGGTATTTCACCATTTGATGCAGTGTAGAAGAAACTGCCTTCGCTTGATGCAGCCACGGCTGCCCCAAGAGTAGATTGAAAGTGGCGGGAACCTCTAGGACGTGAAAGTCAATTTCATGCTACCCCGGCCCAACCTTAGTTTGAATTTTCGCTGTCCCCATGACTTCCCTGCTTGTGTTGTCATATGCCCGAATCACCTGGGTTGTTGGCACAAAGTCCGCGGTCTTCAACCCGATTGCATAGGCGGTCCTTGCTGGACATACATTGATGGCGGATCCTGTGTCGACAAGCACCATGGGTATCCATTTGTTTTTACACTCCACAGAGATGTAGAGTGGCTTGTTGTGATTCGCACCCTCAGGTGGCAATTCCTTGTCGGAGAAAGTTAACATCGGGGTAGCTCCTCCCGGATAAACTAAGCCCCCCAGCTGCTCGGGCGTGGTGTCTATTGAGAGCTTGGACTTGTCCATGGCCGATAAGACAGCTTGTCGATGCACTCGCGATGCCATAAGCAGTCCCCAGATGGAGATGTCTGCATGTATCTTTTTCAATTGTTTGAGCACAACCTCATCGTCAAGTTGCTTTTCTTTCTGCTTCTCTGCTTCTCTATCTTTCCCAAACGCCTCTGGTTAATCTAGGTGTGGAGGCTTGAACTATCGTCTACTCCAAGTCATGTGATCAACTTTGCCGATATACCAGGTATCATCTGGTTGGTCACTTCCCCAATCCTCGTCCGTGTGGCCAAGACATAAATCATCGTCCTCCCACCATATTCCATCGGCAGCCGACAGACGCCTGCCCGGCTCCGGTATGACTGTTCTCGTACTTGCAGTACCCCTCATCCACATGCTCACAGCATTCTCTGTCCCTGTGCACACAGTAGTTTCAGTTTCCACATGGGTTTTAGCTTTCCTGATCCTCTCAGAATCCCCAAACCTTTCCTGTTTCAGCTGCGTCAGTACAGCTGTCTGTTCAACGATTCCGATATTCAAACTGCTCAGACCCTGAGCGAAATTGTTAACACCGGCGCTCTCCGGTGATGTATCCTGATTTCCGGCCCTTCTGACCACAACTGTTATTCTTGCCCTTGCCGGGCCCTGTCCCAACTGAGATTCTTCAACAACGTCTGGTAGATCATCGAGCCACCCAGTAACTTCCATTGATCCCTCGAAATCCGACCAGTTGACTGCCACGTCCTCTGGGCCTTGTTCGTTGAAAAAGTGGAAGTCAGCAAAGTCTCCTTCTATGGCCGCTAAGTCCTCTGATCTCTGATCCAACCCATCTCCCTGTATCACACAGAGTTTCGCCCTTTCTGGCGACTCGACACTCAATCTATCTCGACCTGCCGAGCAAATGTAGTCGCTTAGACTGTGCACTTTCCTGGCAAAAATCCCAGACTCCTCAAATTCTGTCCCAACAATCTCATTCTCCCTGGCAAAGTCCCCTGTTCTGTCTTCGACAGTCACCACCATTGGTTTGGGTTGGGTTCTGGAGATGTCCATCATGCACAAGTCGGTGTAGTCAGGAAGGAGCACCTCCGGCTTGGGTAGGTGGGAATGAGTGATATATATGCTAGGATCATAAGACACGACCCCAGTTTGGATGAAATTGATTCTTTTGGGAGGTGGAGCTTGGTGGTGCGGTGGGAGAGGGTTTGTTGTGACATTGGGTTTTTCTGGAGGCACAATCACTACATTATCAATGAGATCCTGGATCTCATGACGTAATCGGTAGCATTGGTCGGTGTCGTGACCGTGCTGTTGGTGGAATGCGCAATATTTGGTTGGATTGTGGGTAGGGGAAAGTTTTTCCGGCAATGGCCTCGGCTCTAGGGGCTTCAAGTGCCCTTTTCTGATTAAAACCCCTAGAGCTTTGGACAGGGGCATATATAGTGGAGCGAAGGTTCTTTTGTTTTTGGGTTGGTATTTTGCTGTCTGTGTGTTGCTTCCAGACGCACCAGAGAATGGCATAGCTACCGCAGTTCTTGGAGGCGGAACGGTGGTGACCATGCTCACTTTGGAGGCCCTTGTAGTTGTAGCGCTGCTTGGGCCTGCATTGTTGTTGCGATTGAAAGTTCTTCGGGGTTGCTCCCGATCATTATCAATTAAGCCCTGCTTCAAGGCATCCTCAATCTGTACTCCTATCTCATGTAGATCTGAAAAGGTAGGGAAGGGGAGCACGATCATTTTCTACATCAGCTTAAGCTGGAGATTGCGCACAATCATCCTAATCTGATCTTTATCTGTGGGCCTTAGGGTCATCATCGAGGCCTTGGCCCTCCATCTGCTCACGAACTCTGAGAAGCTCTCCTCAGGCTCCTGCCTTGTCGTCTCGAGGTCACGGGTCGTAATCTCGATTTGCGTGTTATATGAGTATTGTGCAATGAAGGCCTCAGCCATCTCATCCCAGTTTCTTTTGACGTCATCTTCTAATTTGGTATACCAGATGGCTGCCACACCCGACAGGGTCCGGCCAGACAGAGACAGCTTCTGCAGTCTGGTGAGGCCCATCGGCCTTAAGATATCTGAAAACAACCTCAGGTGCACCATGGGGTCACCGGACCCATCAAATTAGTCAATTTGTGGCATTTTGAACCGATCTGGCAACGTCACACCTGCGTCCGTATATCCGTCCTCAATGTCGGGAAGGGACTTGACTCCTTGGGATTTCTTAAACATCTTTTCCAGCTTACTCAGCTTCAGCGCTGTGGGGTCCATTTCGAACTCGAAGGGAGAGCCAGGTACATTGATAGGCGTGGGCACCTTGGATAGTTACGGTGGAATCGGGGGCGGAGCCGGCCCCGTTGGAATGTCTGTATCCTCTTGGACATTTTGAACATTTGGTGTCTCCTCGGGTATCAAAACCCTTGGTGGGGGAGGGGCTTGATGCGAAGCAGATGCCCCGGCTTGCTGCTGTAGCCTTACGATTAACTCTGCTTGTTTAGTCATAATCGTGGCCTGTTGCTTGGCGAACTCCGCCTGTTGGATAGCATCTTCCTGCATAACTTTCATGCTCTCCTGGAGCTAGTGCACCATCTCCTCTAAGCTTGCCATACTGCTTTGTTTTGATTGAATTACTGGTATATATTCCTTCTCTGTGGTGAAAATTAAGACCTCAGCCTGATTGTCCACTGGTAGGGTCGACCACTGCTCGGGCGATCTCTGCTCAGACACACTGCATTTTCTCGGCTTTCGTCTGATAACCGGGGGTAGAGAATAAAACACTGGTTGTCCGTTAACCAGATCCTCAGATCGATTGAGCCGGCAACCTCTAGTCCAGAGTGCTTGGGGAATATCTACTGGGTCGGAAGCAATCGTGCTAAACTACCCTAGCAAAAAGATAAATAAAGCAATAAGGAAATAAATAACCAGACAAAACAGATAGCATAACAGCGTAAAATAAATACACACAACACACAGTCGGGTATCACAACACACGGTTGATAAGCTGAGTACACTGCTCCTCAATACTGATTATTGTCCCTGAATCACTGTTCCCAAAACTGAACCTGATACCCGCAAATAACTGATTCTCAAACACTGAACTGGCGCCTGCAGGCCTGATGCCCAAACTTGCAAATTGATACACGCATTCCTGTAGAGACACACTCTAAAGCACATAGCAGATAAGTGAGAGCCAAAACACCACTATGTTGGGTAGGGTTTCCCTGTCCTATTTTGTCAGGAGCTAGGGTTTCACTACGCACGCAGCGTTTTCAAACAGCCTAACATCGGGTAAGCAACCTGTCCTAATTTGGAATGGTCACTAAGTATTTCGATATGCACTAGGTCGAATGGTCAAAAAGGGTGCCCCGGTAAAAACCGGGGTTTGTGTTCCCATACTGGCAGAGCTCGCAACCGGTCAGCCTTATGGTCATGCCTTGACAAGACAAGCCTCCAGCAAACCGTTCAGAAATGGCAGATGGCAAACACGGTGTCCTAGGCGCACCAATGCACATGTAATGCAAAGAAACACATAAGTGTAGTCAAAACAAGATGTCATGAGTTCGAGTCAAGTTCTCTAAATTCCCCAGCAGAGTCGCCAGAAACTGTAGACGTGCCCCGAACGCCCCGGGAGGATGAGTCCCGTTCTGTTCATATTGGGCTCACTACAGTTCGGACTCTCAAGTTTGTCACGATTCTCAATCTGAACCAAAGAGTCCAAATTTGGCAAATCGTTTTGAGAAAAACAGATTTTTAGAAAAGAAGTGCCAAACATGGACTGCTTTGCCAGATACAAAGTCGCCACCTAAATATTTTATTTTGGGAAATTTAGGAAACCCTGACTCGGTGCCAAAGGCCACGTGTCCGTCATCACCAAAGTTGCCTCAGCTCGGGAACTTGGGTACGATTGGGGAAGGTCAGCTATGAGCACCCCCTCTCGCCCGATTCGGCCTCTACTAACCGTGATATCTTGTTTTGAAAACATTACATCTTCTTACTCCTGTTATTTAGCCTAGATTTACTATGTTATGCGCACAGCGAACAAGTGTAGACTGGGTCACCCAATTTGGAACAAAACATTTCATGTTTGTTTGTTTGAAAATGGTTTGATGGTGCTACCCGCAAGTAGGGTAAGACATGAATTTTGCCAACCTTAAATGGGCCACAGAAAATATGGTTTTTGCCACTTCCAAGTGGGCTTAAAACTCGCATTTAATGTGTTGTTCCAATTCAAATAACCCAACCTCCACCCACAGGCATTCAGGCAGTTATATCACATAAGCAGCTAGCCTCATGGTAATTATGCTATCATGGCAACATTCACACACATGTAGCATGCTAAAGCATAAAAAGCTTACCTAGTACTCCAAGCCAAAATAGAAACTAGTTAGTAATCATATGCATGATCCTAGTTCGTGTTTAAAAATGGCTAATGTAACGCATGCAAAGATGCAATCTAGACAGGCTCGACTATTCTAAACATTGCATGTAAAATGCAATAGATAACATGTATTCAATTTGGGATTGGAATACAATGCAGTTAGCATGATGCGCCGAGCCCGGTGCATGCAAGACAAATGTATGAATGCACGCACGCATAGCATAAGGTATGCTAATTTAAATATGCCCTAATAATAACCATTGAAAGCAGATAAATAAAAGGGAAGAAAGACGCGGGGTTGGAAGACATACACACACTCACGCACACTTATTACACAATTGCCCTCGCTCGGAGGGTCTGAACAAATATTACACAACCAAATGAATACTACTAGATTAATTATTACAGAACTTCTAATTAATTAACAAATGAAATGCAAAAGAAAGGTGGCCGCAGCCCTGCCTCGGGATGCGTGAATGATGCATGCTCGATCCACCTTGCCCGGAAACCCGTACCATGGCACTGTTGCCTCTATTTACACTGCCTCACCCTCTGAAAATTATGAAGGTCTCCAGAACTGTTATGAGCTTCCTTTTGAGTTCTGTGGAGTGCCACCGGCCAGAGCAAAAGGCCACCGGCCATGGGAATAAGGTTATCGGCCAAATATGGTGTCATCGGCTAGGGACTGATGGCCGGTCGGCACTAAAGATGGCCGGTCGGCCATTACTTCCTGTAGAATCCTGCAATTAACAGCAGCAGAGGGCAAGCAGTGTATGGCATGGAATTTTCAAGCAAATGTGTGCATGGCCACTCTCCCGGTCATGCTAAGGACTTAAGGGGGTGCGGCTCATGGTACTCGGGCCACCAGTCACGCATTTTGATGCATGATGGCCAAAGGTACCAAGTTTGCTACTTAATGTAAATGCATGCTACAAACAAATGAATGCTAACACCCTATCATGTTGAGATCAAGGGCGTCGGCGACCGAGGATTGAGACGTGTTTCGTCACTTTAAGTATGAACATTCCTCAATTCTCATGCTTAGTTTGACACCCCATACCAAGCAAAATGTAATGCAAGTATGCAATGTACCTCACATATGCAACATGGGTCAAATATGCAATGTGAAGCTAAGTAAGCAAGGCATGCTAAATGCAATGCAAACTAAACATGCCAATGTGTAATGTACTAATGCATGCAACATGCTATGTAGTAAACATGGACAAATATGCAATGGGACTAGCATATGGCAACACATAATGAGCCAAATATGCAACAAACATATGACAAACATGTAATGGTAGACTTAAACCATAAAGGACAGACCTCAGCCTTGCCATAAATAGTGGCCAAAAGTGCCAAAAATGGTGGACAAGTTCTCATGCAAGCATGCACACCAATGAGCCAAAAAATAAAGCATGGAAGGCTACTCTCAAGAACACTCAAAGGTGGTAAGTATGGACATTAAACACTCATGTTAACTTCTAAAAAAAGGTGAATGATGATGCCAAATCATGCTAGGGAATAGATGCAAAATGAAAGGCATTCAAGGCCACAAACGGGAGCATTACTCAACACCTACCCCAAGAAGCATGGTATGAGCTATTCAACCAAAAACAGAGTTTTAATGCACCAAAATAAGTCCCAAAACCCCTTGAGATGGCAGCTAAGAGGCACAAAACAAGAGGCATGCACAAAAGGCCATACATGGAACATAGGATCATGTCTCTCCGAAGCATTGAAACGATAACAAAATGCAAACATGCAAGCATAAAATGTGGACTAAAATGACGTAATAAGTGATTCCAAATCACTAAAATAGCCAAGATAGTGCATGCTAATGACTTACACACCCGATGCCAACATGCTAGAATGCAAAGGGGTTATACAAAGCATGAAATGCATGACCAAATCAACACCCAACAGACCTCAAGCCTGGCAAAATATGACTAAAAGCTTCACAAAGTTAAGCAAAAATGTGCAAGCATGATGGTCTAATGGCAAGATGCATTTCTAGGCAAAATAGGGGAATACAAAGCAAGTGTATTAAGCATGAGAGGGGCCATTAATCCGACCAAAAACAGAGGCATGTTATGACCTAATGACACCCAAAAACCTCTGAAATGGAGCCAAAGACAACTAATCATGCATGCTACCCTTATGAGCCAAAAGTGCAAACAAAAGAGAGACAAAGGGAGAGGGGTGTCCCTCCCCTATGAAAGAATTCAAACCCCCTTCTTCACCACTGAAATTCCACTGGATTTCAGTGGTGAGAAGGCCAGTACACCAAAGTAACCAAAGCTTAACAATGGAGGCACAAAAAAGGCCAAACAAGGCCTTAGAGGGGGAGGTCGACCCCCAACACCAAAACAACCTTAATGAAGTATCTTAAGCACGAAAATATAAGACGTTTTTTAGTTATACACAAAGTCTAAATCAGTAAGCAAGATAGGTTAAAGACTAGTGCAAGATTGAGGAATCTAAAGCAAAAGTGTTACCCTTGAAGAACACCTCAAGAACAGCAAGCTCAGGTCCCTTCATCTGATCAAAACCACCCCAAAACCACAAGAACAAACTCTGAAAGCCTCCAAAGTCGAAGTATGGTGTAATAGTAGGTGACTTAGTGCAAAACTAAGGTCAAAACACACTTTTGGGGCCTCTAACACACACAAAAGGGGAGAGAGAGGAAGATGTAGAGAGAGGAGGTGATATATATCAGAATACATATGTAAGATCTATTTTTTGTTCAACGCTTACAAAGGAGAGGGGAGGTCTCCTTATATAGACCATGCCAAGATCAAGCTTCCAAGGGAAGCTATTCAAAAAGGGTCAAGGCTTCCTAAAGAAGCCAAGGCAAAGGGGCCAAGGCTTCCTTAGGAAGCTGGGACAGGTGTCCAAGCTTCTTGAGGAAGCTAAGACAAAGGTCCAAGCTTCCTCAAGAAGCTAGACCAAAAAGGTGCAAAAGGGTCAAAACAGCCACACTCGTGGACGGGGGCAGGGTTTGTGCATTCCAGCAGGCACAGCTGGCATGCACCATGCCTGAAAAAGGCAAAAAGGTGGTACCGGCCAAAAAAGGAGGTCATCGGCCAAATAGACGGTCGGCCGACCACACTAAGTGCCGACCGGCCAACGGTATATTTCACCAATGGCCGGTAGCAAGAACACACGACCGATGGCCTCAATCCAAGGCTGATGGGTGCCAGGGGTAGCTAACAAGCTACTCTCTACCCTCAGGTGCAAAAACAAACAAGTAGCACAGAACAAACAAGTCGAGAGATCCTGAAGCAAGGATCGTAGCCAAGGCCTCCGGGAAGTCAAAACAAACATGAACATGGATGATCACCGACTGTTCAAGCGGTGACGTCCAACTCTTGAGGACGGTCAAAAATGGGGCGTCTACAGTTCCCAAGAGCATCCCACTAATATTACCTGGGACGCACCCCCCCGCGCCACGTGTCGTCCTCCGATTGGTGCACCCTTCCGCAATTCAAGGCGTGTCGTCGAGCAGGGGCCCTACTCCGCGCCCAGATCTGCGGCAGGATTAAAACATCTAAAAAGCCAAGAGCAAGCAGGAATTTTGAAATTAAAGAGTGGGCCCATTCGGGGCCGTGTTGAGGCATCCTATACCATTTGTTCGTAGCCTTTTATTTTAATTGTTCTTCCAAATGAAATACTGTTAAGGTTGGCCCATGTCACGGTCAACATTTTATGCCTATAAAATAAAATCAATGTGATCCATTTAATTGCTGGAGTTTCACCATCGATTATGGCTACTACGTTGCGATTTTCACAACGGCGTCCATATACTCCCAGAACAAAATTAAATTTTAGTCGCCGCTGGACAACATCCAGTAGATCCGGCAGGGTTGGTCTTCTCTGACATAATGATTTCAGAATGTTTTTAGAATGTCTTTAGCGCAGCGGCCTCCCCGAATTTTCAAACACACAATTCGTTTATGAATGCGGAATGTATAATTCATATCGATATATAAAGGTTAAGTGCATAGAGTTGGGAGAATAATTAATTTCAAATGACGTCGCTTTCAGGCCATAACTCACTCTTAATGACGTCACTCACTCTCTCAGATGACGCAAGTCACTCTCTAAAAACTTTACTGGTATAAGAGAGTGAGGGAGTGAGTTATATAGGTTCCTAGGAGCGTCCCACTAACATTACCTTGGACGCTCCCCCCACGCCACGTGTCGTCGCCCGATTGGTGCCACATTCTGCAATTCGCGGCGTGTTGTCGAGTAGGGGCTCTACTCCGCACCCAGATCTGCGGCCAGGATTAAAACATCTAAAAAGGCAAGCGCAAGCAGGAATTTTGAATTTAAAGAGTGGGCCCATTTGGGGCCGTGTTGAGGCATCCTGTACCATTTGTTCGTAGCCTTTTATTTTAATTGTTCTTCCAAATGAAATACTGTTATGGTTGACCCATGTCACGGTCAACATTTTATGCCTATAAAATAAAATCGATGTGATCCATTTAATTGCTGGAGTTTCAACATCGATTACGGCTACTACGCTCCGATTTTCACAACGGCGTCCATATACTCCCAGAACAAAATTAAATTTTAGTCGCCGCTGGACAACATCTAGTAGATCCGGCGGGGTTGATCACCTCTGACAAAAAGATTTCAGAATGCTTTCAGAATGTTTTTAGCGCAGCGGCCTCTCCGAATTGTCGAACACACAATTCGTTTATGAATGCGGAATGTATAATTCATATCAACATATAAAGGTTAAGTGCATAGAGTTAGGAGAATAATTAATTTAAAACGACGTGTTTTTGAGGCCATAACTCACTCTTAATGACGTCACTCACTATCTCGGATGACGCAAGTCACTCTCTAAAAACTTTACTGGTATAAGAGAGTGAGGGAGTGAGTTGTCTATGTTCCCAGCAGCGTCCCACTAATATTACCTGGTATGCTCCCCCGCGCCACGTGTCGTCCCCCGATTGGTGGCCCCTTCCGCAATTCGCGGCGTGTTGTCGAGTAGGGGCTCTACTCTGCGCCAAGATCTGCGGCCAGGATTAAAACATCTAAAAAGGTAAGCGCAAGCTGGAATTTTGAATTTAAAGGGTAGGTCCATTCGGGGTCGTCTTGAGGTATCCTGTACCATATGTTCGTTGCCTTTTATTTTAATTGTTCTTGCAAATGAAATACTGTTATGGTTGACCCATGTCACGGTCAACATTTTATGCCTATAAAACAAAATCGATGTGATCCATTTAATTGCTGGAGTTTCAACATCAATTACGGCTACTACGTTCCGATTTTCACAATGGCGTCCATATACTCCCAGAAGAAATTAAATTTTAGTCGCCGCTGGACAACATCCAGTAGATCTGGCGGGGTTGATCTCCTCTGACATAATGATTTCTGAATGTTTTTAGAATGTTTTAAGCGAAGCGGCCTCTCCGAATTGTCAAACACACAATTCTTTTTTGAATGCGGAATGTCTAATTCATATTGATATATAAAGGTTAAGTGCATAGAGTTGGGAGAATAATTAATTTAAAACAACGTCACTTTGAGGCCATAACTCACTCTTAATGACGTCACTCACTCTCTCGGATGACGCTAGTCACTCTCTAAAAACTTTACTGGTATAAGAGAGTGAGGGAGTGAGTTATATAGGTTCCCAGGTGCGGCCCACTAATATTACCTAGGATGCTCCCCCCCCTGCCACGTGTCGTCCCCCGATTGGTGCCCCCTTCCGCAATTCATGGCGTGTTGTCGAGTATTGTCTCTACTCCGCGCCCATATCTGCCGCAAGGATTAAAACATCTAAAAAGGCAAGCGCAAGCGAGAATTTTGAATTTAAAGAGTGGGCCCATTCTGGGTCCTGTTGAGGCATCCTGTACCATTTGTTTGTAGCCTTTTATTTTAATTGTTCTTCTAAATGAAATACTGTTATGGTTGACCCATGTGACGGTCAACATTTGATGCCTATAAAATAAAATCGATGTGATCCATTTAATTGCTGGAGTTTCAACATCGATTATGGCTACTACGTTCCAATTTTCACAACGGCGTCCATATACTCCCAGAACATAATTAAATTTTAGTCGCCGCTGCACAACATCCAGTAGATTCGGCGGTGTTGATCTCCTCAGACATAATGATTTCAGAATGTTTTTAGAATGTTTTTAGCGCAGCAGCCTCTCCGAATTGTCAAACACACAATTCGTTTATGAATGCGGGATGTATAATTCATATCAATATATAAGGGTTAAGTGCATATAGTTGAGAGAGTAATTAATTTAAAACGACGCCGCATTGAGGCCATAACTCCCTCTCAATGACGTCACTCACTCTTTCGGATTATGCAAGTCACTCTCTAAAAACTTTACTGGAATAAGAGAGTGAGGTGGTGAGTTATATAGGTTCCCAAGAGCGTCCCACTAATATTACCTGGGACGCTCCCCCCCGCGCCACGTGTCGTCCCCCGATTGGTGCTCCATTCCACAATTTGCGGCGTGTTGATGCATCCTGTACCATTTGTTTGTAGCCGTTTATTTTAATTGTTCTTCCAAATGAAATACTGTTAAGGTTAGGCTTCATTTTCTCCATAGAATATAAAATCGATGTGATCCATTTTATTTCTGGAGTTTTAACATCGATTATGGCTACTACCTTCCGATTTTCACAACGGCGTCCTTATACTCCCAGAACAAATTTAAATTTTTGTCGCCCTGGACAATACCTAGTAGATCCGGCGGGGTTGACCTCCTCTGACATAATGATTTTTGAATGTTTTTAGAATGTTTTTAGCGCTGTCGCCTCTCCGAATTGTCAAACACACAATTCGTTTATGAATGCGGAATGTATAATTCCTATTGATATATAAAGGTTAAGTGCATAGAGTTGGGAGAATAATTAATTTAAAACGACGTCGCTTTGAGGCCATAACTCACTCTTAATGACGTCACTCACTATCTCGGATGACGTAAGTCACTCTCTAAAAACTTTACTGGTATAAGAGAGTGAAGGAGTGAGTTATATAGGTTCCCAGGAGCGTCCCACTAATATTTCCTTGTATGCTCCCCCAGCCACGTGTCGTCCCCTGATTGGTGCCACCTTCCGCAATTCCCGGCGTGTTGTCGAGTAGGGGCTCTACTCCACGCCCAGATCTGCGGCCAGGATTAAAACATCTAAAAAGGCAAGGGCAAGCGGGAATTTTGAATTTAAAGAGTGGGCCCATTCGGGGCCGTATTGAGGCATCCTGTACCATTTGATTGTAGCATTTTATTTTAATTGTTCTTCCAAATGAAATACTGTTATGGTTGACCCATGTCACGGTCAACATTTTGTGCCTATAAAATATATTCGATGTGATCCATTTAATTCCTGGAGTTTCTACATCAATTATGGCTACTACGTTCCGATTTTCACAACGACGTCCATATACTCCCAGAACAAAATTAAATTTTAGTCGCCGCTGGACAACATCCAGTAGATCCGGCGGGGTTGATCTCATCCGACAAAAAGATTTCAGAATGTTTTTAGAATGTTTTTAGCGCAGCGGCCTCTCCGAATTGTCAAACACACAATTCGTTTATGAATGCGGAATGTATAATTCATATCGATATATAAAGGTTAAGTGCATAGAGTTGGGAGAATAATTAATTTAAAACGACGTCGTTTTGAGGCCATAACTCACTCTCAATGACATCACTCACTCTCTCGGATGACACAAGTCACTCTCTAAAAACTTTACTGGTATAAGAGAGTGAGGGAGTGAGTTATCTAGGTTCCCAGGAGCATCCCACTAATATTACCTGGGATGCTCCTCCCCCGCCACGTGTCGTCCCCTGATTTGTGGCCCTTTCCGCAATGTGTGGCGTGTTGTCGAGTAGGGGCTCTACCCCGCGCCCAGATCTGTGGCCAGGATTGAAACATCTAAAAAGGCATGCGCAAGCGGGAATTTTGAATTTCGAGAGTGGGCCCATTTGGGGCCGTGTTGATGCATCCGGTACCGTTTGTTTATAGCCGTTTATTTTAATGGTTCTTCCAAATGAAATACTGTTATGGTTGACCCATGTCACGGTCAACATTTTATGCCTATAAAACAAAATCGATGTGATCCATTTAATTGCTGGAGTTTCAACATCGATTATGGCTACTACGTTCCGATTTTCACAATGGCGTCCATATACTCCCAGAACAAAATTAAATTTTAGTCGCCGCTGGACAACATCCAATAGATCCGGCGGGGTTGATCTCCTCTGAGATAATGATTTCCGAATGTTTTTCGAATGTTTTTAGTGCAGCGGCCTCTCCGAATTGTCAAACACACAATTCGTGTTTGAATGTGGAATGTATATTGCATATCGATATATAAAGGTTAAGTGCATAGAGTTGGGAGAATAATTAATTTAAAACGACGTCGCATTGAGGCCATAACTCACTCTTATTGACGTCACTCACTCTCTCAGATGACGCACGTCACCCTCTAAAAACTTTACTGGTATAAGAGAGTGAGGGAGTGAGTTATATAGGTTCCCAGGAGCGTCCCACTAATATTACCTAGGACGCTCCTCCTCGCGCCACGTGTCGTCCCCTGATTGGGGCCCCCTTCCGCAATTCGCGGCGTGTTGTCGAGTAGGGGCTCTACTCCGCGCCCAGATCTGCAGCAAGGATTAAAACATCTGAAAAGGCAAGCGCAAGCGGGAATTTTGAATTTCAAGAGTGGGCCCATTCGGGGTCATCTTGAGGCATCCTGTACCATTTGTTTGTTGCCGTTTATTTTAATTGTTCTTCCAAATGAAATACTGTTAAGATCAGGCTTCATTTTCTGCCTAGAAAATAAAATCGATGTGATCCATTTAATTTATGGAGTTTCAACATCGATTATGGCTACTACCTTCCGATTTTCACAACAGCGTCCACATACTCCCAGAACAAAATAAAATTTTAGACGCCGATAGACAATATCCAGTAGATCCGGCAGGGTTGATCTCCTCTGACATAATGATTTTAGAATGTTTTTAGAATGTTTTTAACGCTGTGGCCTTTCCGAATTGTCAAACACAGAATTCGTTTATGAATGCGGAATGTATAATTCATATCGATATATAAAGGTTAAGTGAGTAGAGTTTGGAGAATAATTAATTTAAAACGACGTCGCTTTGCGGCCATAACTCACTCTTAATGACGTCACTCACTCTCTCGGATGACGCAAGTCACTCTGTAAAAACTTTACAGGTATAAGAGAGTGAGGGAGTGAGTTATATAGGTTCCAAGGAGCGTCCCACTAATATTACCCTGGACGCTCCCCTCGCACCACGTGTCGTCCCCAGATTGGTGCCCCCTTCCGCAATTCGCGGCGTGTTGTCGAGTAAGGGCTCTACTCCGCGCCCAGATCTGCGGCCAGGATTAAAACCTCTAAAAAGGCAAGCGCAAGCGGGAATTTTGAATTTAAAGAGTGGGCCCATCCTGTACTGTTTGTTCGTAGCCTTTTATTTTAATTGTTCTTCCAAATGAAATACTACTATGGTTGACCCATGTCACGGTTAACATTTTATGCCTTTAAAATAAAATCGATGAGATCCATATAATTGCTGGAGTTTCAACATCGATTATGGCTAGTACCTTCCGATTTTCACAACGGCGTCCATATACTCCCAGAACAAAATAAATTTTTAGTCGCCGCTGGACAACATCCAGTAGATCCGGCGAGGTTGATCTCCACTGAAAAAAAGATTTGATAATGTTTTTAGAATGTTTTTAGCGCAGCGGCCTCTCCGAATTGTCAAACACACAATTCGTTTGTGAATGCGGAATGTATAACTCATATCGATATATAAAGGTTAAGTGCATAGAGTTAGGAGAATAATTAATTTAAAACGACGTCGTTTTGAGGCCATAACTCATTCTTAATGATGTCACTCACTCTCTCGGATGACACAAGTCACTCTCTAAAAAATTTACTGGTATAAGAGAGTGAGGGAGAGAGTTATCTAGGTTCCCAGGTGCGTCCCACTAATATTACCTGGGATGCTCCTCCCCCGCCACGTGTCGTCCCCCGATTGGTGGCCCCTTCCGCAATTTGCGGCCTGTTGTCGAGTAGGGGCTCTACTCCACTCCCACATCTGCGGCCAGGATTGAAACATCTAAAAAGGCAAGCGCAAGCAGGAATTTTGAATTTAAAGAGTGGGCCCATTCGGCGCCATGTTGCGGCGTCCTGTACCGTTTGTTCGTAGCCTTTTATTTTAATTGTTCTTCCAGATGAAATACTGTTATGGTTGACCCATGTCACGGTCATCATTTTATGCCTATAAAACAAAATCGATTTGATCCATTTAATTGCTGGTGTTTCCACATCGATTATGGCTACTACGTTCCGATTTTCACAACAGCGTCCATATACTCCCAAAACAAAATTAAATTTTAATCGGCGCTGGACAACATCCCGTCGATCCGGTGGGGTTGATCTCCTCTGACATAATGATTTCCGACTGTTTTTTGAATGTTTTAAGTGCAACGGCCTCTCCGAATTGTCAAACACACAATTCGTTTTTTAATGCGGAATGTAGAATTCATATTGATATATAATGGTTAAGTGCATAGAGTTGGGAGAATAATTAACTTAAAACCACGTCGCTTTGAGGCCATAACTCACTCTTAATGACGTCACTCACTCTCTCCGATGACGCAAGTTACTCTCTAAAAACTTTACTGGAATAAGAGAGTGACGGGGTGAGTTATATAGGTTCCCAGGAGTATCCCACTAATATTACCTGGGACGCTCCCCCCCGCGCCACGTTTCGTGCCCCGATTGGTGCTCCCTTCCGCAATTCGTGGCGTGTTTCCGAGTAGGGACTACGCTTCGCGCCCAGATCTGTGGCCAGGATTGAAACATCTAAAAAGGCATGCGCAAGCGGGAATTTTGAATTTCGAGAGTGGGCCCATTTGGGGCCGTGTTGATGCATCCTGTACCATTTGTTTGTAGCCGTTTATTTTAATTGTTCTGCCAAATGCAATACGGTTAAGGTTGACCCATATCACGGTCAACATTTTTTGCCTAAAAAATAAAATCGATGTGATCCATTTAATTGCTAGAGTTTCAACATCGATTATGGATACTACGTTCCGATTTTTACAACGGCGTCCATATACTCCCAGAACAAAAATTAAATTTTAGTCGCCGCAAGACAACATCCAGTAGATCCGGCGGGGTTGATCTCCTCTGACATAATGATTTCAGAATGTTTTTAGAATGTTTTCAGCGCAGCGGCCTCTCCGAATTGTCAAACACACAATTCGTTTATGAATGCGGAAAGTATAATTTGTATCAATATATAAAGGTAAAGTGCATAGAGTTGGGAGAATAATTAATTTAAACCGACGTCGCATTGAGGCCATAACTCACTCTTAATGACGTCACTCAGTCTCTCGGATGATAGATGTCACTCTCTAAAAACTTTGCTGGTATAAGAGATTGAGGGAGTGAGTTATATAGGTTCCCAGGAGCGTCCCACTAATATTACCTGGTACGCTCCCCCCGCGCCCCGTGTCGTCCCCCGATTGGTGCCCCCTTCCGCAATTCGCGGCGTGTTGTCGAGTAGGGGCTCTACTCCACTCCCAGATCTACAGCAAGGATTAAAACATCTAAAAAGGGAAGCGCAAGCGGGAATTTTAAATTTAAAGAGTGTGCCCGTTCGAGGCCGTGTTGAGGCATCCTGTACCATTTCTTCGTAGCCTTTTATTTTAATTTTTCTTCCAAATTAAATACTGTTATGATTGACCCATGTCACGGTAAACATTTTTTGCCTATAAAATAAAATCGATGTGATCCATTTAATTGCGGGAGTTTTAACATCGATTATGGCTACTACGTTCCGATTTTCACAACGGCATCCATATCCTCCCAGAACAAAATTAAATTTTAGTCGCCACTAGACAACAGCCAGTAGATCCGGCAGGGTTGATCTCCTCTGACATAACGATTTCAGAATGTTTTTAGAATGCTTTTAGCGCAGCGGCCTCTCCGAATCGCCAAACACACAATTCGTTTATGAATGCGGAATGTATAATTCATATCGATACATAAAGGTTAAGTGCATAGAGTTGGGAGAATAATTAATTTAAAACGACGCCGCATTGAGGCCATAACTCACTCTCAATGACGTCACTCGCACTCTTGGATGACGCAAGTCACTCTCTAAAAACTTTACTCGTATAAGAAAGTGAGGGAGTGATTTATATAGGTTCCTAGGAGCGTCCCACTAATATTACCTGGGACGCTCCCCCCGCGCCATGTGTCGTCCCCCGATTGGTGTCCCCTTCCGCAATTCGCGGCGTGTTGTCAAGTAGGGGCTCAACTCCGCACCCAGATCTGTGGCCAGGATTAAAACATCCAAAAAGGCAAGCGCAAGCGGGAATTTTGAATTTAAAGAGTGGGCCCATTCGGGGCCGTGTTGAGTCTAGACGCGCCCACGTGGGGGGCCCTGCTACAGTTCGGACTCGATTTGTGTCACGGTTCTTAATCTGAAATAAAGAGTCCAAATCTAGCAAATCGTTTTGAGAAAATAGGTTTTTAGAAAATGAAGTGCCAAACATGGACTACTTTGCCAGATACAGAGTCACCACCTAAATATTTTTTATGGGGGAATTTAGGAAACCCTGACTCGGTGCCGAGGGCCACATGTTCGTCATCACCAGAGTTGCCTCGGCTCGGGACCTAGGGTACGATTGGGGAAGGTCAGCTATGAGCACCCCCTCTCGCCCGATCCTAAGATCGGCCTCTACTAACCGTGATATCTTGTTTCGAAAGCATTATGTGTTCTTATTCCGGTTATTAGCCTAGAATTACTATGTTGTGCGCACAACAAACAAATATAGACTAGATTGCCTAACTTGGAAATAAGCATTGCATATCCGTTTGTTTTGGAAAAATGTTTTGAAATTTGCTACTCGTAAGTAGGCTAAAATACGGATTTCAATGAGCTATTCCAACTCAGGCAACCCGACCTTCAACCACAGGCATTCAAACAGTTATATCACATAAGCAGCTAGCCTCATGGTAAGCATGTTGTCATGGCAATACTCACACACATTCAAGGATGCTAAAGCAAAAGAACTTACAGAGTACTCCAAGCCAAAATAGAAACTAGTTAGTAATCATATGCATGATCCTAGTTCATGTTAAGATGGCTAATGCAGCACATGCAAAATGCAACTATAATAGGCTCGGCTATCTTAAAGAATGGCATGTGAAATGCTGCAACTAACAAGTACTCAACTTGAATTTGAAATACAAGTGCAGTTAGCATGATGTGCCGAACCCGATGCATGTAGGACAAATGTATGGATGCACGCATGCATAGCATAAGGTATGCTAAATTAAACATGCCCTATTACTAAACATCAAAGCAGGTAAATAAAAGAGAAGAAAGACGTGGGGTTGGAAGACATAAACACACTCACGCACACTTATTACATAACTGCCCTCACTCGGAGGGTCCAAATAAATATTACAGTTCGAATAATAAACGCATAAATTATTACAGAATTTCTAATTAATTAACAGAAAGAATGCAGAAAAGAAAGGTGGCCACAGCCCCCGCCTTGGGATGCGCGAATGATGCATGTTCGAACCCGTCTCGCCCGGAAGGTCCGTACCATATCATTGCCGCCTCTGTTTACACTGCCCTGCTTCTCTGAAAATTTCCAAAGTTCTGGGACAAGTCCTCTGAATACTGTGGAACACCATCGGCTGAAGGAAATGTCCACCGGCCATTTAAAATACCCATCGGCTTTTTACGAAGCTATCGGCCCGGGAAGGATTACCGGTCGGCACTGAACACTGCCGGTCGGCAGAGACTTCCTGCAGAAGACAGTTTTGACAGCAACAGAGGACAGACAGTATATGGCATGGGATTTCAGGCGCATGTGAGCATGGTCATGTTCCCCATCATGTATTGAACTCAGGGAAGCATAGCCCTCGATCCTCGAGCCATCAATTGTGCATGATAGCCTAAGAGATCAAGCTTGCCATTTGATGTAGAAATGCATGCAACACACAAATGAGGACCAAGACCCTATCATGTTGAAGTCAAGGGCCCTGGTGACCGAGAGTTAAGACGCGTTACATCACTTATAGTATGAACGCTCCTTAGCCCTCACACTTGGTTTAACACCCCAAACCAAGTAATGCAATGCATGTTATGCAAACATGGCTCAAAGATACAACATGAGATTAAGATACAAGGCATGCCAAATACCATGCAACTACCATGGCAAGTATGCAATGCTAGGCATGCAAGATGCAAATGCAATACAAACATGGATGATTTAAGCAATAGGATCATCATGTTACAACACCTAATGAAGCAATCATGCAATAAATATGAGACAAGCATGTAATGGTGGACTTAAACCATAAAGGGGTAGACCTTAATCCACCCCAAAACAGTGGCCAAAAGTGCCCAAAATGGTGGACAAAAAGGGGACACTTTTACTTCCACTAACATGACCATTCATGGCATGAATTAGACAACCAAAATAGAATCTTAGCATGTAAAAATGGACTCCAAAACCCACTGACATGACAGCTTAAGTGGCTCCAATGAGATGCATGCACGAAAACTCATTTCAAGGCATAAAAGGGCACATCTTCAAAGCATGAAAGAGGTCACATATGCAGGCATACAAACATGATTTATGGACTGAAATAGGACCCTAAATGATGCCAAATCATGAGGATGGTCTAAGCTACACATGCTAGAGGCCAATATACTCAAGGCTTACAAGCCAAAACACAAAAAGATGACACCAAACATGGCAAGCATGACTGAAACAGATGGCCAACAGGCCTTAAACAAGGTAGAGTAATGCCAATACCTTCATGAAATTAGGCTAACACATGCAAGAATCATGGCTTAAACACAAGATGCATTTCTAGGCCAAATAGAGGAATGCAAAGCAAGTATGTTAAGCATGCAAAAGGGCACAAATCCGACTAAAAACAGAGATGACATATGACCTAGAGACACCCAAAAACCACTGAAATAGGGCCAAAATTAATCAAGTATGCATGTTACCCTTTAAGCCAAAAGGCAAGGAAATGAGGCAATGAAGGGGGAGGGGTGTCCCTCCCCTATACAAGACTTCAAACCACCTTCCTCACCACTGAAAATCCACTGGTTTTCAGTGGTGAGAAGACTAAGACACTCAAGCAAACAAAGCCTTAAAAAGGAAGCACCAAAAAGGCCAAATAAGGCCTAAGAGGGTGAGTTTGAACTCCAACCACAAAACACCCTTAATGAAAGTTCTTAAGCATGAAAATATAATATTTTTTTATGTTATGTACAAAGCCTAAATCAGCAAGCAAGACAGGTAAAAAACTAGTGCAAGTTTGGGGAAACTAAAGCAAAGTGATTACCCTTGAAGAAACTTTGAAGAACAGATGTTCCAGCCACCTTCTACTGATCAAAATTAGTCCAAAACCTCAAGAATCAACCCTCAAAGCCTCTCAATCTCGGAGCAAGGTGTAATGGTGTGTGTATTAGTGCAAAAGTAAGGTAAAAATGCACTTTTGGGCTACCAAACACACACTAAGGGAGGAGAGAGAGGGAAATATAGAGAGAGAGGATATATCTAGCAGATATACGTATATAAGCTCTGGTTTTTAGGTTTAAAATTTCCAACCTTTAACAATGAAGGAGGAGGGCTCTATATATAGCCTAAGCAAATGGTTCTTGGCTTCTCCAAGAAGCCAAGTGGAAGGGGCAAAGGGTGCAAAGGAGTCTAGGCTTCTTGGAGAAGCTAAAACAGCTGGCAAAGCTTCTCCAAGAAGCTTAGCCAAGGGTTCATCCTTCTAGAAGGAACCAAGGGGTTTAAAGGCTCATATCAGCCAGAAGCTGCACGGGGAGGAGTGATGGTGCACTCCAGCTGGCACAACTGGCATGCACCATGCCTCAAGGGTGCAAAAAGGAGTCATACCGGCCAGCAAAAGACGTCACCGGCAAAATAAAGTGCCGGTCAGCAGAATAATGTGCCGATCGGCCATTGATTTTAGGAAACCATGGCCGGTGGCACCCCTAAACAGCCAGTGATGCTAGGGGAAGGCTGGTGGAATATGAGGGTGGCCAACAAGCCAATCTCCTCCCTTCAAGGCAAAAACACAAGTGTTTGGTGCCAAAGCCAAACACGGAACAGTCAGGTCGAGAGATCCTGAGGCGAGGCACGGAGCCAAGAGTTTCGGGAACTCAAGACGAACACAAACATGGATAATCACCGAGTGTTCAAAGGGTGACGTCCAAGTCTTGAGGACGGTCAAAAATGGGGTGTCTACATTGAGGCATCCTGTACTATTTGTTCGTAGCCTTTTATTTTAATTGTTCTTCCAAATGAAATACTGTTATGGTCGCCCATGTCACTGTCAACATTTTATGCCTATAAAATAAAATCGATGTGATCCATTTAATTGTTGGAGTTTCAACATCGATTATGGCTACTACGTTCCGATTTCACAACGGCGTCCATATACTCCCAGAACAAAATTAAATTTTGGTCACCGCTAGACAACATCCAGTAGATCCGGCGGGGTTGATCTCCACTGACATAATGATTTCAGAATGTTTTTAGAATGTTTTCCATGCAACGGCCTCTTCGAAGTGTCAAACACACAATTCGTTTATGAATGCGGAATGTTTAATCCATATCGATATATAAAGTTTAAGTGCATAGAGTTGGGAGAATAATTAATTTAAAACGACGTCGCATTGAGGCCATAACTCACTCTTAATGACGTCACTCACTATCTCGGATGACACAAGTCACTCTCTGAAAACTTTACTGGTATAAGAGAGTGAGGGAGTGAGTTCTATTGGTTCCCAAGAGCGCCCCACTAATATTACTTGGGACGCTCCCCCCGCGCCACATGTCGTCCCCCGATTGGTGCCCCCTTCCGCAATTCGCGGCATGTTGTTGAGTAGGGCTCCGCTCTGCGCCCAGATCTGTGGCCAGGATTAAAACATCTAAATATGGCAAGCGCAAGTGGGAATTTTGAATGTAAAGAGTGGTCCCATTTGGGGCCGTGTTGATGCATCCTGTACCATTTGTTTGAAGCTGTTTATTTTAATCGTTCTTCCAAATAAAATACTGTTAAAGTTGACCCAGGTCACGGTCAACATATTTTGCCTAAAAAATAAAATTGATGTAATCCATTTAATTGCTGGAGTTTCAACATCGATTATGGCTACTATATTTCGATTTTCACAACGGTGTCCATATACTCCCAGAACAAAATTAAATTTTAGTCGCCGCTGGACAACATCTAGTAGATCCGGCGGGGTTGATCTCCTCCGACATAATGATTTTAGAATGTTTTCAGAATGATTTTAGCGCAGCGGCCTCTCTGAATTGTCAAACACACAATTCGTATATGAATGCAGAATGTATAATTCATATCGATATATAAAGGTTAAGTGCATAGGGTTGGGAGAATAATTAATTTAAAACAACGTCACATTGAGGCCATAACTCAATCTCAAGGACGTCACTCACTCTCTCGGATGACGTAAATTACTCTCTAAGAACATTACTGGTATAGGAGAGTGAGGGACTGAGTTCTATACGTTTCCAGGAACGTCCCCCTAATATTACCTAGGACGCTCTGCCCGCGCCACGTGTTGTCCCTCGATTGGTGCTCCCATCCGTAATTCGCGGCGTGTTGTCGAGTAGGGGCTCCGCTCCGCGCCCAGATCTGTGGCCAGCATTAAAACATCTAAAAAGGCAAGCGCAAGCAGGAATTCTAAATTTAAAGAGTGAGCCCATTCGAGCCCGTGTTGAGGCATCCTGTACCATTTGTTCGTAGCCTTTTTTTTTAATTGTTCTTCCAAGTGAAATACTGTTAAGGTTGACCCATGTGACGGTCAACATTCTATGCCTATAAAATAAAATTGATGTGATCTATTTAATTGCTGGAGTTTCAACATCGATTATGGCTACTACGTTCCGATTTTCCCAACGGCGTCCATATACACCCAGAACAAAATTAAATTTTAGTCGCCGCTGGACAACATCCAGTAGATCCGGCGGGGTTGATCTCCTATGACATAATTATTTTAGAATGTTTTTAGAATTTTTTTAGCGTAGCGGCCTCTCCGAATTGTCAAACACACAATTCGTTTGTGAATGAGGAATATATTAATCATATCGATATATAAAGGTTAAGTGCATAGAGTTGGGAGAATAATTAATTTACAACGACGTCGCATTGAGGCCATAACTCACTCACAAGGACGTCACTCACCCTCTCGAATGACGCAAGTCACTCTCTAAAAACTTTACTGGAATAAGAGAGTGACGGGGTGAGTTATATAGGTTCCCAGGAGTATCCCACTAATATTACTTGGGACGCTCCCCCCGCGCCACGTGTCGTGCCCCGATTGGTGCTCCCTTCCGCAATTCGCGGCGTGTTTCCGAGTAAGGACTACGCTTCGCGCCCAGATCTGTGGCCAGGATTGAAACATCTAAAAAGGCATGCGCAAGCGGGAATTTTGAATTTCGAGAGTGGGCCCATTTGGGGCCGTGTTGATGTATCCGGTACCATTTGTTTATAGCCGTTTATTTTAATTGTTCTTCCAAATGAAATACTGTTAAGGTTGACCCATGTCACGGTCAACATTTTTTGCCTTAAAAATAAAATCGATGTGATCCATTTAATTGCTAGAGTTTCAACATCGATTATGGCTACTACGTTCCGATTTTCACAACGGCGTCCATATACTCCAGGAACAAAATTAAATTTTAGTCGCCGCTAGACAACATTCAATAGATCCGGCGGGGTTGATCTCCTCAGACATAATGATTTCAGAATGTTTTTAGAATGTTTTTAGCGCAGCGGCCTCTCCGAATTGCCAAACACACAATTCGTTTATGAATGCGGAATGTATAATTCGTATCGATATATAAAGGTTAAGTGCATAGAGTTGGGAGAATAATTAATTTAAACCGACGTCGCATTGAGGTCATAACTCACTCTTAATGACATCACTCACTCTCTCGGATGACGCAAGTCACTCTATAAAAACTTTACTGGTATAAGAGAGTGAGGGAGTGAGTTATATAGGTTCCTAGGAGTGTCCCACTAATATTACCTAGGACGCTCCCCCCCCCGCGCCACATGTCGTCCCCCGATTGGTGCCCCCTGCCGCAATTCGCGGCGTGTTGTTGAGTAGGGGCTCAACTTCGCGCCCAGATCTGCGGCCAGGATTAAAACATCTAAAAAGGTAAGCGCAAGCGGGAATTTTGAATTTAAAGAGTGGGCCAATTCGGGGCCGTGTTGAGGCATCCTGTACTATTTGTTCGTAGCCTTTTATTTTAATTGTTCTTCCAAATGAAATACTGTTATGGTCACCCATGTCACTGTCAACATTTTATGCCTATAAAATAAAATCGATGTGATCCATTTAATTGCTGGAGTTTCAACATCGATTATGGCTACTACGTTCCAATTTCACAATGGCGTCCATATACTCCCAGAACAAAATTAAATTTCGGTTACCGCTAGACAACATCCAGTAGATCCGGCGGGGTTGATCTCCTCTGACATAATAATTTCAGAATGTTTTCAGAATGTTTTCAGCGCAGCGGCCTCTTCGAATTATCAAACACACAATTCGTTTATGAATACGGAATGTTTAATCCATATCGATATATAAAGTTTAAGTGCATAGAGATGGGAGAATAATTAATTTAAAACGACGTCGCATTGCGGCCATAACTCACTCTTAATGACGTCGCTTACTATCTCGGATGACGCAAGTCACTCTCTAAAAACTTTACTGGTATAAGAGAGTGAGGGATTGAGTTATATTGGTTCCCAGGAGCGTCCCACTAATATTACCAGGGACGCTCCCCCCGCGCCACATGTCGTCCCCCGATTGGTGCCCCCTTCCGCAATTCGCGGCGTGTTGTTGAGTAGGGGCTCCGCTCTGCGCCCAGATCTGTGGCCAGGATTAAAACATCTAAAAATGGCAAGCGCAAGCGGGAATTTTGAATTTAAAGAGTGGTCCCATTTGGGGCCGTGTTGATGCATCCTGTGCCATTTGTTTGTAGCTGTTTATTTTAATCGTTCTTCCAAATGAAATACAGTTAAGGTTGACCCATGTCGCGGTCAACATTTTTTGCCTAAACAATAAAATTGATGTGATCCATTCAATTGCTGGAGTTTCAACGTCGATCATGGCTACTACGTTTCGATTTTCACAATGGCGTCCATATACTCCCAAACCAAAATTAAATTTTAGTCGCCGCTGGACAACATCCAGTACATCCGACGGGGTTGATCTCCTCTGACATAATTATTTTAGAAAGTTTTTAGAATGATTTTAGCGCAGCGGCCTCTCTGAATTGTCAAACACACAATTCTTATATGAATGCAGAATGTATAATTCATATCGATCTATAAAGGTTAAGTGCATAGGGTTAGGAGAATAATTAATTTAAACAACGTCACATTGAGGCCATAACTCAATCTCAAGGACGTCACTCACTCTCTCGGATGACGTAAATCACTCTCTAAGAACATTATTGGTATAAGAGAGTGAGGGACTGAGTTATATAAGTTCCCAAGAACGTCCCCCTAATATTACACAACATCCAGTAGATCCGGCGGGGTTGATCTCCTCTGACATAATGATTTTACAATGTTTTTAGAATGATTTTAGCGCAGCGGCCTCTCTGAATTGTCAAACACACAATTCGTATATGAATGCAGAATGTATAATTCATATCGATATATAAAGGTTAAGTGCATAGGGTTGGGAGAATAATTAATTTAAAACAACGTCACATTGAGGCCATAACTCAATCTCAAGGACGTCACTCACTCTCTCGGGTGACGTAAATTACTCTCTAAGAACATTACTGGTATAGGAGAGTGAGGGACTGAGTTATATACGTTTCCAGGAACGTCCCCCTAATATTACCTAGGACGCTCTGCCCGCGCCACGTGTTGTCCCTTGATTGGTGCTCCCTTCCGCAATTCGCGGCGTTTTGTCGAGTAGGGGCTCCGCTCCGCGCCCAGATCTGCGGCCAGCATTAAAACATTTAAAAAGGCAAGCGCAAGCAGGAATTCTAAAATTAAAGAGTGAGCCCATTCGGGGCCGTGTTGAGGCATCCTGTACCATTTGTTCGTAGCCTTTTATTTTAATTGTTCTTCCAAGTGAAATACTGTTAAGGTTGACCCATTTCACGGTCAACATTTTATGCCTATAAAATAAAATCGATGTGATCTATTTAATTGCTTGAGTTTCAACATCGATTATGGCTACTACGTTCCGATTTTTCCAACGGCGTCCATATACACCCAGAACAAAATTAAATTTTTGTCGCCGCTGGACAATATCCAGCAGATCCGGCGGGGTTGATCTCCTATGACATAGTGATTTTATAATGTTTTTAGAATTTTTTTAGCGCAGGGCCTCTCCGAATTGTCAAACACACAATTCGTTTGTGAATGCGGAATATATAAATCATATGGATATATAAAGGTTAAGTGCATAGAGTCGGGAGAATAATTAATTTACAACGACGTCGCATTGAGGCAATAACTCACTCTCAATGACGTCACTCACTATCTCGGATGACGCAAGTCACTCTCTAAAAACTTTACTGGTATAAGAGAGTGAGGGAGTGAGTTATATTGGTTCCCAGGAGCGTCCCACTAATATTACCTGGGACGCTCCGCCCGCGCCACATGTCGTCCCCCGATTGGTGCCCCCTTCCGCAATTCGCGGCGTGTTGTTGAGTAGGGGCTCCGCTCTGCGCCCAGATCTGTGGCCAGGATTAAAACATCTAAAAATGGCAAGCGCAAGCGGAATTTTGAATTTAAAGAGTGGTCCCATTTGGGGCCGTGTTGATGCATCCTGTGCCATTTGTTTGTAGCTGTTTATTTTAATCGTTCTTCCAAATGAAATACTGTTAAGGTTGACCCATGTCACGGTCAACATTTTTTGCCTAAACAATAAAATCGATGTGATCCATTCAATTGCTGGAGTTTCAACATCGATTATGGCTACTACGTTTCGATTTTCACAACGGCGTCCATATACTCCCAGAACAAAATTAAATTTTAGTCGCCGATGGACAACATCCAGTAGATCCGGCGGGGTTGATCTCCTCTGACATAATGATTTTACAATGTTTTTAGAATGATTTTAGCACAGCGGCTTCTCTGAATTGTCAAACACACAATTCGTATATGAATGCAGAATGTATAATTCATATCGATATATAAAGGTTAAGTGCATAGGGTTGGGAGAATAATTAATTTAAAACAACGTCACATTGAGGCCATAACTCAATCTCAAGGACGTCACTCACTCTCTCGGATGACGTAAATTACTCTCTAAGAACATTACTGGTATAGGAGAGTGAGGGACTGAGTTATATACGTTCCTGATCCAGTAGACCCGGCGGGGTTGATCTCCTCTGACATAATGATTTTACAATGTTTTTAGAATGATTTTAGCGCAGCGGCCTCTCTGAATTGTCAAACACACAATTCGTATATGAATGCAGAATGTATAATTCATATCGATATATAAAGGTTAAGTGCATAGGGTTGGGAGAATAATTAATTTAAAACAATGTCACATTGAGCCATAACTCAATTTCAGGGACGTCCCTCACTCTCTCGGATGACGTAAATCACTCTCTAAGAACATTATTGGTATAGGAGAGTGAGGGACTGAGTTATATACGTTCCCAAGAATGTCCCCCTAATATTACCTGGGACGCTCTACCCGCGCCACGTGTTGTCCCTCGATTGGTGCTCCCTTCCGCAATTCGCGGCGTGTTGTCGAGTAGGGGCTCCGGTCCACGCCCAGATCTGTGGCCAACATTAAAAATTTAAAAAGGCAAGTGCAAGCAGGAATTCTAAATTTAAAGAGTGAGCCCATTCGGGGCCGTGTTGAGGCATCCTGTACCATTTGTTCGTAGCCTTTTATTTTAATTGTTCTTCCAAGTGAAATACTGTTAAGGTTGACCCATGTCACGGTCAACATTTTATGCCTATAAAATAAAATCGATGTGATCTATTTAATTGCTGGAGTTTCAACATCAATTATGGATACTACGTTCCGATTTTCCCAATGGCGTCCATATACACCCAGAACAAAATTAAATTTTAGTCGCCGCTGGACAACATCCAGTAGATTCGGCGGAGTTGATCTCCTATGACATAGTGATTTTAGAATGTTTTTAGAATTTTTTTAGCGCAGCGGCCTCTCCGAATTGTCAAACACATAATTTGTTTGTGAATGCGGAATATATAAATCATATCGATATATAAAGGTTAAGTGCATAGAGTTGGGAGAATAATTAATTTACAACGACGGCGCATTGAGGCCATAACTCACTCTCAAGGACGTCACTCACCCTCTCGGATGACGGAAGTCACTCTCTAAAAACTTTACTGGAATAAGTGAGTGACGGGGTGAGTTATATAGGTTCCCAGGAGTATCCCACTAATATTACCTGGGACGCTCCCCCCTGCGCCACGTGTCATCCCCCGATTGGTGCTCCCTTTCGCAATTCGCGGTGTGTTATCTAGTAGGGACTACGCTCCGCGCCCAGATCTGTGGCCAGGATTAAAACATCTAAAAAGGCATGCGCAAGTGGTAATTTTGAATTTCGAGAGTGGGCCCATTTGGGGCCGTGTTGATGCATCCTGTACCATTTGTTTATAGCCATTTATTTTAATTGTTCTTCCAAATGAAATACTGTTAAGGTTGACCCATGTCATGGTCAACATTTTTTGCCTAAAAAATAAAATCGATGTGATCCATTTAATTGTTGGAGTTTCAACATCGATTATGGCTATTACGTTCCAATTTTCACAACGGCGTCCATATACTCCCAGAACAAAATTAAATTTTAGTCGCCGCTAGACAACATCCAATAGATCCGGCGGGGTTGATCTCGTCTGACTTAATGATTTCAGAATGTTTTTAGCGCAGCGGCCTCTCCGAATTGCCAAACACACAATTCGTTTATGAATGCGGAATGTATAATTCATATCGATATATAAAGGTTAAGTGCATAGAGTTGGGAGAATAATTAATTTAAACCGACGTCGCATTGAGGCCATAACTCACTTTTAATGACATCACTCACTCTCTCGGATGACGCAAGTCACTCTCTAAAAACTTTACTTGTATAAGAGAGTGAGGGACTGAGTTATATAGGTTCCCAGGAGCGTCCCACTAATATTACCTAGGACGCTCCCCCCCGCGCCACGTGTCGTCCCCCGATTGGTGCCCCTTCCGCAATTCGAGGCGTGTTGTCGAGTAGGGCCTCAACTCCGCGCCCAGATATGCGGCCAAGATGAAAACATCTAAAAAGGCAAGCGCAAGCGGGAATTTTGAATTTAAATAGTGGGCCCATGCGGGGCCGTGTTGACGCATCCTGTACCATTGGTTCATAGCTTGTTATTTTAATTTTTCTTCCAAATGAAATACTGTTATGGTTGCCCATGTCACGGTCAACATTTTATGCCTATAAAATAAAATCGATGTGATCCATTTAATAGCTGGAGTTTCAACATCGACTATGGCTACGACGTTCCGATTTCACAACGGCGTCCATGTACTCCCAGAACAAAATTAAATTTCGGTCACCGCTAGACAACATCCAGTAGATCCAGCGGGGTTTATCTCCTCTGACATAATGATTTCAGAATGTTTTTAGAATGTTTTCAGCGCAGCGGCCTCTTCGAATTTTCAATCACACAATTCGTTTATGAATGCGGAATGTTTAATGCATATCGATATATAAAGTTTAAGTGCATAGAGTTGGGAGAATAATTAATTCAAAACGACGTCGCATTGAGGCCATAACTCACTCTTAATGACGTCACTCACTCTCTCGAATGACGCAAGTCGCTCTCTAAAAACTTTGTTGGTATAAGAGTGTGAGGGAGTGAGTTTTACAGGTTCCCAGGAGCGTCCCACAAATATTACCGGGGACCCTCCCCCGCACGGGATGTGTCGTCCCTCGATTGGGGCCCCCTTCCGCAATTCGCGGCGTGCTGTTGAGTAGGGGCTCCGCTCTACGCCCAGAGCTGTGGGCAGGATTAAAACATCTAAAAATGGCAAGCGCAAGCGGGAATTTTCAATTTAAAGAGTGGTCCCGTTCGAGCCGTGTTGATGCATCCTGTACCATTTGTTTGTAGCTGTTTATTTTAATCGTTCTTCCAAATGAAATACTTTTAAGGTTGACCCGTGTCACGGTCAACATTTTTTGCCTAAAAAATAAAATCGATGTGATTCGTTTAATTGCTGGAGTTTCAACATCGATTATGGCTACTACGTTTCGATTTTCACAACGGCGTCCATATACACCCAGAACAAAATTAAATTTTAGTCGCCGCTGGACAACATCCAGTAGACCCGGCGGGGTTGATCTCCTCTGACATAATGATTTTAGCGCAGCGGCCTCTCCGAATTGTCAAACACACAATTCGTATATGAATGCAGAATGTATAATTCATATCGATATATAAAGATTAAGTGCATAGGGTTGGGAGAATAATTAATTTAAAACGACGTCGCATTAAGTCCATAACTCACTCTCAAGGACGTCACTCACTCTCTCGGATGACGTAAATCACTCTCTAAGAACTTTACTGGTATAGGAGGGTGAGGGACTGAGTTATATACGTTCCCAGGAACGTCCCCCTAATATTACCTGGGATGCTCTGCCCGGGCCACGTGTTGTCCCTCGATTGGTGCTCACTTCCGCAATTCGCAGCGTGTTGTCGAGTAGGGGCTCCGCTTCGCGCCTTGATCTGCGGCCAGCATTAAAGCATCTAAAAAGGCAAGCTCAAGCGGGAATTCTGAATTTAAAGAGTGCGCCCATTCGGGGCCGTGTTGAGGCATCCTGTACCATTTGTTCGTAGCCTTTTATTTTAATTGTTCTTCCAAGTGAAATACTGTTAAGGTTGACCCATGTCACGGTCAACATTTTATGCCTATAAAATAAAATCGATGTGATCCATTTAATTGCTGGAGTTTCAACGTCGATTATCGCTACTACGTTCTGATATTCATAACGGTGTCCATATACACCCAGAACAAAATTAAATTTTAGTCGCCGCTGGACAAAATCCAGTAGATCCGGCGGGTTTGATCTCCTCTGACATAGTGATTTTAGAATGTTTTTAGAATTTTTTTAGGGCAGTGGCCTCTTCGAATTGTCAAACACACAATTCGTTTGTGAATGCGGAATATATAAATCATATCGATATATAATGGTTAAGTGCATAGAGTTGGGAGAATAATTAATTTACAACGACGTCGCATTGAGGCCAAAACTCACTCTCAAGGACGTCACTCACCCTCTCGGATGACGCAAGTCACTCTCTAAAAACTTTACTGGTATAAGAGAGTGACGGGGTGAGTTATATAGGTTCCCAGGAGCGTCCCACTAATATTACCTGGGACGCTCCCCCCGCGCCACGTGTCGTCCCCCGATTGGTGCTCCCTTCCGCAATTCGCGGCGTGTTGTCGAGTAGGGTCTCCGCTCCGCGCCCAGATCTATGGCCAGGATTAAAACATCTAAAAAGGCAAGCGCAAGCAGAAATTTTGGATTTCAAGTGTGGGCCTATTTGGGACCGTGTTGATGCATCCTGTGCCATTTGCTTGTAGCCGTTTATTTTAATTGTTCTTCCAAATGAAATACTGTTAAGGTTAGGCTTCATTTTCTGCCTAGAAAATAAAATCGATGTGATCCATTTAATTGCTGGAGTTTAAACATCGATTATGGCTACTACCTTTCGATTTCACAACGGTGTCCATATACTCCCAGAACAAAATTAAATTTTAGTCGCTGCTGGACAATATCCACCAGATCCGGCGGGGTTGATCTCCTCCGACATAATGATTTTGGAATGTTTTTAGAATGTTTTTAGCTCAGTGGCCTCTCCGAATTGTCAAACACATAATTCGTTTATGAATGCGGAATGTATATTTCATATCGATATATAAAGGTTAAGTGCATAGAGTTTGGAGGATAATTAATTTAAAACGACGTCGCATTGAGGCCATAACTCACTCTCAAGGACGTCACTCACTCTCTCGGACGACGAAGTCACTCTCTAAAGACTTTACCGGTATAAGAGAGTGAGGGACTGAGTTATATAGATTCCCAGGAAAGTCCCACTAATATTACAAGGGTTGTTCCCCCCGCGCCACGTGACGTCCCCCGATTGGTGCTCCCTTCTGCAATTCGCGGCGTGTTATCGAGTAGGGTCTCCGCTTCGCGCCCAGATCTGCGGCCAGCATTTAAACATCTAAAAAGGCAAGTGCAAGCGGAAATTTTGAATTTAAAGAGTGGCCCCATTTGGGGCCGTGTCGATGCGTCCGGTACCATTTGTTCGCTGCCGTTTATTTTAATTGTTCTTCCAAGTGAAATACTGTTTAGGTTGACCCATGTCACGGACAACATTTTATGCCAATAAAATAAAATCGATGTGACCCATTTTATTGCTGGAGTTTCAACATCGATTATGGCTACTACGTTCCGATTTTCACCACGGCGTCCACATACTCCCAGAACAAAATTAAATTTTAGTCGCCGCTGGACAACATCCAGTAGATCCGGCGGGGTTGATCTCCTCTGACATAATGATTTTAGAATTTTTTCAACGCAGCGGCCTCTCTGAATTGTGAAACACACAATCCGTTTATGAATGCAGAATGTATAATTAATATCGATATATAAAGGATAATTGCATAGAGTTGGGAGAATAATTAATTTAAAGAGACGTCGCGTTGAGGCCATAACTCACTCTTAATGACGTCACTCACTCTCTCGGATGACGCAAGTCACTCTCTAAAAACTTTACAGGTATAAGAGAGTGAGGGAGTGACTTATATAGGTTCCCAGGAGCGTCCCACTAATATTACCTGGGACGCTCCCCCCGCACCACGTGTCGTCCCCCGATTGGTCCCACCTTCCGCAATTCGCGGCGTGTTGTCGAGTAGGGGCTCTACTCCGCGCCCAGATCTGCGGCCAGGATTAAAACATCTAAAAAGGGAAGCGCAAGCGGGAATTTTGAATTTAAAGAGTGGGCCCATTCGGAGCCGTGTTGAGGCATCCTGTACCATTTGTTTGTAGCCGTTTACTTTAACTGTTCTTCCAAATGAAATACTGTTAAGGTTGACCCATGTCACGGTCAACATTTTATGCCCATAAAATAAAATCGATGTGATCCATTTAAATTCTGGAGTTTCAACATCGATTATGGCTACTACGTTCCGATTTTCACAACGGCGTCCATATACTCCCAGAACAAAATTAAATTTTAGTAGCCGTTGGACATCATCCTGTTGATCTGGCGGGGTTGATCTCCTCTGACATAATGATTTTTGAATGTTTTTAGTGCAGCGGTCTCTCCGAATTGTCAAACACATAATTCTTTTAACAATGCGGATTGTATAATTCATATTGACATATAAAGGTTAAGTGAAAGAGTTAGAAGAATAATTAATTTAAAACGACGTCGCATTGAGGCCATAACTCACTCTCAAGGACGTCACTCACTCTGTCGGATGACGCAAGTCACTCTCTAAAAACTTTACTAGGATAGGAAAGTGAGGGACTGAGTTATATAGGTTCTAAGGAACGTCCCACTAATATTGCCTGGGATGCTTTGCCCGCACCACGTGTCGTCCCCCGATTGGTGCTCCCTCCCGCAATTCGCGTCGTGTTGTCGAGTAGGGACTCCCCTCCGCGCCTAGATCCGTGGCCAGCATTAAAACATCTAAAAAGGCAAGCGCAAGCGGGAATTTTGAATTTAAAGAGGAAGCCCATTTGGGGCCGTGTCGATGCATCTTGTACCATTTGTTCTTAGCAGTTTATTTTAATTGTTTTTCCAAGTGAAGTACTGTTAAGGTTGACCCATGTCATGATCAACATTTTATGCCTATAAAATAAAATCGATGTGATTCATTTAATTGCTGGAGTTTCAACATCGATTATGGCTACTATGTTTCGATTTTCACAACGGCATCCATATACTCCTAGAAACAAAATCAAATTTTAGTCGCCGCTGGACAACATCCAGTAGATCTGGCAGGGTTGATCTCCTCCGACATATTGATTTTAGAATGTTTTTAGAACGTTTTTAGCGCAGTGGCGTCTCCGAATTGTCAAACACACAATTTGTTTATGAATGCGGAATGTATAATTCAAATCGATATATAAAAGTTAAATGAATAGAGTTGGGAGAATAATTAATTTAAAACGACGTCGCATTGAGGCTATAACTCACTCTCAAGGACGTCACTCACTCTCTCGGAAGACGCAAGTCACTCTCTAAAAACTTTACTGGTATAAGAGAGTGAGGGACTGAGTTATATAGGTTCCCAGGAACGTCCCACTAATATCACCAGGGTTGTTCCCCCCGCGCCACCTGACGTCCCCCGATTGGTGCTCCCTTCTGCAATTTGCGGCGTGGTCTCGAGTTGGGTCTCCGCTCCGTGCCCAGCTCTGCGGCCAGCATTAAAACATCTAAAAAGGCAAGCGTAAGCGGGAATTTTGAATTTAAAGAGTGGGCCCATTTGGGGCCGTGTCGATGCATCCGGTGCCATTTGTTCGCAGTCGTTTATTTTAGTTATTCTTCCAAGTGAAATATTATTAAGGTTGACCTATGTCACGGTCAACATTTTATGCTTATAAAATCGATGTGATCCATTTAATTGCTGGAGTTTCAACATCGATTATGGCTACTACGTTACGATTTTCACAACGGCGTCCACATACTCCCAGAACAAAATTAAATTTTAGTCGCCACTGGAAAACATCCAGTAGATCCGGCAGGCTTGATCACCTCTGACATAAAGATTTTAGAATGTTTTTAGCGCAGCGGCCTCTCCGAATTGTCAAACACTCAATTCGTTTATGAATGCAGAATGTATAATTCATATCAACATTTAAAGGTTAAGTGCATAGAGTTGGGAGAATAATTAATTTAAACCGACGTCTCATTGAGGCCATAACTCACTCTTAATGACGTCACTCACTCTCTTGGATGACGCAAGTCACTCTCTAAAAAGTTTACCGAAATAAGAGAGTGAGGGAGTGAGTTATATAGGTTCCTAGGAGTGTCCCACTAGTATTTCCTGGGACGCTCCGCCCGCGCCACATGTCGTCCACCGATTGGTGTTCCCATCCGCAATTCACGGCGTGTTGTCGAGTAGGGGCTCGGCTCCACGCCCAGATCAGCGGACAGGATTAAAACATCTAAAAAGGCAAGCGCAAATGGGAATTTTGAATTTAAAGAGTGGGCCCATTTGGGGCCGTGTTGATGCATCTTGTACCATTTGTTTGTAGTCGTTTATTTTAACTGTTCTTCCAAATGAAATAGTGTTAAGGTTGACCCACCTCACGGTCAACATTTTATGCCTATAAAATAAAATCGATGTGATCCATTTAATTGCAGGAGTTTCAACATCCATTATGGCTACTACGTTCCGATTTTCACAATGGCGTCCATATACTCCCAGAACAAAATTAAATTTTAGTCGCCGCTGGACAACATCCAGTAGATCTGGCGGGGTTGATCTCCTCTGACATAATGATTTCAGAATGTTTTTAGCACAGGGGCCTCCCCGAATTGTCAAACACAATTCTTTTATGAATGCGGAATGTATAATTCATATTGACATATAAAGGTTAAGTGCATAGAGTTGAGAGAGTAATTAATTTAAAATGACGTCGCATTGAGGCCATAACTCACTCTCAATGACGTCACACACTCTCTCGGATGACGCAAGTCACTCTGTAAAAACATTACTGGTATAAGAGAGTGAGGTAGTGAGTTATAGAGGTTCCCAGGAGCGTCCTACAAATATTACCTGGGACGCTCCCCCCGCGCCACGTGTCGTCCCCCGATTGGTGCTCCCTTCGGCAATTCGCGGCGTGTTGTCGAGTAGGGGCTCTACTCCGCGCCCAGATCTGCAGCTAGGATTAAAACATCTAAAAAGGCAAGCGCAAGCGGGAATTTTGAATTTCAAGAATGGGCCCATTTGGGGCCGTGTTGATGCATCCTGTACCATTTGTTTGTAGCCGTTTATTTTAATTGTTCTTCCAAATGAAATACTGTTAAGGTTAGGCCCCATTTTCTACCTATAAAATTAAATCGAGGTGATCCATTTAATTGCCGGAGTTTCAACATCGATTATGGTTACTATGTTTTGATTTTCACAACGACGTCCAAATACTCCCAGAACAAAATTAAATTGTAGTCGCCGCTGGACAACATCCAGTAGGTCCGGCTTGGTTGATCTCCTCTAACATAATGATTTTAGTATGTTTTTAGCATGGCAGCCTCTCCGAATTGTCAAACACACAATTCATTCGTGAATGCGGAATGTATAATTCATATCGATATATAATGGTTAAGTGCATAGAGTTGGGAGAATAATTAATTTAAAACGACGTCGCATTGAGACCATAACTCACTCTCAATGACGTCACTCACTCTCTCGGATGACGCAAGTCACTCTCTAAAAACTTTACTGGTATAAGAGAGTAAGGGAGTGAGTTATACAGGTTTCCAAGAGCGTCCCACTAATATTACCTCGGACGCTACCCACGCGGCACGTGTCGTCCCTGGATTGGTGTTCCCTTCCGCAATTTGCGGCGTGTTGTTGAGTAGGGGCTCCGCTCCGCACCCAGATCTGCGGCCAGGATTAAAACATCTAAAAACGGAAGCGCTAGCGGGAATTTTGAATTTAAAGAGTGGGCCCATTTGGGGCCGTGTTGATGCAACCAGTAGTATTTGTTTGTAGCCGTTTATTTTAATCGTTCTTCCAAATGAAATAATGTTAAGGTTGACCCATGTCACAGCCAACATTTTATGCCTATAAAATAAAATCGATGTGATCCATTTAATTGCTGGAGTTTCAACATCGATTACGGCTACTACGTTCCGATTTTCACAACGGCGTCCATATACTCAGAGAACAGAATTAAATTTTAGTCGCCGCTAGGCAACATTCAGTAGATCTGGCGGGGTTGATCTCCTCCAACATAATGATTTTAGAATGGTTTTAGAATGTTTTTAGCGCAGCGGCCTCTCCAAATTGTCAAACACACAATTCGTTTATCAATGCGGAATGTATAATTTATATCGATATATAAAGGTTAAGTGCATAGAGTTGGGAGAATAATTAATTTAAAACGACGTCGCATTAAGGCCATAACTCACTCTCAATGACGTCACTCACTCTCTCAGATGACGCAAGTCGCTCTCTAATAACTTTTCTGGTATAAGAGAGTGAGGGGGTGAGTTATATAGGTTCCTAGGAGCGTCCCACTAATTTTACCTGAGACGCTCCCCCCGCGCCATGTGTCCTCTCCCGATTGGCCCCACCTTCCGCAATTTGCGGCGTGTTGTCGAGTAGGGGCTCTACTCCGTGCTCAGATCTGCAGCCAGGATTAAAACATCTAAATAGGCAAGCGCAAGCGGGAATTTTGAATTTAAGGAGTGGGCCCATTCGGGGCCGTGTTGAGGCATCCTGTACAATTTGTTCGTAGCCTTTTATTTCAATTGTTCTTCCAAATGAAATACTGTTATGGTTGACCCATATCATGGTCAACATATTTTGCCTAAAAAATAAAATCGATGTGATCCATTTAATTGCTGGACTTTGAACTTCGATTATGGCTACTACGTTCCGATTTTCACAACGGCGTCCATATACTCCCAGAACAAAATTAAATTTTAGTCGCCGCTGGACAACATCCAGTAGATCCGGCGGGGTTGATCTCCTCTGACATAATGATTTTAGAATGTTTTTAGAATGATTTTAGCGCAGCGGCCTCTCTGATTTGTCAAACACACAATTCGTTGATGAATGCAGAATGTATAATTCATATCGATATATAAAGATTAAGCGCATAGGGTTGGGAGAATAATTAATTTAAAACGACATTGCATTGAGGCCATAACTCAATCTCAAGGACGTCACTCACTCTCTCGGATGAAGCAAGTCACTCTCTAAAAAATTTACTGGTATAGGAGAGTGAGGGGCTGAGTTATATAGGTTCCCAGGAGCGTCCCACTAATATTCCCTTGGACGGTCCACCCGCGCCACGTGTCGTCCCCCGATTGGTGTTTCCTTCCGCAATTCACGGCGTGTTGTCGAGTAGGGGCTCCGCTCCGCGCCCAAATCTGCGGCCAGCATTAAATCATCTAAAAAGCAAGTGCAAGCGGGAATTTTCAATTTAAAGAGTAAGCCCATTTGGGGCTGTGTCGATGCATCCTGTTCCATTTGTTCGTAGCCGTTTATTTTAATTGTTCTTCCAAGTGAAATACTGCTAAGGTTGACCCATGTCACGGTCAACATTTTATGCCTATAAAATAAAATTGATGTGATCCATTTAATTGTCGGAGTTTCAACATCGATTATGGCTACTATGTTCCGATTTTCACAACGGCGTCCATGTACTCCCAGAACAAAATTAAATTTTAGTCGCCGCTGGACAACATCGAGTAGATCCAGCGGGGTTGATGTCCTCTGACATAATGATTTTAGAATGTTTCTAGCGCAGTGGCCTCTCCGAATAGTCAAACACACAATTCGTTTATGAATGCGGAATGTATAATTCATATTGATATATAAAGGATAAATGCATAGAGTTGGGAGAATAATTAATTTAAAACGACGTCGCATTGAGGACATAACTCAATCTCAAGGACGTCACTCACTCTCTCGGATGACGCAAGTCACTCTCTAAAAACTTTGCAGGTATAAGAGAGTGAGGGACTGAGTGATATAGGTTCCCAGGAACGTCCCTGTAGACACCCCATTTTTGACAGCCCATAAGACTTGGGCGTTACTGATGGTTTACTTGGTGATGAAAGGTGTGCAGGGCAAAGGTTCAATTTCTTCGACAATGAGAGGGTCAAATCCCAACTTCACACCCCATTTTGGACCAAAGCTATTTTGAACGGTTTTTAGACCTTAAAACCCTCTCTTTCAAAACATTTTTGAAATAAAGTTTCTGCGTTGTTCCGAGGCTCGCATTTTGTCAAAAAATACGCTTTTCGATAAACCAAGCAAGGACAAAGTGGAAATGAATGAAAGAGAAATGAAATCTTTGAAAAACCTTTCAAAACACCTTGCTTAGGGGTTCGAAGTTGAAGAAAGGAGGGGAAGAGAGAAGAAACCAAGTTGGAGGAGAAGACGGGCATGAATCCGGGTAGAAGGGAGTCGAGAAGTCCTCGCTCAATCGGGCTTATTAATCTGCATACTTGGATTTTAGCTATGAGGCCACCACCGTTAGAAAGCTTACTTTCGGGGCTTCATTTTTCATTCAAGAATCTCCTAGAGCCAAGTCCGGGTGGGGGAGATTTGATCAGCTGAAGTCGGGCATCATCCCGGTTGGATCGAATCTGCGCGGCTTCACGAAAAAGGGCATACCTTTTTGCACAGAAGGAATTTTAATGCAAGGTTTACGCCATTGGAAAGCTAACTTCCGGGGCTTCAATTTGGACACCACCAGCCTTTTTTTGACCTTGGAAGCACCTATCGGCAATCTATTTTTCCGGCCGGCAATTTATTGTGCCGACCGGCACTTTATTGTGCTGACCGGCCATTTTTGCTGGCCGACGACCTTCCGGAGCATTCTGCAGATTGAGTGTATGCCAGCTGTGCCAGCTGGAGGGCACAGACTGGATCCTCCATACATGTGTATGGAGGATATGCACCCTTGTTTAGCTTCCTCAAGAAGCTTTACACTTTGTTTTGCCTATAAAGGAAGCTCTCCTCTTCCTTATACTAGGTTAGAAGAAAAAAACCAGCTGGAACAATAGATACAATCCTCCATATATCTATCCAAGCCTCCCAAACCCAAGAATCCTTGCTCCATTTGCACTACAACCCATAGCACAAGGCTTCCATCCTCCATTCCAGCAGCTAGAGGCTGTTCTTCAGAGCTTAGGAGCACCTAAACTTGGTCCAAGAGGTGCTGGTTTGCTGGTCTTCAAGGGTGAGTCCTCCTCTTCCCTTTTCTAGTCTTTTCTTGCTTCATATCTAAGCCATAGTTGCTTGCATTTTTGGGCTCTGACCCAAACTTTAAATCATCATATTTTGAGGTCCTCTTAATTTTTGATTGAGGACCTCTTGCTGTTTGAGGACAGTAGCTAGCACTTCCTTCTTTATCTCTCCTTTAGGCCCTAATCTTGCATGTTATTTTTGGCCTATGTGTAATCTGTTTTGGAGCATGATGTAAACTGTAAATAGGCTTATTTTGAGCCCCTCTTCAACATTGAGGAAGGGCTCAACACTTTTTGGGACCTGCATGCTACACTTGCCTTTATATTCTCTTTTGGGTCCCATTTTTGCATGCCTTGGCAGCCCCTGATGTTGCTGTTTTTGGACTTTGGTCCAAACTAAAAACAGACATATTTTGACCCCCTTGTCATGTTTTATTAAGGGTCTTTGGCTGTTTGATGAATGCTTTGTATGCTTGCTTCTTTGGCCACCTTTTGGCCCATTTCTTGCATAAGAGCTTAGCCATACCTATGTTTGTTTTTGGGGTTTTTATAGTTCTGTAAATATGCATATTTTGGGCCCCTCTTCAATTTTTTTTGAAGGGCCCTAACCTGTTTGGAGTCAGAAGCTGTGAGTTGCTTCATAATCTCATATTTAGGGTCATTTTTGCATACTAGTTTTGCCCTATTTATGTTTGCTTTTTGGCCATGCTTTGAACTAGAAAAATGCTCATTTTTGGGATGCCTTGCTACTGTCCATTCATTGCATGTCCATATTGTGCATGTTTGGTATAGCTATAGGCCATTTCGGGTGCCAAAATTCATGTTTTGGGACTATTCCATGCATCGGGTGTACTTTCGCCTCATTTCGGGGCTGTTTCCCCCCACATTTCAGTGGTGAAATCCCATTAGCATGTTTGCATATCATTTTCCATGCCATTGTATTGCATATGCCATTGCCTCGGTTTGCGTGCCCGTGTGCACGCATTTCGAGGCACTTCATTTTCATCTTATGGCCTCCTATGTGAGTGTGGCTGAGGTCCACTCACATTGGTGTAAGTCCATCTTGCATTGTGTATGCCATGTTTCAATACGTTGTGCATGTCATGTTGTTAGCATTGTGTGTGCCATGTAGTTATATTGCATGTTTGTATGTTTGCTTGCATGCTTAGGTCGCCTGTGCATTGTTGTGCATTGCCTCGCCTCTTGACCAACCATGATTGAGGTTGGGGCCCTTGTATGTTTTGTGTGCATTTCATTTGACATTGAAATGCATACTTGACTCTTTGGCCATCATGCATCGAAATGCGTGATTGGCGGCCCGAGGGTCGAGGGCCATGTTCCCTTGAGTCCATTACATGATAGGGAGTGTGTCCATGCATACATGTGCCTGAAATTCTATGGCATATGCTGTCTATTCTCTGTTGCTGTCAAAACTGTCTTCTGCAGGGAGCTTCTGCCGACCGGCAGAATTTAGTGCCGACCGGCACTTTTTGAAATGCCGGTGACCCAATAAAATAGCCGATGGAAGTTGTGAACTGCCGGTGGGAATTTCCCCTAGCCGGTGGTGCTCTGCAGCATGCAAGGAACCTATCGTGGATCTTTGGCAATTTTCAAAGAGACAGGGCAGTATAAACAGAGGTGGCAGTGTTATGGTATGGGTTTCCGGGCGAGACGGGTTCGAGCATGCATCATTCGCGCATCCCGAGGCAGGGCCGTGGCCACTTCTCTTCTTGCATTTATTCTGATAATTAATTAGAAATTCTGTAATAATTTATTTATTTATTATTCATACTGTAATATTTATTCGGACCCTCCGAGCGAGGGCAATTGTGTAATAAGTGTGCGTGAGTGTGTGTATGTCTTCCAACCCCACGTCTTTCTTCCCTTTTATTTACCAGCTTATGATGGTTAGTATTAGGACATGTTTAATTTAGCATACCTTATGCAATGCATGCGTGCATTCATCCATTTGTTTTACATGCACCGGGCTTGGTACATCATTCTAACTGCATTTGTATTTCAATTCCGAATTGAATACGTGCATTAATTGATTGCATTTCACATGCCATGTTTAGATTAGCCGAGCCTATTCTAACTGCATCCTGTATGTGTTGCATTAGACATTTGAAAAAGAACTAGGATCACGCATGTTTGCTAACTAGTTTGTTGTTTTGGCACGGAGTACGATGTAAGTATTTATG
>NW_021027507.1:808078-819614 GCF_004153795.1 Camellia sinensis
CCAACAGACTATTTCACAAAGTGGGTGGAGCAGAAGGATTGGCAATCAATCAAGGAAAAAGATGTTGAAGGAAGTTCGTCTGCGTAAGATATCATTACTCGATTTAGCATACCTAAAGCCCTAATATCAGAAACGACACCCAGTTTGATGGCAGAATCTTTAGAAACTTTGTGAAGAATACAAATAGAGTTCTACAATTCTACACCGGATATCCCCAAGCCAACGGCCAGGCAGAAGCCGTCAAACAAGGTCATTTGGATGGAGCTAAAGAAAGGTTAGAAAGAGCAAAAGGCAAATGGGCTGACGAGCTTCCTCAGGTTTTATAGGCCTACCGCACCACACCTCGACGATCAACAGGAGAAACACCATTCTCCTTAGCCTATGACATGGGAAGCAGAGTAATCCCACGGAAGTTGGCCTCCCCACAATTAGAAGCGAAATTTTGAATTCCAGAGTTAAATAAGAAGCCATAGCATTGGAGCTCGACACTCGCCGAAGAAAGAAGAGAAAAAGTACTGATTCACATGCCTCATACCAACAAGAGTTATCCAGGAAATACAAACAAAACAGTACATCCAAGGCAATTCAAGATCGGAGATTAGGTGCTGCGCCAAAGTAATTTGAGAAACACCTTGATCCAGAGATGGCAAATTAGGGCCTAATTGGGAAGGACCCTACAAAAGTGGTCGAATTAGGAGGAGGGATGGCAAGGGGTATTACCACTTTAGAAGATGAGGACGGGCAAAGCACATTTCCCAGGCCATGGAACACTGCCCAATCTCAAAACTATTTTTTTTTAGCTTTCTTCAACAATACTTGTAAAATTTCTTTTTTCCCCAATAAAACAAGTAGTTATTCTTTTCAACATAAGTGTTTTATTCTGTAAAAGTTGTTTTAGTGAGTTAGGGGCATTGAAAACCATGATTGGCTGGGAAAAATCAACACATCTTCCTAAGCCTAGGATTAAGGATCCAGGCTGCAAGACGTTTTGGTTGGCATAACCAAACACTTACTTTAAGTGGCTGGAAAAATCAATCTAAAGGTTGGTTGGAAAAACCAACACCCTTCCTAAAGCCCAAGATAAGGATTCAGGCTGCAGGACGTTTTGGTCGGAATAACCAAACCACTTTACTTTAGTGGCTGGAAAAAACCAATCTAAAGGTTGGTTGGAAAAACCAACACCCTTTCTAAGCCCAGGATAAAGGATCCAGCTGTAGGACGTTTGGTCGGAAATAACCCAAACACTTTACTTTAGGTTGGTTGGAAAAACCCATCTAAAGGTTGGTTGGAAAAACTTAATACCCTTCCTAAGGCCCAGATAAGGATCCAGGCTGCAGGGACGTTGGTCGGAACACCAAACCCACTTTACTTTAGGTTGGGCTGGAAAAAACCAATCTTAAGGTTGGTTAGAAAAACCAACACCGAGGCTTCCTAAAAGCTCAGGATAAGGATCCAGTTGCAGGACGTTTGGTCGGAAAACCAAACACTTTACTTTAGGTGGCTAGAAAAACCAATCTAAAGGTTGGCTGGAAACCAACACCCTTCCTAAGCCTGGATAAGGATCCAGGTTGCAGGACGTTTGGTCGAAATAACCAAACATTTATTCAAATTTGGCAAAAATAACAATTTAGAGGTTGCTAGATTAAACCAACTCTTAGTACTCTTTAGCCCCGAAGTAAAGCATTGCTAAAGACATGGTTGGCTGAAAAACCAACTCTTGGTGGATACTCCTTTAGCGCCGAAGAAAGGATATCGGCTAAAGAGTGGCTTCTGGCTGATTACAACCAACTCTTAGTACTCTTTAGCCGAAGTACAAGACATCGGCCTAAAGAGTATTGGCCTGGACTAAACCAACTCTTGTACTCTTTAGCCCGAAAGTAATTGCGTACTCTTTCAGCGAAGTAAGGACATCGGCTAAAGAGTGGTTGGCAGGATTAAAACCAACTTTTAGTATCTCTTCAGCCGAGGTAGGGGATCTCGGCCTAAAGGAATGAATTGGAGTTATACTCATAGTTGCAATAGTTAAGACCGAGATAAAGTATCTCGGCAAGGAATGCGGACCTCATGCAAAGACATCAGTTAGAAAGTAAAGTATAAGCACATAAAGATCCAACCGAAAATACAGTTTGAACAAAAGAAGATTCATTTCGGCAAGCTTCAAGCGAATACAAAGGAAAGGGCCCCCAAGCCGCGTTCTATTGTCCAAAAGCAGAAAGAAAAGAAAATACAAATCAGTTAAAAAGGATCATCTATTTCGGCGTCAGATCAGCATTCAACATTCAACCCGAGAGACCGGTTTCAGATGGGAGCTCGCTTCGTTCGATGAAGTATCGTCTCTGTTGGAGCACGAGTATCAGTTGGTTTGCTCAGTAGTCGGTCTTCCACAATGTGGGCTCCGCTCGAGCTAACTGATCGGCAGGATCATTGACGACCGGGGTGTCGTTAGGCTCGGTTTCATCATCATCTGAACCCTCAAGGAATTGTTGCTGAAGGGTAGCATTGTACTCCGCTAGTGAGCTCGGTATAAAGTATGAAGGAGGATTGAATACCTCGGCTTCGGGTCCATGACCGAGCTGCACCACGGCCTCCCTCCAACCGCATTTGAAGAACAAATCCTTAGCTGCCTCACATTGTTGCATGTAAAGGGCCTCCCCCTCCTTGAAACCTGCAGCATTCGCTTCATCCGCCTTCTTTTTTAGCTCGGCGATCTCTGCATTTTTCTTTCCTTCGAGTCACGGTCAGGGCCTTTTGTTTGTCAGCATTAGCCGAGGTAACTAGTCCGGTTAGACGGGTTACCTCGGCCTCTAGCTCGGTTGTCCTCTGTTAGGAGTCTTTTAGCTCGGTGGTTTTTGCTTCAACTTCGGCCATGGCTTGTCTTGCTGTTTTACGAAGCTCCAACACACGCTTGTGTGCAATTTGACTCTTTTGCATGGCCTGAAAAAGAATGGAAAGAAACTATTGACTAGACCGAGCAAAAAAAGTTGGAAAAATTAGGGAGATCAGAAGGGCTACTTACCAGGATCATCGATTTCGTTGCTGACCGGATAGCCTTGAGCTCGGTCAACTGGTTGTGATGCTCCATATCAGGGGGCAGACATACACTCTTAGCCAGATTGAAGGCTAGCATATGGTCTTTGTCAGCCACCACTGAGTCAGTATCACGGATAGCGCGGTTTTGAAAAGTCATTTTTGGAGACACTTGGAGGAACTAGCCCGGTCAGAACGCTTCGGCTGAGGGCTCGGTGGAGGGCTCGGTGGAAGGATGGTTTCATCTTCATCAGCAAGGCGTTGCTCAGTTTGGGTAGTCCGGGCGCGCTTGCTTGGGCGTGATGAAGAGGGTTGTTGAGATGGAAGGGCCACCACGGTCTCCTGAGCTTGGTTGGACGGTGGTACTTCGACTCGGTTGGTTTCGATTAGGAGGGCCCTTACTCTGTTCCTCTTCGCCATTTCTTCTTTAGCAGTAGTACGGACTAGGTTGATTTGTGGCAAGGTCGGGTCCGGTTCAGGAGAGGCCTCTAGCAAAAAATCTGTTACTCTGGCTTTTCGTCGGCTGCTATATCTATACGTCGGCTCAAAATTCAGTAGTTTGGCCCACCTTCTTTCAGGGTATCGTAGTGCGGCGCGAAGTGTGCCTAGGTTGGGGTAACTGTATAATGACTTAAGGTGGGCTGAATCTGTATAAAGAAGACAAGTGATTAGTTCGGTTCAGAAATAGGAGACCGAAATAAAGAGAAGCATGCAATAGAGCCGAGGTAATTATACCGGTGGTTCTTTTATTCCAGTTTATTCGGTCACCAGGAATCTGGGCTTCATGGTCTTCGAAGTTCCTAGAAACCCAGAAGAAATCATCATCCTTCAAGTCTTTATCCGGTGTGTCCGTTATTATTTTCTCTCGACGACGGCGTATTCTTAGGTAGTAAACCCAGCCATCTTCTTTTGATCCTATTGAATATTGATGAAAGAGTTCAGCTAAGCTGAGGTTAATGCCAGCTTGGCGGTTTAGCTTGGCTATACCATTTATTATGCGGTATGAGTTTGTGGAAAACTCAGTTGGGCATATCCTAGTTTGCCTAAGGAATTCACAAAGTAAGGGATGTACAGGGAATCTTAGGCCGGTTTCTACAATGGAAAGGAGGGTGAAGGGAACAAAACCAAGGTTTTCCCAAGGTATGATGTCTTGTTCGGCTAAGGTGAGGTGGACGTCGTCAGGAATGTTATATTCCCTTCGGAATTCGGCCAGGCCACCAGGTGTTTCTACTAAAAACCTATATTTACCCATTTACTCTTAAGTTATGTATAATTTTAACTGTGATAGCTCGGTTAAAAAATGACGCTGAGTAGCTCGGTTGAGCGTACGAAGGAGTGCCTGGCAATCTAAGTCTGCAAAGTGAAAAAAGAAAGGGGTTATGCACAGATCGATGGACCGTGCTAAAAAAAATCAAGGTAAAATAAATGAAGTCCTATCTCAGTTATGTGAAGAACTACGGGTATTAGCTCGGTTTCAGCAAGGGGTCTGTTAGCTCGGTTTGAGCAAGGCATTTGATAGCCCGGTTGAGCCTCAAGGGGCAGCTTTCTTAGTTCGGTCTGAACTTGGAAGGCTGGTTTAGCCCCTAGATTCAGCTCGGGCATAGTTACGGTTTTCAAGGCTTGGCTTGTTAGAACTACAAATATAGCAATAAAGAGTTAGCTCGGTTGGTTGGTCCGGCTAGACTGACTTCCACTACAAACAACTTCCTAGTTCGGTTATATTGTGATTTTGGATCAACACTAGTGTTTTTCATGTTATTTCTTGAATCAGAGGGGCTCTATTACTAAGTTTTTGCAGAAGATGCAAGACAAAGCAGAAAATGGAAGTAAAAAATGTTTTGCAAAAACACATAAAACAAATGTAATAGGCTAAAAAAGTACGAAAGCCAAAAAAATAGAACGGGTTTGTGTTACTCACCAAAGTAAGAGGAAGGAAAGGGAAGTAGAAAATAGCCACAAACGCAAGCTTCGCAAAATGCAAAACAATGGAGACGCAGGCAAGAGAGAGAACAAAGGAGAGAAGATGAACAGTGTGGTGAGATTCAAAATGAATAGGTTTGTTTTGTTTTGTTGCAAAAACCAGAGGCGGGAATTGTTCAAAATTCACGAAGTACGAAGACGGCGTGACAGCTGCCTTGGGCCAATCAGCGTATGCCACGTGTCATGGAAATGAGAAGCGATTCAGTTGCTGTGATTGAAGAGACGTTCTGACTGGACAAGGAGACCCCGGTGTGGAATTAGTTCGACTGGAAAAGCTAAAGGGATTTTAGTTCGGTTGAAAGGCTTAAAAACCTAAGCTCGGCTGGTAAAACAAGTAATCCCTATCATGCTATGCAGATGGAATTAAGGGGCAATTGAGAGGGTAATATATATGAATATTGGGCCGAGCTGGACAATGGGCCGTTATGAGCCACAGTATGAAGGGCTGAGTAGAAAGGCTTCAAATCCAGTCCGGTCCTAGCAGGACTTAAAGTTAAGACCAGTCCCAGAAGTGCATTGTTATCTCGGTCCCGGAGAGCGTGGTAGTTCGGTCGCTGGGTTACCACCCTCAGAGTTAGTCTGGATCTCTGCTCGCGCATCCTTATACATGCGTTGGAGCAGAGCCAGTTGGGCGTTTAAATGCTGCACCTCATTTGTCCTATTCTGCAGCCGGTTCGACAAATTTGTAACCGCAGTCATGGTTTCCACACATGACTTCAATTTATACTAATTAGCTTCAATATCCGTTTGCACTGCCATTTTTTGCTCCACCGACCGCATCGGAAAGTTCAACGGAGCAAAACCAGAGGTGTGTGGTTGAGGTTCACAGGCCACCGCACCAGTTATCTCTCTTGTTGACTCGTTGAGGTCGGGAAAGAGAGTGAGCAGACCACGGGAAGAAGAGGCTATGTTCTGGGTAGCTGAACGGGAAGAAGAAGCCATGTTTTTGGGTTGCTGAGTGTTTCAGAGAAGGGTTGGTTACAGAATGTTACAGAGAACGAAGAGGTTTCAACTGGTTTGTTATGCGTGTGTGTGTAGAGAGCAATATAGAAATACAGAGATGGAAATCCAGATTGAGAGGGAGAGAGACAAATTTTTTTCATTTGCTCTTGATTGTCATCAGGCTGGTGCATTTTTTTTTTTTCATTTGCTCTTGCCCGGTCAACCGGCCGATCGTCCTCCCGGACAACCAGTGTTTTGATGACAGCTATAAATTCACCATTGGAGTGGCTGACATCAGATAGAGGAATTCGTACTTTTTTTACTCAAATTTGATAAAATATTTGGTGAACCGTTGGAGATGCCCTAAGCATTTCATCTTAGTGATGGTAGAGAAAAATGGAAAGGGATACTAAGAGCTTTGTCCTTCCTTATTGAGAGAGCTTTGTTCCCCCTTCAAAGAGTTTCAGCTCACAAACACAGTGATGATGTAACGGTGCAGTGGGGTAGGTCAGAGTAAACAATTAGGCAAACTGACATGACCCCGTAAACTGTCTGCTACAACGGTCCGACATGACCCCATAAATTGTCTTCTACATCGGTCTGACACCGCCATCCAGTGTCCTCTACACCGTTATGACACCACCATAGAGTGTCCTCTACATGGTTATGACACCCCCATACAGTGTCCTCTCCAACATTATGACACCACCATCCAGTGTCTTCACCAATGGTCTGACACGACCATACAGTGTCTCTTATCCTCTTTTATTTTTATATATTTTCTTGTTTTGTTACTCTCTCCAAACTCAAGTTGGTTAGTTCCTATCCCCCTTGAGTTTGCGGGGGCTGTTAAAATCCACCTACTCTCCACCTATTTCACCCACTTAAACCTACTCCACTAAACCTAACCCACTACACCACTACCACCTCACCTACTCCACTAAACCTAACCCACTACACCACTACCACCTCCACTTCACCTACTCCTTACCTACTACACACTCACCCTCTTCTATATATAGGAATCATGAATCATTGTAATAGATATCAACATACAATCAATCAATAATACATCAATTTTAACAAATTGTTTGTTGCACTCAGGAAGGCAGACATGAGGGATGAGTTTACTAGGGTTTTCGACAAACTGAGAGAGAAGAAACAGTTTGCACTGGACTTATGGGGCTACAATATATGCATTCATGCATTTGGGTGTTGGGGTGATCTGGGTATGTCCCTGAGCTTCTTCAGAGAGATGAAGGAAAGGAGTCAGGGCTCTGATGGTTCATTTGGTCCAGATTTGCGCACATACTACAGCCTGATTCACATTCTGTGCTTGGCCGGGAAGGTTAAGGATGCTCTTATTGTTTGGGAGGAATTGAAGGATTCTGGTCACGAACCCGATGCCTCCACCTACCGAATCATTATACAAGGCTGTTGTAAATCCTATCGGATAGACGATGCGACAATAAGATTTAGTGAGATGCAGCACAATGGGTTTTGTCCCGATAATGTTGTTTATAACTCCCTCTTAGATGGGTTGCTCAAGGCTAGGAGACTTACAGAAGCATGCCAACTGTTCGAGAAAATGGTTGAGGATGGTGTGAGGGCCTCCTGTTGGACATACAATATACTGATTGACGGATTGTTCAAAAATGGAAGAGCTGTAGACGGATACACACTGTTTTGTGATTTGAAGAAGAAAGGACCGTTTGTGGATGGGATTACGTATAGCATTGTCATTTTGTGCCTTTGTAGGGAGGGCCAGATTGAGGATGCCTTGCAGTTAGTGGAGGAGATGGAAGGCAGAGGCTTTGTTGTTGATCTAGTTACCATAACATCACTCTTGATTGGGCTTCATAGGCAAGGCCGTGGGGAGTGGACAGAGAGGCTCATGAAACACATCAGGGATGGCAATCTGGTACCAACCTTGCTTAAGTGGAAAGCCAATATGGAAGCTTATGTTGAAAGCCCACAGAGCAGAAATAAGGATTTCACACCTATGTTCCCATCTAAAGGTGACTTCAGCGACATCATGAATTTGATAAGTTCATGTGACATGGGGATTGATATTGGCCCTGATTTAAAGGCTGATGGGCAACAAGATCAGGAGTTCCCTTCCAGTGACACTGATCCGTGGTCGTCATCCCCATATATGGATCGGTTGGCCAATCAAGTGAACTCCAATGACCATTCTTTTCAAACGTTCTCGCTGTCTAGGGGAAGATGAGTTCAAGTGAAATGTGTAGACTCTTTTGATATTGATATGGTCAATACCTACTTGTCAATATTTTTGGCCAAGGGAAAGCTCAGTTTAGCCTGCAAGTTGTTCGAGAGTTTCACCAATATGGGTGTCAACCCCGTGAGTTACACTTACAATTCCATGATGAGCTCATTTGTGAAAAGGGGCTATTTCAATGAGGCTTGGGGTGTTCTTCATGAAATGGGTGAGAATGTATGCCCAGCGGACATCGCGACGGATGATGTGATTATTCAAGGCCTGGGGAAGATGGGAAAGGCAGATCTAGCCAGTGCTGTTCTTGATAAACTAATGAAGCAGGGCGGTTATCTTGACATTGTGATGTATAATACCCTGATTAATGCACTGGGTAAAGCAGGTCGGATTGATGAAGCAAACAAGCTTTTTGAGCAGATGAGGACTAGTGGGATAAATCCTGATGTTGTCACTTATAATACACTCATTGAAGTTCATAGTAAGGCTGGTCGATTAATGGATGCATACAAGTTCTTAAAGATGATGTTGGATGCTGGCTGTCCTCCAAACCATGTGACCGACACAACCCTGGACTTTCTAGAGAAGGAGATTGAGAAACTGAGATACCAAAAGGCATCAATAAAACGGATAAATAAGGACGATTCTTCTTGAATAACTCATTGGAGAAAGTTGGTCAAGAGTAATCGAAACTTCTTTTGACCTTTGAGACATTAAATTACCTAAAATTTGAGATCTTTATTTGGAAACAGTCTTGAATGCTATTGAATCAGCATCTTATTTACCAAGCCACTGGCAGTTAGATGGGTGCTATTTTGCAGATTCTTGATATTTGGTGCAATTATCGCAGAAATAAGATCAGAAGTGCCATCCGGGGGGGTTCTGTTAAATCAATTGATTTGGGGCGATCACATGGTTAGGTGGAGAAGTGATATGTCAATCTGCGGAAAGCTTATATATATTAGAAACTTGAACAAAAGGGTTTTCTTTAACGTTGGAGTCCATGGAACAACTTGATATTGGAGGTAAGCTCTTCTCACTCCTCAATTTTGTGTATATGTAAACATGCCAGACCATGTTTTGTAGTATCTACTCTACATCCAGTAATTATCAAATTGGTGCTTTGAATTGATGCAAAATTGGGTTTATCAATTTTATTTTTGCTAAGATAGAGAGTTGATGTATTTTTTTGCTAAAAAGAATTTCTCAATGAAAAGCCAAAGTAATTTCTTTTGCACTTTCAGATTAAGCTGAATATCAACGGCTTTATGTTGGCATGACATCAAGCTTTAACAAGAAATCAAGCCAAATGCAATAAAAAATTGCCAATTAATGTTATTATGGAATCCACTCACATTTACGTATGTATCAAAAGCCAATACTTGATGGCATCCAGTTTAGTTTATATATTTCAATTATTGAGGTCTTGAGTTTGACTTTGGGTGGTATAAGAGACAATGAGATACATTTTTCATTTTTTATAATTCATTTAAATAAATAAAAAAAAAACTTTAGCTTATCTTTATGTAGACTTCCATAACCTTATCAATTGGATTCTCCAACATGACCATTCTGTTGCTGCCAGTCCCAACCGAAGCCACAATTTGATTTATTTAATTTTAACATCCAATATTGAAAAAGAGAATGAGAAATATCCAAAACTGAAAATAGCTTTTATACAATGTAGTGGAAAAATGAAATTTGAGGAGCAGTAGGTATAGAACTGACCAAATGAATCAAGAAAATGAAATAAATAAGAGACAACAAATGCTTATTCTTGCATCTTGTCTGCAATACCTACGCCTTTATTGCCCGTTGTTCTCCATATCTCCTAATTTTCTGAGTTTTCTGCGATGGAAAACAAGAAAGAAAGAAATATTCAACATCATATGTACACATTTTTTTTTTAGAGAAATCTAGAACCAACTCAAAAAAGATTAGAACCCATAATTAAACTAAATTAAATCGATTCTCTTGTGACCAAACCAAAAATAACCAAGTAACCAAACCAAATTGAACTAAAGTAAGTTGAGTTGGTTTAGTTCTTAGATTAACCCAACCCAGAAACAGAAAGCCGGAGTTTAGTTACATATCTCCTAATTTTCTGAGTTTTCTGCGATGGAAAACAAGAAAGAAAGAAATATTCAACATCATATGTACACATATTTTTTTTAGAGAAATCTAGAGCCAACTCAAAAAAGATTAGAACCCATAATTAAACTAAATTAATCGATTCTCTTGTGACCAAACCAAAAAAAACCAAGTAACCAAACCAAATTGAACTAAAGTAAGTTGAGTTGGTTTAGTTCTTAGATTAACCCAACCCAGAAACAGAAAGGCGGAGTTTAGTTAAGGATGTGAACTAATAGCAGAGTACTAACCTCGATGGATGATGCATCAAGTTTTGACAGTAGTGACATACTTGATGAGCATCCCAACAACTTCTGGTGATACCCTTGATGACGTCTCCTTCAAATTTTTAATCTTCTTGTCTGTTTCCGCTTCAAGCTGTTTTGCAGTTGATCCAGAGCTCCCACTTGTCTACACACAGACACACACACACATACATCACACCAAAATGACAATAACAATGATGAATTTTTTCAGCTCTAATAAATGATTAAATAAGTAAAAAGAGAATTTGGAGAACATAGAAAGATGTCAATGAAGATCCTAGCTAGGATTGATTATGTTCTATGGTTGCTATATATTAAGAAGATGGTAAGATGATGATGATGATGTTTTGGCAGATATTACCTCGGAAATTTTATTTTGATATTCTGTATCCATATATGAACGATAATTTGTTACTTCTCTCTCAGCCTCATCTTTAGCCTGCCTCAACCTTGTCATTTTCACTGGAGCCAACCATTACAGCGATGGATACAAAGTGTTAAAGAAAAAAACACACATACACACACACACACACACACAAAAAAAAAAACACACACACACACACACACACACACACACACACACACACACACACACACACACACACACACACACACACACACACACACACACACACACACACACACACACACACACACACACACACACACACACACACACACACACACACACACACACACACACACACACACACACACACACACACACACACACACACACACACACACACACACACACACACACACACACACACACACACACACACACACACACACACACACACACACACACACACACACACACACACACACACACACACACACACACACACACACACACACACACACACACACACACACACACACACACACACACACACACACACACACACACACACACACACACACACACACACACACACACACACACACACACACA
>NW_021027507.1:825929-842422 GCF_004153795.1 Camellia sinensis
ACTCTTAGGCATACATTGAGCATTGTAATTGAGTTAAAGAGATAAGAATGAAGCCTAAAGAGGAATATGTGAATTAAAGAATGGATTGAATCATTTGTGACCCATATGTGCTATATGATGTGTAGGGTCAAGCTCCAGGGCAAATCCACAAGCCGATCACTGTGAGTAATATCTTAATAAAGATATCTGAAGTATGTTATTTGTCCTCAATTTAAAATATCTGTTATGCTATGTATTGGGCCAAAGTCCGTCTGATATGAACAATAATTTGATACAAATGATCTGACACGAATGCTAGTCTGATAATCTGACACGAATAATAGTTTGATATAAACCATAAGAAACTTATGTGCACTATCGTATAAGGGTATACTTGGGAAACTGAGATTATTCTGTTTCTGTCTATCTGTTCCGATTATGCTATGTTATGACATGATATGGATTGTTCGGTCTTTGAGACCTAATGATTTCTGGTGTGGAACAAAGTGCTGCAATGCGAGTCACCTCTAGAATCCGTGCGAGGCACCTCTTGAGTCCATACATACATGAACTTGGTTTAAAGCCAATCTGGGCCTATGGCCATTCTGTGTGATCTGTTAGGCCTATGGCCAATCTGTATTTTCTGGTATGAAACAAAGTGCTGTACGGAACTAAGTGCTACAATGTGAGTCACCTCTAGAATCCGTGTGAGACACCTCTTGAGTTCATACATTTTTGATAAGGGCTGCATGCCATTCTGATAAGGGCTTAATGTCGTTCTATTTAAGGGCCAATTTGTGAAGCTATGAATCTATGAGACCAAGGACCAATTTGTGAAGTTATGAATCTATGAGGCTAAGGGCCAATTTGTGAATGTGTGAATCCACCAGGCCAAGGGCCAATCTGTGATGTTGTGAACCGATGAGGCCGTTCTGAATATTAGTACAGAATCAGATTAACTACCTGTCTTTTACATTATATATGCATTGCTCTGCATTATAATTCAAGTTGAACATTGAGTTATTAATGTACTATTATTCACTGAGATTGTCTCACTCTGTATTTTGTCTGGTTCTGTAGGTAATAAATCTGGAGGTCAGCCATAACCCTCGATGCTCGTCTCCCTTTGTCAACCTCTGTGTGTCCAAGCATTTGGGCGAAGCCTACCCGTTTTTGTGAAGTTTGCTGAGTTTTGGCTTATACTCTGTTTTTCTATAATATGTTGAAGTTTCTAATGTTTTTGTTATACGCCCAAACAAGGGGCGGGGTTGTATATGTGTATGTAAATATTATTATCTGATGCACTGTTTGTGATCCTGGCATGATAGTGGTCGCTCAATGGATGTAGTTTCTTTTATTTCATGTTATTTTATAAAATTTATTGCTTCCGTTCAGGCCCCATATGTTATGTATAACAGGTTAAGTGTCTATTTCTGAAGTGGTCATGCCCAAACTTTTAGGGGCGGGTTTGGGGTGTGACACCTTACTGGGCAAATGGCCAGGAACTAGACACTGGATTCAGATTTGCAACTAGTTGGTGTATCAAATGTGCAAACCTTGACACTTATTGCATTTTCTTACATAGGCTTTAACACCCTTCTACATATAGGGCCACTAGTATCCCTGAGATATGGCCCTGTGGGCAAGTGATCTGCCCACAGTATGGCTTCCACAAACTTCCTCATGGATCTCGTACAGAAAGTCCTTTACCTAGGATGGGTGCACACATCGTAGAAGGGGTCCAGTAAAGGATCTCCTATATAGAGGTTCTTTTGCTGAGAGGGAGAACTTGGCCGACTTCAATCTGATCTTATGCGCTTCTTTTCTATCTGTTGGTAGCTTGCCATCTTTGAGAAACAAAACTCTGGCATCCATTCAGCTTGGACCCGTCCCTACGCACATTGCTTCATACTCTATTATTAAGGGCTCTATACTGGGGCCTGATAGGTAATCCACCATTATTGTCCTTGCCTTACCGGACTTCATCACACTGACGAGGTTAGCCAGTGCGTCGGTATGACTGTTATCATGTTAGCTAACTTGTTGCAGCTGGAAATTTTGGAAACATGTTAACAACTTGATAACCTCCTTAACATAGGCTATCAACTTCATCGCGCTGGCCAGGTTAGCCAGTGCGTCGGTATGACTGTTATCATCTTGGCTAACCTGCTATAGCCTGCAATCTTGGAAACATGTTAACAACTTGATAACCTCCTTGACATAGGCTATCATCCTCTTATCCCGGGCTGCGTACTTGCCCGTTGCTTGATTTACAATGAGCTAGGAGTCACAGAAGACTACCACCTCATTGGTTTTCACAGTTGCTGCCAATTTCAATCTAGCGATCAGTGCATCGCACTCTGCTTCGTTATTTGAGGCCTTCAACCCCAAACGGATGGACTATTCTATCATTCACTCATCTAGCGATATCAAAACCACTGTTGTAAGGTCCCAGTGTCCCACATCGGGAATAGAGGGGGAGTTCCTGGCCTATAAAAGTAAAAACCTAGACCCTTATATAACATCGAGGCCTTTTCTCAAGCAGTGAAATCCCTAGCAGAACTCCCCAGTTAAGCATGCTTAGGCTGGAGTAGTTCTGGGATGGGTGATCCACTGGAAAGAACAAATCCGTGAGGGCATGGCCCAAAGTGAACAATATCGATGACATGTGAAGGGTTGGAGCGCTATAAATGGTATCAGAGTCGACTCTCCGAAGTACCGAGTGTGGGCCCCTGGCATCTCTCAGTGTATGTGGGCAGGCTTGTGAGCTGGCAGGTTACTGTATAGGGACGTGCAGCCTTAAAGGGGTGGATTGTAAGGTCCTGGTGTTCACATCGGGAATGGAAGGGGAGTTCCTGGCCTATAAAAGTAAAAACCTAGACCCTTATATAGCATCGAGGCCTTTCCCGAGTAATGAAATCTCTGGCAAAACTCCCCAGTTAAGCGTGCTTAGGCCAGAGTAGTTCTGGGATAGGTGACCTACTGGGAAGAACAAATTCGTGAGGGTATGGCCCAAAGTGGACAATATCGATGACATGTGAAGGGTTGGGGCATTACAACTGCTGTTCCCACTTCTTGCTGGCTTGAGATGCCATCGACAAAGAGACGGAAGTAGTCGCTGATGTAAATATCGCAGGGTTTTAGCCTTTTTTCTCCATTCTCTTATTCTACCGGCATGGGGTTCTGTAGCCCCAGTTGGTTTTCCTCTTCCTCTCCTAGACATCCTAGGCTGCGGTTTACCGGTGCCCGCCTTGGGATCGTGCTTGGAGAGAATTCTACCACAAAGTCGGCCAGAAGTTGGCCTTTGATTGCTATTCTCGGCCTGAATTCTAAGTCATATTGACTTAGAACTACAGCCCATCGAGCTACTCTGCCTGTCAGGTCTCTATGCTGCAACAGGGACTTTAGTGGATGCTTGGTTAGCACCATGCTACCAAAGTAGTGATTTAACTTTTTTGAAGCCACTACCAGAGCCAATGTTAACTTCTCTAAAGGCAGGTACCAGGTTTCTACATTTGCTCAGGTCTTGCTCACATAGTACACTGCCTTTTGCTCACATTCTTTTTTTTTCTAGGATGACCACGACACTCACGGTGTGGTTTAAATCTGCTAAGTACAAGAACAATTCTTCTCTTGGTATCAAGTTTGACAACACTAGTGTAGTTGTCAGGTACTTCTTCCAGTCGACTAGGGCGACTTCGCATTCTTCTGTCCACAGAAAGTCTGTGGCTTTCTTCAGTAATAGAAAAAATTGTTTAGATTTATCTGAACTTCGGCTGATGAACCTGTTCAGGGCTGTTGCCCTGCTAGTCAAAATTTGGACTTGTTTTGTTGTTGTCAGGCTCTTTAGATCGAGGATGGCCTTCATTTGATCTAGGCTCGCTTCAATTCTCCTTTTGGTTACCAAGTATCCCAGGAACTTATCGGATCTAACTCCAAATGCGCACTTTGAGGCATTGAGTCGAAGCTGATATGTTCTCAATATGTCAAAGACCTTTTTTAGGTTGGCCAGATGGTTCCCAGGTTCCTTAGTTTTGACAACCATATCGTCAATGTAGACCTCCACTATTCTCCCAATTAGATGTTTGAACATCTAGGCGACCAACCTTTGGTACGTCGCTCCTGCATTCTTTAGCCCAAAGGGCATTACTCTGTAGTAATAGAGTCTTTTAAGGGTGATAAATGATGTCTTTTCTTCGTCAGGGGCATATATTACTATCTGGTGATACCCTCTGTATACATCTAGAAAACTCATCCTCCCAGGCCTTGATGTGGAATCCACCAGCTGATCAACCTTGGGCAGTGGGAAGTTGTCCTTGGGACAAAGCATTGTTCAAGCTTGTGAAGTCCACGTAGACCCTTCACTTGCCATTCTTCTTCTTCTTCTTCTTCTTCTTCTTCTTCAACACCACTGTATTGGAAAACCAAGTGGGATAATTCACTTCTCTGATGGCCTGTGCCTCTAGTAGCTTCTCCAGTTTTTCTTCAACTGCCAGCACATGTATCGATGTCGTCCTTCTTGCCATTTGGATAATAGGTTTAGCCGACCTATCCATGTTAAATCTGTGACAGGTGACCTCGGCGCTGATCCTGGGCATATCATAGGGTGTTCAGGTAAACACCTTTACGTTCTCTCTCAAGAAAACCTCCAGTTCTCTTTCTTCCTCCTTGGCTAAGCCAGAGTCGAGGAGGAAGAATCGTTCATCATTACCTTCTTGTACCAAAACCTTTTTCAAAGGTTCTTCGCTTTTCTCAGGTGGTTATTTGCCGACATCATCCAAGACCTCGTGGTCTTCATTTTTAATCTCTACACTCTCTGTTTCCCTTACATTACAGGTGTACTTCATTGTTGCCATGAAGCAATTTTTTGCCTGCACTTAGTCTTCTCTTACTTTTTCAATCCCCTGTTCAGTCAGGAACTGCAACAGTTGGTGTAGCATTGAGGGAACAACTCTCATTATATGCAACCAAGGTCTTTCCAAAATGATATTGTATGGGGACGGAGTATTTATCACAGTAAATTCTGTTACTACCTTCTTGTTCCCTGCCTACACCTCTAGATTCGTGGCTTCTAGAGGCCACGTCGGCATTCTATTGAATCTGACCATAGGACTGTCAGATTGCTCTAGATCATCCTAGTGGAGGCCAATTTCCTTGTAACATCTGACATACATGATGTCACAAGAGCTGCCCTGTTCAATCAATAGACGCCTCACCTGGCAGTCTCCAATCTTCAAAGTTACCACCAGAGTATCATTATGAGGATGCTGCACCATATCCAAGTCCGGCTCAGTAAAAGAGATCATCGGTTACTGATATTCATTTGTTCTGGGCTTTTTATTCTAGACCTGATATATATGCTGTAGGTGCTTTACTCTTTAGGTCTCCCATCGAACTTCATTCTCATTGACCTTTAAGTAAATCACATTGATTACCTAAGGTCTATCCACCTGCTGCAGTGGTGGTGGTGGTAGAGGTGGTGCTGCTAGTGCCTGGGGTAGCCTCACGTGCTCTTCCCTTGTCTCTCAAGTGTCATTGTCTAACTAGATCCTCCGGGTATGATTTCAGAGCCCTGCATCTCTAAGTCGTGTTTCTATTCTTGTTATGGTAGGCATAACGCTACTCAGTGCTTTTGCCTATGAACTCACCAGGGACCTTCTCCAATGCTCTGTAGTATGGCTGGTTCCTGATCCTCTCCATAACCTTATAGATTGGAATCTTGAATATCGTGCAGATTGCTTGCATAGCCCTCACTCTTGTTTCTGGCCTGTCAACGCCAATATTCCCTTAGCCTTGCTTCGGCGATCTGTTTCTCATTTTTTTGTTTTGGTATATTCTTCCCTTTTGTATCTTTTTTTTCTTTGGCATACTTCTCAATCCGTGCCATGAGCTCTTCCATGCTCTTTGGTAGGGTTTTTGCTAGTGATTGCTGAAGCGGGCAATCATCGTCCAGGCCATTCTTGAAAGAAACGACCACCAGCTCTTGGTTACAAGCCAAGATCCGATTGTAAACATTGTAATATCTTTTGCCGTTGGCCCGAAGACCTTTTCCATCGCTAATCTTCAAAGCCAGTAGGGAGTCTACCCTTAGTGGCTGTGACTTGTTTGTAACAAACCTGGCCACAAATATCTTGGCCACCCCTTCCTAACTCTTTACACTCCCTTTTGGCAGTTTACGGAACCAATCTGAAGATATCTCTCCAAAGGACGATGGGAATACTTTGCACAACAGTTGCTCATTTCCGCTCCACAAAGCCATTGAATTCAAATAGAAACTAACATGAAAGTTTGGATCAGACTTACCATCATAGATCTAAAACCTCGGCATGTTGAATCTCTTTGGTGCCTCGAATGTATCCAACTCCACCAAGAATGGCGCCTTCGGCTAGGCGTTGGATATGATCTTGGCGTTGAGTCTTTTCTTTGGTCCTCCTTCGTTCGTCTAGGAGCTCGGTTCTCAATAGACTTCAGCCTCTTCGGCGTGTTGCTTCCAGTGTAATTGTGTGATCTCTTAGCCTTCGTCCATTGCATCAAAATAGAGGCCTTGCCCTTGGATCTATCGAGATCTCTTGACATAGGTCCCTTTGGTCCGTGGTGTCCTCTGTGACTCGCCTCATACTGACTTTATATGCTCGACATCCCGTGATGGCCGATGTGAGTTTTTCTATCCCTTGCCATGCTGTGGGATGACTGGGACTGTCTTTTGTCCTCCTTTCTAGGCATTAGTTTTGGTTGCTGGTGCCAATGTGTCCTGCATCAGGAACGATAGTTGCATCACGTTGTTTTGCATCATGAAGTTGACCACTGTCTGCAGGTTTGTCAACTTGTTTGCCATGTCCTTCATCTCCTCATCCCGTTTTAGGTATCTATCATTCCATACCGGGAGATCGCTTTCATTGTAGTATTCATCTCGGCTTCCATTTTTTGGGCCGTTGTGCCCCTTGCTAACATCATTCGCCCTAAGATTCAGGTCCTGCCCTTCTTCATTACCGTTCTCTCATCTGGCGTTAGGATCCATATGTTTCTCTTCCCCACTCTGGATGTCGTCCCCAATTCTCTCTTCCTCTCTATTGTTGGCAATCTATCCTTGCTAAGTTTCCACAGACAGTGCCAAATTGTGGGTGTTGATTTTCGACCTTCACAATGAAGCAGTGAACTTAGTTGGAAAGCACTGGCTGGATAGATTGAGCCAACTACCTGCCAACAAGAAGATGAATTCATTAAGTAAATTGGGCACAAATTGTAACCATTTTACATATGAAAATCACTAAACAAAAAGCTGTAAAAAGTTGAAAATTACATGCAAATCCTAAAACAAAAACAAGAGCAGCCCAAATTAGCCCTCGGTGTCAGACTCCAGTGGCTGAACATCCACTTGCTCGTATGGAATTGGCATAGCCAATGTCACATCAATAGCAGCAAGGGCTTTGGGCCAACCGTGTTTAAATCCCCGATTCTCAAATTTGGGGACTTCGTCTATATATTCATCAAAAGCAGATTTTTTTCCAGCATCGAATGCGCTGGAAGCCTTCAGGTCGGCTATTTCTTTCGCGGCCTTCATCTCTTCCAACCCAGCCTCCAATTTAGAGATCGCCTCTTGGGCCAATTTAAGCACGTCGTCGCTCGCATCCGCCCTCTTCTTGGCAACTGATCTCAATTCTTTAGCATTGCGGGCTCTCTCCATCTCAGCCTTGGCATGGACGCCCTCCGTCTGTGCCCTACTCTTTTGGCCTTCAACCTCCACTTGTAAACGGCCAATTAGCACGACGACATCGTGATAGCGACGGCCCATGTCGGCTATCCTTCCAACGGCCTGCAAGACAGGAAGTTAAGAACAAAATAATATTTACGTAAAGAGAAAAGACAAAGTCCAGCTATATACCAAAAGAGCCGATTGTGCGGCCAACCCAATTGCAACCAGATCAGGCTCTGCCCGAAAAGCCGCCTTGTTAGCAGGCCGTGAAACGGACGTCGCCAAGCTGAGTGCAACCACTGGATCTTTGATTACCAAAGCATCAGAGGAGATCGGCGTATTTTTTTATCTTGGGCTGAATAACAAAAGGTACAATCACATCTGATTCCTCCAAATGAGGTCGTTTGTCGGCACGGTATTCTTCTGAGCCGGCCTCGACATCGGCAGGGTGCTTCTCCACCCTTTGCTCAGCTTCCACACTCGCCTGCACAGAAGGTTTCGCCTCGGCACGTTCGTTCTTTGCCGTCCCCTCAATAACAGGCAAGGAGGACTGGGACTGAGATTCGGCAGGCCGGATCTCCTCCGCCCTTCGCCGCGCGGCCATCATTTCCGTGTTTGCCTTCTTGGCAAGTTTAGTGAGGCTCAACCCAGTCATATCTTCTGGGTACGCGATGGGAAGGTCCTCCAGACCGTGAAAAATATCTTCAAGTAGACGGTCCTCTCGACCCGAAGTGGACGGAGGATCAGCCGAATTGAGGCCGGCTTCTTCAAATGCTAACTTCAAAGCCTCGTCAACCTCAGTTTCGGATTGGTCTGACTCAGCGGCCTAAGCTACTTTCAGTTGCTCTGAATCTGATCCCTCGCAACCGACTTGCCTCAAATTTTTTAAATCAGTCAAGATAAGGGCGATAAGAAACTCCTCACCCTTCGAAATTGGGATGTTTTCCGCTGCGAAAAAGGTCTCAGCTCGTAGTGAAGCAGAATGTAGGCCACCTTCCCCTGCTTTTGAAGACTCGGTCGACCGAAATACTTGAGCACAGTCTCGATTTCCATAAGGACGGCATCGTCGATCGAGGTCAAGACTTTCTTCAAATCGTTTCCTACAAAAGCAAAACCATGAGGTCGCAAAAATAAAGTTTTATAAATATAACAAGTAAATAAATAAAAGAAGATACTCAGCCACCTGGTTCACCCCTCCGTCTAGGAATACGATCAAGGCGATCCTCGCCTTCGCTGAATTCCCAGTTTCCTTGGACGACGACCATAACATCATCGACTCACTTTCTAGAGCTGGAAAGCATAGTCACTAGTTAATGGTCCGTGCCTTTGGCCTTAAGGAAATAATGCACGTGCCGACCAGAAGACTTGGCCAAGGCATAGCAACGCCGAATAGTGGGAATGCCATGGTTAAGCCCAAGTCAGAGGTTTAGTGCAATAATCCCCATCACGATCCTAAAGAAGTTGACGTTGGGTTGGGAAGGGATTAACCCCCAATGGCAAAGCACGGCCCTAAGGAGTGGGTGAAGGGGAAAGCGTGTAGACACCCCATTTTTGACCGACCTTAAGACTCAGACGTCATCGATTGAGTGCTCGGTGATGACACATGTTGTGCTCGTTCTGAGGTTACAGAGTCTCGGCTGAGAGCCTTGCCTCCGGACCTCGGGACTCTTTTGTGCTTTGCCTTGGTTTGAGAACCAGATTCTATTTTCTCTTTTCGAAGGGAGGGAGAGGTCTCGTAGACCATCTCTCAGTGGACGTAAGCTACTTTTCGTGGTTGTAGACCATTGTTCCAGTTTGGAGACCAATTTCTGGTTTTCGAAGCCGTCGGCCGTGCGCCTCGGTTTGGGACCGCTTAACTTTCTCTGTTTGGCACGGTTTTTAGAGAGCTTGAACATTTTGAACCTTCATTTTAGCTTCTTGAGACTTGAACCTTTTGAACCTTCGTTTTAGCTTCTTGAGGAAGCTTGAACCTTTTGAACCCTTGTTTTAGCTTCTTGAGGAAGTTTGAACCTCTTGAACCTTTGCTCTAGCTTCTCCAGGGAGCTTGAACCTTTTGCTCTAGCTTCTCCAAGAAGCTTGAACCTTCTTGTTTCTCTATAAGAGAGGGCCTCCCTCTCCTTTAGAGAGGGTGAAAAAAAAATTGTCTAAGGAAAAGCACATATATCTCTCTATATCTCTACATTTTAAGCTAAGAAAGGGTGTTTGTTCTTGGTCTTTAACACCACACCTCATAGCCACACACCTCCACCATTGATCTAAGATTCTTGGAGGGTCTTGAGAGGTCCCAAAGAGCTAGTTTTTGGTCTAAGAAGCTACTGGTTTTGCTGAAGCTACAAGGGTAACACACTATTCCCTCTTTTAAGCTTTATTTTACTCCATCTTTTAGCCATACTTGCAAGCATATTTGAGCTTTGGTGTAAACTGAAAAAAGTCTTATTTTGAGACCCTTAACATGTTTTTTTAAGATTATTTTTCCGTTGGGGGTCATCTACCCCCTTGCATGCTTCATTTTACCTTGTTTTGAGCCATGCCTTAAAGCATTTGTGTTGGCCTTTATTTGGCCTTTTAGCTACTAAAATCCAGTGGATTTTCAGTGGCTAGCATACTATTTTGAGTGTCAAAATTAGAGAGGGGTGACCCTCTCTCTTGTTGTCTTGTTTACTAGCATATTTGGCCTTTCAAAGGAGCCTTCATTTGCACACCTCCAAGCCTTGTTTCAAGCCCTTTTTAGTGACTTTTAGGGCCTTCCTAGGCTCTGTCCAGAGTTGGTTTTGTCACCTTGGGTGTGTCCACCTTGCATGTGTAGAATAATCCTCTTCATAGCTTATCAAAGGAGCATGTCATTCTTGCATACATTGACCATGTTTCAGTGGGTTTTTGGGCTTTATTTGGCATGACATACCTCTATCTTATGCTAGTTTAGTGGCCTCTTGAATGCTTCACGTGCTTGTAGTATAAATCCTCTTCACTAGCTTGTAATGCATGTTTTTTTGGCCTTTGATTCTAGCATATTTTGGCCATGTTATAAACTGATTTTGTGCATGTTTTGGACTGCCTTAGCTCTGTTTTTAGGCCTCATAGTCGAATGATGTTTTCTATGTATGGTTGTAGTGCAATACCCTTACCTAGCTTTGAGTTTTGAAGCCTATTGCATGCTTATATTGAGGTGTTTGCATGTTTTAGGGTCATTGTGAAAGGTATTTCAAAGCACGTAAGGTTTCCATGTTCCCATGTTTTCCACTCCTTAAATGCATTTGAGGGTTATGCTTGTATGCCTCAATTATCGACCATTGCATGGGCTTCACTTTCGTGCCTTTTGAGCCACCATTTTAGTCCATTTTTTTTACTGTTTTGGGCCTGCATAGGGATTGTTTGGGGTTGGTTTGGTCATTTGTGCATCACTTTGCGTACCTCTAGTGTAATGCATTTCACTAATTTCGGTACTTAAGTCATCCAACATGCATCAAGTGAGTTGTTTGCATGATTCGAGACCGCCTTGTATGCCATTTCAGAGTTGAAACTTGTGTCATTGTATGCCATATTTCATGCTTGCCATGCTTGGTAGAGTTGCACTTTATGCCTTAGGTTTGGTCCCTTGCATTTGTGCATGTTTGCACGTATTTTTGTTGTCTCATTTTCATCCTGTTGGCCACTGATTTGGATGTGGTTGAGATCCATCCATCTTGGTTTAAGTCCATCTTGCATTGCATATACCATATAGTCCATGTTGTTGCATGATTGACCATTGCATTGTGTATGCCTTGATCATCTCATTGATAGCCTTCATATGTGCATTGTGTATGCCATATAGCGTCATGTGCATTGAGTATGCCATTATTAGTTCATAGCATTGCGTATGCTAGTCGCACCCTTGCATGTTTGCATCATTTAGTCGCATTGCATTTAGGTTGCATGCTAGAGTTGCATTGGTGCATGCATTGTGTGTTGCATCATGTTTGGAATAGGAGTTAGTCCAAACACGAGAAACGAGGGATGTTTCATACTTAAAGTGACGAAACGTGCTTCAATTCCCAATCGCCAACACTCTTGACTACCTATGATGGAGTTTAGGCCTTATTGTGTTCATATGTGAATTCATTTCATATCGAGCCGTGCAATTTGACTCCTCGGCCATCATGCATCAAGATGGATGATTGGTGACACAAGGATCGAGGACTATCCTACCTAGAGCTTATGCAATGATGGGGAGAGTGGTCGTGCACACATATGTTGAAAATACTTTGCCATGTCCCTTTCTTGCTCTCTGTTCAGCAAACCAAAAACCAGTAGCAAAAACTGGTCGGCAGTATCCCTACAGGTCCCCATGGTGGAGTTTCAGCCTTCTAGAGCTTTGTACAGTATTCTGGGACCAGTTGCAAATAGAGGCAAATCGGGGCATTGCGATGGATTTTTCGACGAGGCGACTCGAGCATGCATGCATCCCTTATCATTCAAACCAGAGCTGAGACGGTCTATCATATGTAGTTTGCATGCTAGTTCATTTGCTTATTTACTTAATTTGTTAATTAGCTAATGTTGTGTAATAATTAGCTTGATTAGTTTAGATTAGCTAGCTGGTTGTGTATTATTCATTCGGACCCTCTGAGGAGGGCAATGTTGTAATAAGTGTGCGTGTGTGATGTATGTCTTCCAACCCCACGTCTTTCTCCCTGTTACTTACTTACTTTCAATGGTTAGTTTTAGGGCACGTTTCAATTAGCATCCTTATGCTCGCATGTTTGCATCCATTCATCTGTCTTGCATGCACCGGGCTCGGCGCATCATACTAACTGCATTATATTTCAATTCCAAGTTGAATACATGTTATCTGTTGCATTTCATATGCCATGTTTAGAATAGCCGAGCCTATCTTAGTTGCATTTTGCATGTGTTGCATTAGCCATCTTAACATGAACTAGGATCATGCATTGATTACTAACTAGTTTCTATTTTGGCTTGCAGTACTCGGTAAGTGTTTATGCTTTAGCATCCTTGCATGTGTGTGAGTGACTACCATGATAGCTTGCTTATCATGAGGCTATGTGTTTATGTGATGTAACTACTTGAATGCCTGTGGGTGAAGGTTGAGTTGCTTGAATTGGAATAATTCGTTGAAACCCGTGTTTTAGCCTACTTGCGAGTAGCAAACTTCAATCCATTTTCAAAACAAAGGGATATGCGATGCTTTGTTCCAACTCAGGCAATCTAGTTTATACGTGTATGCGGTGCGAATCACGTAGCAATTCTAGGCTAATAAAACGGAATAAGTGCACATGTGTTTTCAAAAATAAGATATCATTCTTAGTAGTGGCCGATCTTTGATCGGGCGAGCGGGGGTGCTCATGAAATGACCTTCCCTAATCGTACCCAAGTTCCCGAGCCGAGGCAACTTTGGTGATGACGGACACGTGGCCTTAGGCACGAGTCAGGGTTTTTTAAATTCCCCCAAAATAAAATATTTAGGTGGCGACTCTGTATCTGGCAAAGCAGTCCATGTTTGGCACTTCTTTCTAAAAATCAGTTCTTCAAAACGATTTATCAGATTTGGACTCTTTGGTGATTTATTGATCTTGCATTGCACTTTGCGAGATTAGATTCAGAACCGTGACATCGAGTCCGAACTGTAGTGAGCCCAATGAACAAAACGGGATTCCCTCCCGGGACGTTCGGAGACGTCTACAGAAACGGACCCCACCCTCTGCGATTGATAGAAGAGGTAAGACGATCGTGGTTTCATCAATCCTCTCCATATCGAGGGTGCCGTCTGCCACAAATGACAGACGGACGTCATCAGGAATGGAAAAATGGCGTCGGAAGCTAGAAATTCGATCCGGTGAGAGGAGATCTTTTAAATGTTTCACCATTCCCCTCAGCCAATAGGATTATGCTAAGCCAAAAAACAAAGTAGAGAAGGAGAGAACTTACAAGAGGCGAAAGAGATAGAGAAGAGTAGGAAGTTGCAGAGGTAGTCCGGAAGGCAGTCCAGCGACGGGCATCTAAAAGCGTGTATGCATTTGAAAAGACGTTGAAATTTTAAATCACAATAAATAGAAGTGTACGAAGAGGCGAGAAGTTGAAATGATAACCGAGAAACGTGTGTACAGATATTTGCATTAGAATACAGTCAGCCACCGAATTTCGGCTCTGACTCTTTGAGTTCGAAGCCAAACACTCTAGCCAACTGTCGTTAGTGGAGTGCTTGGGGGACAGTTGTGGGGGCTGAGAATTGGGAGTCGTAGAGATTCCGGATAATCGAATCTGAGAGAGTCGAGATTCGCAGCACTCGGCAATTGGCTTGAAAGCTCAAATCCAACCCTACTCGGCCAAATAACCGATTAAGCAAGGGGCTGAGCGAAGATCAGTCTATTATAAAATGTGCCGAATATGAGATGGAAAATGGATCTAATCCCGAGGCCCAAAGGAGAAAAGATATAAATAGAAGAGACATCAGCCAGAACTCCCCCTCCTTTTGGTCCTTATAACCAGCTGCAAGCATTGGTATTAGGGGTTAGAAAAATTGGTCTTCAAGCTTGCATACAAAAATCTCTCTCCATCCCTCTCTTTCAAGCAAAAAAACTCCAAGTCCTACACCACCATTTCTTCTACACCACCAACCCCCACCCTTCCATCCTCCATTCCAGAAGTTTGAAGGTGTTCTCCAGAGGCTAAAGGTTTTGCAACTTGGTCCAAGAAGCAACCAAAGATTGGTCTACAAGGGTGAGTTGCCATGTCCCCCTTTTTTGAGCTTATTTTTGCAACATTTCTTAGCCATATATGCTTACTGTTTTGAGCTCCAGCCCTAACTGAAAGTGGCCTTATTTTGATCTCTTTTTCACTTTTTCTTAAGGGTTCAACCCTGTTTGAGCCCCCCATCTTGCACTTACTTCAATATCTTCCTTGAATGCTATTTTCTTGCATGCTTTGGCAGGCCATTATGATTCCATTTTTGGGCATTTTACAGAACTAAAAATAGGCTTATTTTGAGCCCCTCTTCAACATTGAAGAAGGGCTCAACACTGTTTGGGACCTCCATGCTATACTTGCCTTTATATTCTCTTTTGGATCCCATTTTTGCATGTTTTGGCAGCCTATTATGCTTCGGTTTTTGGCCTTTTTACAGTACCAAAAATAGTCTTATTTTGGCCCATTCTTCATGTTTCATTAAGGGTCTTTGGCCGTTTGTGGAATATTTTGTAGACTTTGTGTTATAGCCACTTTTGAGCCTCATTTTGCATTGCATTTCTAGCATGTTTGTATACTGTTTTGGGGTTTTTACAGTTCTGTAAATATGCATATTTTTGGTCCCTCTTCAATGTTTTAGAAGGGCATTTTTCAGTTTGGGCTTTTCATATACCACTTTCTTCTTTGGCCACCTTTTGGTCCATTTTCTTGCATAAGAGCCTAGCCATATCTATGTTTGTTTTTGAGGTTTTTACAGTTCTGTAAAGTAGCTTATTTTTGGCCCCTCTTCAATGTTGTTGAAGGGCCCTAACCTGTTTGGAGTCAGCAGCTGTGAGTTGCTTCATAATCTCATGTTTAGGGCCATTTTTGCATGCCATTGTTGCCCTATTTATGTTTGCTGTTTGGCCATGCTTTAAACTGTAAAAATGCTTATTTTGAGGCTGCCTTGCTTCAGTCTTTTCATCTCATGTACCAATTATGCATGCTTTGTATAGCTGTAGTTCATTCTATGTGCCTAATTTTGCATTTCGGGAGAGATTCCATGCATCGGGTGTCATTTCGCCTCGTTCCGGGGCTGTTTTGCCCCTCATTTTGCTACTGAAAATTGCATGTTTGCATATCACTTTCCATGTCTTTGCCATGTCTCATTAGAGTGGCATTTCGGTGCCTGAGGGTCGGTCCTCGGTTTGCGTGCACGCGTGCACGCATTTCGAGTTGTTTTGTTTTCATCTGATGGCTTCCTATGTGAGTGTGGCTGAGGCTCTCTCATGTTGGTATAAGCCCATTATTGCATTGCATATGTCATTGCCTCGGTTCGCGTGCCCGTGTGCATGCATTTTGAGGCGCTTCATTTTCATTCATCGGCCTCCTATGTGAGTGTGGCTGAGGCTCTCTCATGTTGGTATAAGCCCATTATTGCATTGCATATGTCATTGCCTCGGTTCGCGTGCCCGTGTGCACGCATTTCGAGACACTTCATTTTCATTCATCGGCCTCTTATGTGAGTGTGGCTGAGGTTCTCTCATGTTAGTATAAGTCCATGTTGCATTCTATATGCCATTTCAGCCATATTGCATTGCATATGTCATTGCCTCGGTTCGCGTGCCCGTGTGCATGCATTTCGAGGCACTTCATTTTCATTCATCGGCCTCTTATGTGAGTGTGGCTGAGGCTCTCTCATGTTAGTGTAAGCCCATACCATATTTCTCTGTCATTTGCATTGCATATGTATTTTCTTGGTTTGCGTGCCCGTGTGCACGCATTTCGAGACATCTCATTTTCATAGCATTGTGCATGCTAGGCTATATCTTAGTTGCATTCATGCATGTCATGCATATTGCATTATGTCCGGGATAGGAGTTAGCCCAGGCACGGGAAACGAGGTACGTTTCGTACTCCGAGTGACGGAATGTATCTCAATTCCCCAGTCACCGACACTCCGGATCACCCATGATGGAGTTAGGTTCTTGTTGTGTTTATACGTGCATTCATTCTATATTGAGTTGCACATTTCGACTCCTCGGCCATCATGCATCGATATGCGTGATTGGTGGCACGAGGATCGAGGCATGCATATATCTGTGAAAATACATTGCTATGCCCCTTTCCTGCTCTCTGTTGCAGCAAATCTTTTACAGAA
>NW_021027507.1:856432-917464 GCF_004153795.1 Camellia sinensis
TTGTTTGTTTTTATTTCCTTTGTACAAAAAAAAAATAAACAAATGAACGGGCTTAGATTTCATTATTTTATAGGTATAATATAGTAAATTGAATGTAAGGGCGTATCTAATCATATGAGTTTAACAAAATTTGAGCTACAAATATTAGGATATGTAGAATCCATTAAAGATATTTATATAACAAGAGTACCATTCTATTTTTTTAACATTACGTTTAGATTTTGAATTTGTAATGTTATATATTTACTTTTGGGGGGCAATCAAGGAGAAATAATTGTTTTTACAATTATTCATTATTTTCCCCCATTTTTATAACCTAATCAAACTAATGTAAAATTTAAAAAAATTCACTTCATTTGTTCTATTTATCTTTTCAATTTCTCTTTTCTCTACAAATTTAAAATTCAAACATTGTACACAACTTGCACGTCTTTTTACTTATTTATTTATTTATTTTTGCAAGAAAATCTTGGTTAACGGAGAGTAAATATTAGGTATAAAACTCATATCATATCACATGACGATATCATCAGTGGTGGTAGGGCTGCAAATGAATCGAGCTGTTCATCGCTCGGCTCAGCTCGGCTCGTTTAGAAACCGAGCCGAGCTCGAACTCGAGCTCGAATATTAGGCTCGTTTAGTAAACGAGACGAACTCAAGCTCGTATAAGCTCAGTTTGTTTATCTTTATTTAAATTATATAATAAATATATTATTTATATATTAAATAATATATAAATATATATAAATAATAATATAAATACATTATTTATATATTAAATAATATAAATAATATTAAAAAAAATTTATCGAGCCGAGCTGAACTCAAGTTTTATTAAAATTAACGAAAAGAGCCGAGCTCGAGCCCAGTTCTTTATCGAGCTAAGCTCGAGCTTAATAAACGAGCTTGATAAGTAAACGAGCCGAGCTTGAGCTCAGCAAAGCTCGGCTCGGCTCGGCTCGTTTCGTTTGCAACCCTAATCACCAATATATTACACTCAGATATACAACACAAATTTCAGACAAAATTTGACATCATATCAATGAATGAGTGTTAGGATAGCACATGATATAATCACAATAAACTGCAAAGTTACACCCATGTAATGGTTCGAATATCTGTAAGTGTGCGATTCTTTCAACCATACAAATACATATATTTCTAATATTTATTAACATGCATACAAGGCTAGTATTTCCACAGGCCAAAGGGAGCTATGGATGCAGCATCTTTAGCTGTGGATTGTGTTACGTAAACTCTTCTATTTCCCCCATTGGATATGACCAAGGTAAGGGCCCAAGATATGTGTCAAACACCCGTACCCAATTTAGATACTTAGATCCACTAGATTTATATAGATAGATAGATAACTTCTTTTTTTTGTTTTTTGATAACCAGGTGTCCGGACCAGCTTATGCGCACCTCAACTAATCCCAGGACCCTGAAGTTAACGATCACCCCAACCTTCAGCGGACCTAAGGTTTGGGATGTTTGGCCTTCGTGAGATTCAACCCTGCGACCTCCTAGGTGGTAAGCCCTTTGGTTGCCTTCTCCTCCCACCAAGCCAAACCCCTTGGGATTAGATAGACGGATACTTGGAAAGATATCATATTCATAGAATATGATTCACAAATAATGGTTTTGAAGAGAAATACCTCTTAAAGACATCCTTTTCATTGACATCACCACCAGAAGAAAGCCACTTGAGGTCACACAAGCCATCTACTCTCTTCTCATCTTGACACCTTCCATTTGCAGTTTCCTGTGAAGCCACCTTGGGTGCACAGTTACTTTCCTCATACTTCCTCTGGCCAAAAAGCCAGTTTGGACTTTTGAGTTGTATTTCACTGGGAAAAATAAATAAATAAATTCAGTGTAATCATTATAACATATGCCTAAGTAATCGAATTCAGAAATACAACAGCATAAAACAAAATTCATTTCAGCACTGGGGTAGTTAATGAGAAAATTGAAGTCCCATATGTAACATTACTGGAGAGAACATAGATGTAGCTATCTTTCAATCTCATACAAACAAAACAATAAGCCAGCAGCCAAGAAATAAGGAAAGGAAAGTTTCTGACTCATTCTTGCTAAATAAATGCAAACTGTCACAGACCAGTGAAAGGTAATACACTAAGAATAAATATGTATGCATACTTTCTTTTGGTAAGTAAAAGCAACCACTGAAATGCCCCAACCCCCAAGAGGGTAAAACCCACGTAAGCACTAAATACATAAGCAGGACTGGAAAATATACGACAAGCTTAAATAACCCAAACACAAGTCTGAAAAAAAATGAAAACCCCAATACAAACTTCAAAAACATAGGTATACTTCAGAAAATGGATCAGCATCCCCTCCCCTCCAAAGGTTCTCATACTCCACTTCAACCAAATAGGCAAATGCAGTGCTGCTCTTCTCATGAGCCAAACCCTAGCTCCCACAACCCCCTTTCAAGTCTAAAAACATCAAAGACTAATCCCCGGGACTCTTTGCATGCCCCACTTAAGACCATGTAAAAAGATATCACTTTAATTTGGTCAAATAAAAGTAATTGGTAGATTTGGTGTAATTATTATTTAGTTAGGATTCAAATAATTTCTAGTCTGGATACTTTGATTGTGTTTCCAAATATTCTATAGGTTTAGTTTCGTATTTTGATTAGGGTAATTAGCCTGTAATAGGTCTTTCATTGTATTAATCAGATTTGGTTCTAATAGTATTGTCAGTGTTTAATGCAGTGGCCTGTTGATTCTTTCCTCTCCCCTCTACTAGGTTCTACACCAAAAAGAAGATAAATGCAACATTAAAAGAAACACAAACCTCCAAGGATAAATTAATAACACCAACCACATCAAAGAACACAAGGAACAAGGAAGCAAAAACAATCAAAAGCAATTATCCAGAACTTAATGACAAATATGGATGCAAAACTAATAAACTACAGCAGAATATTCTGCAATGATTTGTTGGTCTATGGCTACATTTTCCATCATGTTGCAGGAGTAGAATTAGATGAAGAAAAGAAAAGAAATGCAATGCTAAACCAAGAAGGATATTTGCATAGCTCAAGCAGATAATTACGCTGCATCAGGTGCCACTCCAGAATTCCAAGGTTTATGATCTGGTTCACTGAAAAGCCTTACATTATGTATTGAACTGCATGTTCTCTCTATCAACTTATCAAATGATGTCAGCTTCAACCGTGAGAAGTCCTCTCTGCAAGCCGAAATAGGGGCAAAAGTAGTTCTTGCTCCCATAAGCTTAGCCTCAGATAGGGAACTGTGAATTTAAATTAATCAATGCATTTATATGTAATTAGATAAAAACATAAAAATTAAAATAAACATTCAGATCAGAGATCACCACTCAAAAAGAATAGGAAACAACAGAAGTTTCAGATTCAGAATTTAACACAATTTCAAAAACATTTGCAAATTTGAATTCTTGGATACATTCTATAGTTGAAAATAACAATGTTTCATGATGGGCTTTTTCAGATCCTTCCTATTTCATTAAATATATAACATGTGTAAATGCACAGGGACACACTTTTGTCCCAGTATTTGCTAAATCTCTTGAAAAATTTACAGTACAACATACTAAAACACGCCATACCAATTGTTTTTAGTTAAACTAAAGGATAAAGCAATCTTCTTTTCTTTTCTTTTTTTTTTTGGTGTGTCAGATCAGGATAAAACAGTAACTAGATACAATTAAAACTTGCAAAGCAATATACCTCTCCCACTACCCATTCTGATGGTCAAATTAGATAACTGAGATTAACTTAACTACTTACAAGGAGAGACAAGAGAATAATATAAGGTGAGATGCCTCAAAAATTTGAAACACGTTGAGGTTTACCTGTTATCCGGGATAAAAAGGTCATCTCCTATCCCAGATACATGAAGATAATAATCAGAATCCAGCACCCAAAGTGCAGGTTTCCCTTCCTGTGGTTGGAAGTAACCTAAAAATCTGATAAACCCAGCAAACAAAGATTAAGTAATAAATTTGAAGCATCCTACATTTCCACGAAACTTTGTTACAACTAAGTGAGGAACCATGTGCTGGTGATTCAAATCAAAGGCTTCTTTCATCCCGTATACTGAGGATAGAGGAAACTCAGTACAGTTATAACACCACATGCTCGAACAACATTTATCTATACTAACATATAAAGCCAGAACATCTGTTTGGTGTGAACAAAAAAATGAAGTTGTCAAGTTATAGATTTTAAAATTTTCAAAATTGTCATGTTTGAGTTTTTATTTGTGAGAAGTTGTGGACAAAGAATGCAGTTAATAAACCAATTAGAGAGAGAGAGAGAGAGAGAGAGAGAGACTATAGTAGAACAGTTGTAGCTAAATTTCAAATACGATGAGAAGGTTCAGTCAAAAATGGAGGTGGGAAGGTTACGTAGTATATAACAACCACGTGCATTGTGTGTGACAACCCCTAGAAAGAATAATGGATCAATGAGAAGAAACAACAGGAATAGATGATTACAAATTAATCACATCTTGCTTTTCACCATCAGTATAAGCATTACTGTAGTATCGCTTGATAGACTTGAGAAATTCCCTAGACTGCGTCGTAGCTTTCCACTTGCCCTGCCTCTCAGGAAACACCTAGAGATCAAGACAAATGTATTGTTGAATAATATACGAATAGCACATGAAAACCAACATTTCTTGAAAACAAACCTTATATTATGAAAACAAACTGAAAAGAAGAGGGTTACCTAGACCCTGTTGTTGCCGCTGCAAGAGAGACAGAATGACGACTGAGTGAGAGGGAGGGTATGCGTGGGCAAGAGAGAGAGGAAAGAAGAGGGTCACCTAGACGTTGCTGTTGCCGCTGTAAGAGAGATAGAGTGACGATTGGGTGAGAGGGAGGGAGAGAGCAGTGAGATTAGGGCTTTTTTTCTTTTTGATCCCAAGAGATAACAGAGAATTTGGGAATATCGGGAAAGAGGGAGAGTGGGAGGGGGTTTTGGCACGAATTTAGGAATTACTATTTGCGACGATGTTAAGGCCCGTCGCAAATGAAAGAGAAAAAAGTAAAATTTTGCGACAGATTTCCAAAAGAACGTCGCAAAACAGGAAAATAATTTTTAAATCAGAAAAATTTTGCCACGTTTAACCTACCGTCGCATATAACCTTACTTTTTGCCACGGTCTAACTTTTTCCGTAGCAAAAACTATAAATTCCATGACGGCACTTAGATCGTCGCAAAAAGCAAGCTTTTGCGACGGCACCTAAACCGTCGCAAATTGTTCCGTGTCAAATGCTTCTTTTTCTAGTAGTACAGGCATGGGCATGCACACGGCAAGACATGGTCTGGCACTGGCGTGCACACGCAGCAAGGCATGGGCATGCCCGCGCAAGTGTGCTAGTAGGCGTAGGCACATGCTGGGCATAGCGTGGGCTTGTTGGTGCCTGTGTGTGCACATTGGTAGTTGCGTGGGCTGTCCTGGGGCACGCCTTGGGCTATTTTGACTGCTGCATGGGCCCTTGGTTGCACTTGCACAAATAACTTCTTAGCATATTTTGAACTCCTCAAAGAACACAAGTGTGTGGCATCAAGGTGTTGACTATTGGAGGGGCGTACCTTGAGACAATGGCAAGAGTACTCAACGTAACCCTTTCTTTTCATGTGTGGCTTCATAGGTTATGCTGACTCTTCTTTTTCTATTAAAAATAAAAAATAAAAAAATAAAAAGATATGACTGTTTGACTTTGCAAATTATTATATAACCTGTGAGTTGGACTAAATTAGCAAACTGGCTCATGCCCCATGACACTCTAAGCTTAATTTCTAAATTTGTCACTGACATCGACCATTAGAGATTCTGTAATTGGACAATAGATATTAGAGAACTTTCTTGGGTCTCATTCCGGATTAGCTTAAAATTTAGTTTACAATGTTTGTAATATTTAGTTATGATCGAATAAAATATTTGATTAGACCTTATGCAGTATTTGGTTATGACTCATTTTGTTTTGTTTTGTTTTATTTTTTTAATAACTAAAAGTAATTAGTTATAACATTTGTGGTAATCAATACCACAAATACTATAACTTACATATGGTACACACCCTCAAAACGATGTGTATTCTAGAATGACCCTTCTTTTTTATATATATACTAGTAGTTAGCACACGTGACACGTGTACAATTCAAATAAGTAAAAACAAAACAAAAAATTTATTATATATTGTATATCACTCAAGTAGTAAGAATCTTCTTTACCAGACCCTAGATCTTAGGTTAAAATCTCGTCCTACTCTCTTTTCAATAGATCTGCCACATAGCCATTCAATTTGAGATTCTAAATCAAATAATCAAATTACTATAAATTTTCTTTGAGAAGGAGGTGGATTAGGAAATTGAAAAATCTAACCCACACTTCTCCTTAAAACTTAGGTATTAAGGAAAGAAAAACTAAAGCCTTATAATCAGAACAAATTGGGCAACAACACACCCACACCCTTCTGGACCATAACATACATTAACCGGACAAACGGCACTCCAGGCGATATGGGATACATTTCAATATACCTTCTTGGGCCACGAGTTACAATAGCCGGACAAACGACACACCAATCCTCCTGGACCATAACATATAGTAGCTAGACAAATGACACTTCAGGCGATGTGGGATACATTCCAATACACCCTCCTAGATCAGGAGGTACAGTAGCCGGACAAACTAGAGATGGCAATTCGAACCCGGCCCGACGGGGACCCGACCCCTCGACCCCAATTTGAGCGGTTTTTTTTCAAAAAATATCCCCAATGGGCGGGGATGGTATTCAAAAATTAATCCCTGATCAGTTTCAGGCCAGGGACGAGGATAAGTGTCCCAGCCCCGTACCCGTCCCCGTCCCAGTCACAGTCCCAGTTTATCCCCGAAGTGAAATTACTATTTTAGCCCTCTATATATATATATAAACCAAACCTCATTCACTTTCACAGTTTCACTTCTCTCACTCTCTCACTACGTCCCTCACTTCTTCCTCCCTCATTTACTGACTCAAATCTCTGAGTCTCACCCATCTCTCTTTCATCTCTCTCTCCTTCTCCCTCTTCCTCTTCCTCACTCACTCACTCACTCACTCACGCAGACTCAGAACAATTGCCATCGATCTGAACAAATTTGAAGAAGTGAAAAAGCCCTCCGTCCGTAAAGCCCTTTGTTGCCACTGATCTGAACAGATCATGAACCGTGAAGCCTACGTTGCCCTATATATATATATATCTGTTGTTGATGAACAATTTTTTTTTTAAAGTTGTTATATATATCTGTTGTTGTTGATTGATGATTGTTGTGATCTGAACAGTTGTTCTGTGTGTGTGTATGTGTGTGTGTGTTTGTTGAACAGATTTGTCATTCGTCCATTATACAGAATTTTTTTTCTTTTGTGTTGAACAGATCTGTTAGGGATGTTTTGGGGTCGGGAAAACCCGATCCTTGTTAGGGGATGGGAGCGGGGGAGGTGATGGGTTCCCTGCCGAGGATCGGCGGGGAGGACAAGGATTTTTCTACCTTCGGGAATCGGGGACGGGGAGTGTCATCCCTGACCCTGACCCGGCCCGTTGCCATTCCTAGGACAAACGGCACACTAACCCTCTTGGACCATAACATACAATAGCCGAACAAATGACACTTCGGGCGATGTGCAACACATTCCAACACACCCTCTTGAACTAGGAGGTACAGTAGCCAGACAAACGACACACCAATCACACACCCATACCCTCCTGGACCACAACATACAGTAGCTGGACAAACGACACTCCAGGCGATATGGGATACATTCCAATACACCCTCTTGGACCAAAAGGTACAGCAGCCAGACAAACGACACACTAATCCTCTTAGACCACAATATACAATAGCCGGATAAACGACACTCTAGACGATGTTGGATACATTCCAATACACCTTCCTAGACCAGGAGGTACAATAACTGAACAAACGGCACACCAACCCTCCTGGACCACAACATACAGTAGCCAGACAAACAGCACTCCAGGCAATGTGAGACACATTCCAACACACCCTCTTAGATTAGGAGGTACAATAACTGGACAAACGGCACACCAATCATAGGATATGGGAACACACCCTCCTGGGACACATTCTAACACTCTCCTGTACCAGGACATACAATAGCCGGACAAACGGCACACCAATCACTAGCCCAACCAAGTTCTGATACCAAATTAAAAAGTCCAGTCACATTTTTCCTTAAAACTCAAGTATTAAAGAGAGAAAAACTGATACTTTATAATCAACACATATGAGACAACTTCAGGCGATGTGAGACACATTCCAACATAGGACAACTCACTCCCTCCCTCCTCCTTACTGTTTGCAAATTCAGAAGAACATGAAAATTAATACTCTATTGCATATTGTTACACTCTATGTTACCAGAAAACGTTAATACCTTAACGAATTACATGTTGGTATCCGCGTATCAAAATATGGTACACTTATGTTTCAAAATGATAAATTTAATGATCTGAAACGATCCCAAATTTTTTTTTCCAGTAAATCTCCTTAAATGTTTCCTTAGGAGGGAAAAAATCAAATGTAAATGAATTAAAATCTAAGATAAGTTAAGTTTTGACAAGGCAAAACATAAAAAATGGATCATAGTACTCATAGAAATGGTTTACTACATGAAAAAAAAATTAAATTTTATTAGATGCCTAACAGTTCAAAAAAAATTACTATAAAAATATATTAAATTCATAAATATAATATATGAAAATATATTCTAATTATATCATATTTTAAGTATGTGACGTCTCACATTCTTATTTCCGTTCCTATTTCTCGTACCGGAACGGAAGGATACACGTTTTAGATAAAATAGGTCACACTATTATGTATTCACTATACATGGTAAATGAATGAAAATGCCCAAGAGAGAGAGAAAGAGAGGAGAGAGATGACAACACAGACCAAAGAGAATTAAAATTCATTTCCAGTATAGCTGATCTGAAGAAGAAGAAAGTGGAGGAGATCAATATACAATTGAGTAAACTTGACATTGCAATCATGCATCTCTCTCTCTCTCTCTCTCTCTCTCTCTCTCTCCCCACAAATCAAATTGTGTGCAGAAAGTATTTTACTTGTACTTAATTACTTCTGCTTCTGCTTCTTCCCACCAGCGAGAATGCGTTGAATCTGAAGCCCTCGGCTGAAAGCTTGGTTGAATAGCAACCTGGTCTGGAATTCTGTGACAAATGGGAACCACGCCAACACAGCAATAGGTACAAAGATGACAACCCCCATTATGTACTCGTATCCTCTTCCTAGAGCTTTGACCGAACCCCACATTCCCAAGCCCTTTACCACTGGCCTACATGCTTGTCCTATCTGCAATATTGCCAAATACCACCACACCACACCTTCAAATATTATATTATATCATATGGAACAAAGCAAGAACACAACACTCAAAACTGTACTTGATCGGATGTGGTTATAATGTAACTACTAGACAATTATAGTGGAAACGAATCAAATTGGACTAGGAACAATAAAGCCAATTATGAGTTTTGCAGGCATCTTCTCTGCTTCTGACTGAAATGGAAAAAGCCTACTAAATATCACTAGAAGCTGAGAAAAATATCAAGTTCAAATTTCAAATATGTCTATAATTTGAAAATGCTAGACACTCAAAAAAACATGCACATTCAAGAAAATATATAAAGATACAGACATGTGACACGACAATTTTCAAAATTGAAGACCCAATATGGCAGGAATGAAGCAGAATGCGGCAACACGTATATGTATGTGTGTGTTTCTTTATTATGCATGGAAAAATTAACAGTTTCTTCATTTATTATGTTGCCAATTCATCTATAATTTATTATATCAAAATAATAAGAAAATATTTTCCACATTCTATATATTAAGAAAGAAGTGTGACAAAAAATCTTAATATCTATTTTAGAAAGTTCAATTCTTTAAGAAATAGGAAGTTTTAGGTTTTAGAATACCTAAAATTAAAAAACAAAGGAGAAGGGATTAATAAGTATAAACCACAAGTGTTTGGTTCTAAAAAAAATTGAAAACTAATAGGACATGTTTTGATGCATGTTCGACATGTGTCAGAAGTGTTAAATGAGCGCCTGTGTTCAATACGTAAATGACACCTTTTTAGAAGTGTACGTACTTCTTAGAGAGAGAGAGAGAGAGAGAGAGAGAGAGAGATTCTGTACATATTCTTCTATGTAGAGGGTAAAGTAAATGTCTTTGAAGTAATGTATCGTAGTGAGAAATATACCTGCAGAAGAGCCCATCCTGTTGGCATGAAGGCCAGTAAACTGGCAAAGATGTCTCCCACAGTAAGATTGAGGAATGCAAACAACATGACCACAGTGACCACGAATCCAATAAACAGGAACAGCTTGAGAAGTCTGAACATCAGCTGGAAATCTGCACTGAACTTCTTCCTACCCATGGACACAATCTGCAGTTGAAAGACACATCATTTGATAAATTATAGTACAACCAGAAAAATATATATATATAAATAAATGAATTAGAACCTTTTTTCTTTTTTTAAATCCAGAACAATTTAGAGTTAGCAGATAAATCTTTAGAATTTGAGTACTACTAACCTTCAAGATGATCATTACAGCAACAATGACCAGCCAAGACAGAGCGTAGACCTGTAATTAAAGTAGCAAATTAGGTAGCAATTCTAATACTATCTGAAGCTTCTTTTTGCTTTTTTCTGTACATACATGTGCTTAAGATGCTGAAAACATTGCATGTTAAATGGATGAAAATTTTAACTGGCTAGTAGTAACAAGAATGAAATCTTAATTTTCTTTTTAAAAAAAATAAAATTAATGAAAGCTTGATGCTTGGTTGGAATCACAAGGCTAAAAGTGAAACATTGCAAGGACAGCTGATGCACATACCATAAGGCTTGTGTCACCATTGGCTACATGCAGATGATACACAATACCATATTGGTAGACAAGGAACCGGAGGGAAAGAACAATTTCCCAGAAGCGTCCGAGCAACCCAGTGTACTGCAGGTGTTCCTGTTCCTCCTCCCACCAGGACTCCCAGCTCTTGGTTGCTGGCACACCAATACCACCCTGGCTGCTAATCCACTTTGTCCAATCGTCCCAGTCATCCACTATCTTCTGCCACTCAAATCCCGAAGGATTAAACAGGAAAGGAGCAAACAACCAAGAAACCACTAGAAACCACATTGAGAAACTGAGAAGCGCATAAGAATTAGGGTCTGAGCTGTAATTACGATATGCTATAAGCAGTATCATAAGTTCCAGAGCTTTTACAAAATGGCTCCTGGAGTACATCCTGTAGTTCTCAGCAAACTTCTCATGTCGAACAACAAAACCGCGTCCAGTGGCTCTGTACTTGGCCCCACCATGCAAGACTGTGCGCCCAAAATAATGGGCCTTTGTCCCAAGAGAGAAAGTGAAGAAGACAGCAGCTAGCTGAAGTTGCATGATTATTATGTCACCTAATGCAGTTATGAACCCTTTTTCGAGTCCCATTTCCATAACCATGGGCAAGGCCATCAAGAGACCTATTTGAACAACAGACTGTGAAGCCATGGCAGCCCTCAGAGGATCATTTCCCTTGGACCTTGCGAATTTCATGATTGCCTTTTCCAATCCACTCAATGATAGGTAGAGTCTGCCATACAAGAATGCATAAACTGTGAAGACAACTATCTGCACAGTAACAAGAAAAAGTTGTGAGTTGAAAAGAGAAAAAGAAAAAGAGACATGAAACGAAATGAAACCCAATACTAAACTGCTATAGTTTCTAAGTTGTTCCAGAATTTTTAGATTTGCCATTTATATTTGAACAAGCTTTTAAGTCATTTTATGTGGAATGCTAGTTCAGGTTTCACTAGGATGTTGCCATAAACCTTAAATACATATCTCAACTGAATTAATCTAATCTACAACTCTTACTGAGAAGCTCAAAATTTATACCTCCCATAAATGAGATCATATTTATTTGGAATTATGTTATAGTAAGGACGATGAATCCTAAATTGTGCTAATCCAGAAGTTTGTCAACAGCACCACAGCTTGAAGCTCAGTGGTGGTACCCAGGTCCTCCCCCCACCAGTTGATGCCCAGGCCCCCAACCCCTAATTAAATCATGATACACTACATCACCACTCTCCCGAAAAAGAAAAAAAATAGAAGGCAGTTCATCAATAATTGGACTGTATATTATCACCAATACACTTGGAGTTGAGAAGTGCAGTATATCCCAAATTTTCACAGGCTAACAGTGACTCATATTTTTTTATTCCAAATTGGGGATGATGCTATCACATATTTTTTCAAAATCCAATGAAAGTGTACCTTTTCAGGTCTTCTGACACAAAAGTGATCTAAAGCAAAAAAAAGTTGGTTATAGAGGCAGCACTGGTTCAGTTTTTAAAGATTTCTTGCAATAATAGTTTATGTATGAAATATGGAATGAAGAGGAGGAACATATATATTGGATGTGGGTTCATGCAAGTGTCCTAACAAATATCCGAAGTTCATAAGCAATCGAGAAGAAAACAATAAGAAAGCACTATGTAAGTCCAGTCCTGCGATTTATTGAAATATTCTTTTATTACTTTTCTTTTCTCACAAAGTATTATTACTAAATACTAACAGTTGTAGAAAACAGAAGTAACACCCTTAGATAACTGAGCCACACTGAATAGTATCATAAAAAACTAACCTGCTAGTTATTCAAATTTAATTCTTACTACTGTCTTGAACCTTTGCTGGAGTATACGTTTAAGAAGTAATCCCACTCTTTTGAGAAAATTGCTATATAATCTATGTTACATGGAATCTTCTAAATTTGTGAAATAACCTTCTCAAACACTTGACACTTGAGTAAGGTATGGAATATGTGTCCAGCATGCTTAGTTGGCTATGTACCCATAAAGTATGCCTAAGTAGTCGAGTTTATTTTACTACTAAGCAAAAGATTCCAATTGTATGCATAAAATGCTCTATGTTAATTTGTAAGCATCATTTTACATGCAAAATAAAAGTTCTTAATAAGTATGAAATCTAGCTGTCCTAGTGTCCTTGGAGATAAGAACTAGATAAATCCGACACTCTGCACCTGACAACCTGTCTGAGTCCATGTAACATAAGATATGCATCCTTCCAAAAAGAAATTGTAAATAGTTGACAGTTCTTGTCAAAGTATACGAACACTAATTTCTTTAGTTTTTCCCTTTTCTTATTTCTTTATCTGTTTTTCTCTTTTCAATTTTTGTTGATCCTGACAACTCTTGAAGTCTTACTATAGTTTCTTAGTTCTTTCTGTGTATTTTCTTGTTTTGAGTAAATCTACAACGCAAAAAATAAACTACATTTTGAAATCAGCGTAGTTATACATTCTTCAAATGAATCTAAGGTTTTAAGCTTGTGATTTGTATGTAATAGGGATTACCATTGAGCTGAAATAAAACCCAGTAGTAGTAAAATAACATGACAGCATGCGAAAGAAGTCGAAACGATGGCCTAATCTGTATATATCCCGGCTGATCGTTTGCTCCCCATTACCACAGGCCACTTTCGCTTCAAAAAGAGAAATTTGGTTGAGGCCAACATCTCTTCCCTTTCCTACTTGGATATACTCATGGTGCGTGATATTTCCACGTCTCAGTGTTGAATTGAAACCTATATAGGAAAAATATATGCATATATATCAAGAGAAAAACAAAATTTAGCATATACACAGAGGTAGAAGATTCAAAAAGTACCCGCAAAAATATCCTCGCTTAGATTGATGCCCTGAGAGGCTTTGCTGATTCCACCACGAGTAATGTGGAAAATTCTGTCGAACACATCTGGATGCCCATAGTGGAACCGAACCCTAAATCCAACCAATTTTCAAGGAAAATGAATTTCATGTTAGAACGTGCAACCATAGCAATCTTGAATGATTATCATCAGAAATGATACAAAAAAGAAGGTATGCATTCCAATGAAACTAATTACAGAGTATAGGAACCAATGTACCAAATTTTAGTGTGGCAAGAAAAGAAAAAATTGTGGACACAATCGGACAAACAACACACACATGCATACAAAATTAAGAGGCTTCAAAATCAATGGAAACTCAAGACCAGGGTGAAGTCGAGATTCGGTCATTTCTGGAAAAGATCAACTTCAGCAGCAGGTTCATGGCCCAAATGACTCATTGGCAAGCCCGTTCTTCAAAGAGTAGGACAGGTTTACAAAATCTGGCATGAGTCTATAAACCGGCCACCAGGTATCAAGTGAATCATCGTTCATTTGTTATATTGTCTTACATCAACTATTAGTTGTTGCCTTGTTGGTAACATAAAATTATGTCCTCTCATTCAAAATAAATATATAGAATTCTTTAAAATAATTACTGACTAAAGAATGAAAACAGAGAAAACATACTTCAAAGGCCTTGCAAGAACTCTTTGACCTAAGGTGACAAAGCTCGTTTCTTGATTTGACATAAACCAAGCCAAAGAAGAAACACTGCAGCACAAATCTAACGCCATATTAGATAAATTAAAATCCAATTGTCACAGATCAATTCAGATCCCAAAAAATGTAATGACTACCCAACCTTCCAGTGAAGATATGCTCACGAACACCTAGAATTGTAGGTGGACGTACCCCGTGATCCTCGTTAAACTCTTCCAGTAGGTTACGCATTTTGAAAGCCTCTTCCAAATAATTGTCCTACATCAAAATTGGGACAGTGATAATGATAATTGACACAAGAAATCCTAGTCTACTGTCATCATTCAAACTTCTACAGACCTGGTTCATGTCAATGGTCTGAAGTGCTTCCCCTCGAGTAAAAACAATAGCATGGTTCTGATTTTCAGGCTTTCCTTCTCCTACCTTTGCTGAACCCGGCAACTTTATACGGAAGATTTCCTTCAGGGAGAAAACAAGAAAGAAACCAGGGTTTGAGGTAAAATAAATCAACATGATTATTCTGATCAACATGGTTAAAAAAGGATGATTACCTGATCAAGATTATCAAGAGCTTTGACCAACACAGAATAGTATACCTTCTGTACCTTTCCACCTTCCCTCTCTTCAACTTCATCAATATATGCAACACGGAGAGATGGGTTGCTGAAGAGGAAGCATCAGGAATCAGATTCTCAGATAAAATGAACCCATCAAACATGAATTCAGAAGAATCAATATACAGAACTTCACTGTGTTGAATGGATAACATACTTAACCATTAAATTCAAAATATTTGTTCATCAACATAAATTCAGAAGAATCAATATGCAAAATTATTTTCACTGTATTGAATGGATGACATACTTAACCATCAAATTCAAAATATCCGTTGCACGACGATCTCCATTCCGCTTCTGATTTCCATAATTCTGACAGGTAGCAACATAAGTGAATTTCATGTCTGCTACAGCCTCTAATTGAGCATATAAGGATCTTTGACTCTTCTTATCTTCCTCCGATGGAACTGTGACAACTTTGTAACCTTCAAGTATATCTGCTCAGTTTACATATAAAGAGTCACCGAATTTCCCAGTTTTTATTAATAAGATCCTGTATTTCATTATGTCATATTGAATTTAAATGGGCTTTCATTGGCATGTCGTTTCAACTAAAAAGGTCGTACGCAGGGCACAAGTCTCTCACTTACAGCATTGTCAATTTGATGGGAAGCCAAGAACTTGATTTATGCATCTCCTTAACTAAATTTGGTAGTTAAAAACAAATTGTGATAATTCATATTTCTTTTTGGAACTCATTTCTTCTGTCAATTAATCCAGGTGAAAGCATTTTCGAGGATTAAGGTGTAGGAGAATGAAAATCATTCTCATGCAGATTAAATGTTGAAAAACATTGATAATGTGTACTCCAAAAGGTATACAACTCTTACCTTTTTCAGAAGCCATGTCAAGAAAAGCCTGAAGCTTCAAAGCCCTTCGGTAATACATCATTCCTCTGACTGCAGCACCAATATCGATTGAAACCAGAGAAAAATATAAAGGAATTTGATAGAGAAAATAGTTCTTAAGGTACCTGTTCTGCATAGAGTCTGTCCTCTTAAGGAAACCCAATGGCGCAACTGCAACACATTCTCTTCATTTTCCCAGGCCTCACTTTCATTTTTACAATTAATTCGCTCCAAGAAGTTATTCCATTCATCTAAAAGAAGTCACATTATGATTTCCAACTCAAAAAATATATATCGTATAGAAACCACATGAAGCGATAATGCTATGCAAATACAAGTGTTGCAATGGATGTTTATAGTTTGAAACCTGGGAAGATTTTTTGCAGGTAGAATATGATTGATACACCATCTTCATTCTCCAACTCGAGGTCACTTTTAGAATAGACAGTTTCCTCACTATAGTACGGAGTCATGACACTGCCAATGCCAAGGAATAACTATGATTATGTGATGGTTGAAGGATGACAACAGATTCACACATACACAAAAAAGTGTACCAAAGAACCTGACATGTAAATTGAGTAATTAATTTTATGAGCATCCACAATTCTTGACTGTGTGTGGATCTTTTCCTTGGTAGCTCATTTAAACATTGCGCTACAAATTTCAAAACATTCTAAACTTCATACTGCATGGCAAGTCAAATGATTGAACTCAGGTTGCTTTAGTGAGCACAAAGCATGTCCATGGGCAAAACATGACATATTTAACTACTGATTTCATGCAATCAATATATATGAGCAATACCTGAACAGAGCCAGCCCAACCCTCCGCAAGGCCTAAGGCAAAATCTCGATTGGAGGTTTTTTTTATTAAAATCATATTAGTTTTATATTATAATTTATTTTCTCTTCAAAAAATTTGGGGAGGTATTTAAAGACTTTATGAGGTCTATGAAATGAAAAGAAAAGAAAACTGTAAGCTATCTAATAAATAGAATTTATAAATTAAAAGTGCGGCCCATGCTAAGGAGGGAGGGAAAAAGAGTGAAAATTGAAGACCAAACTTGTAGAACCTATTCTAAATCGATGGAGGCCTTTTGCAAAGTAGGTTTTCTTAAATTAACATATGTGGATCTTCTGAAAAAATAAAGTGGATGCTTTTTACAAATATATAACACACTGATAGAGACCATTTTTTCTAATATGTATATATGTATTATGTTCATGGGTGGAGGGTGGAAGTCTATTTATTATTATGTTTTAATTTGTGTGGAAGCCTTTTTCAAAATAAACCTTCTCAGAAATGTATGTATATAGTTGTAGTTTGTTTAAATTTGGGGGCCTTATTCACAAAATGGGGCCTAAAGCCCTTGCTTCAATGACTTAGCTAATAAGCTGGCCCTGTACCTGAATGACAGCATTTTGCGAACTCGGGGAGCACGTGGCATATCCATGAACAAAGAATTTGTAAAGAATGCTATCCTTCGGCGTGCTTCAAGGTTTATGGGCACATCAATGGCGGATTCTTTTACTGTCAAGAGCATATAGAGGCGTCTTATCTACAACAATGGCAAGCAGAACAATTTATTATTTGTTACAGAAAACTAAGGTTTTAGAATTTGTGTCTTTGTGCATTTAAATATTGATTATACTAGTATGTACCTGTTCTTCCCACTGTGCTGTAACAGCAGGAGGGAACACAATAGCAGGTTTTGCATCGGTATTAGCAAAAAGTTGCCTTCCAGAATCCTTGCTACTATGACCAAGTTCCACCACTTCACTGAAATATTTAATATAGAGAAAACAAATCATTACATGGCTATTGTGGCAAATATAAGGAGTACCCTATTAGGCTATCTTTTCTTTTTCCACCAAAAGAATATGAGCTACTTTAAGAATGAGACACAATTCACCAACCGAATCTCGGTAACCATCATGTCACGGGTAACTACTTCTAACATGTCTTGCAGCAACAACACCACAATATCCCGCTTTGATGGATCAGCATCTTTCTGTAACATGTAAGAAGTGTAAATTTCTAATACATGAAATGGAGAAGAATCTGTCCAATAAACTGTACTGCAGATATGACTTCTTTCTAAAACACTCACCAAAATTTCCACAAGTTCCACAAACTTTTTGCAAAGAGTAGGTAAAGAACCCATTCTAAAATTTGCGAGAAATGTATTCTTTCCGATGTTATTTTCGACTTCTTTAATAATGATGCCAATTATCCTGTTTCATATAAATTAGAATTAGAATTATAGTAAATAATAACAACAAAGCACGACTCAAAGAAATCACTTTCAAGTTTCATCATAATTATTGTGCTTCTCTAATGAGCTAAAATGATTGCACAAATAAAAGTAATGTGAATTATATAGAAGTAAAAGAACAAAACCCTGGAAGTTCCCCAAATGAGTACTACCAGGTCTTCTTTAAGTTCAAATTGTGAATGGAGAACGTGAATCTTCAGTGTAATGTGATCAAGGACGGAAATAAAACTTTGTAATGGGCAAGTTGATGAGAGAAAGAGAGAGAGATTTCAGTGCCAAAGGTACACAAACATGGTGTTTGACAGAGACAAAGGTGGTAAAATGGAGAAAGAGTCTAAAATTGGAGGCTTAGTCACATCTGATTAGTTCCTTGTACTAACTTAAGTTTCAGTCTGATACATATCTGATTAAAAAATAAAAAGAAAAATAATGAAATTGAATAAAATAAAATAAAGAATAATATCAATAGAATAAAATCCTAAACTTCAGGCAGATATATACATAGACAACTAAAATTACTGGAAGACGTATATGGTACATGATCAAATCACAATGGATGACTAGTTCAGGCCACTAAATTCCTTGATGAACGAAGTACCAAAAAGCAACCTTTTCTCAGTTTCTCCAACAACCAAAGCATTCAGCACAAGTTTGAAAGACTCATAGCATTCAATAACAGCACTTTTCATATATTCATCCGCACATATACGCCTCCAGAGGTCAGAATCTTTAGATCGAAATTGGACCGCCATATCCAATGCGACCGGAATCTGCAAGTGTACACAGTCAACAACAAAAACAAGCAACAGACACAAGAATTTTGGGACACCGCACTGACCTTGCTCGCAAGCAGAAAAGGTGGCCACTGAATTAGTTTCAGGCTAGGATCTGATGAATAAGGAACTAGTAACAGATCCATCTCCCTGGAATAAATGAAAACTTTCAGTACAATTGCACGAGGAATTAATAGATAGCCTGGTGAAAACAAGAAATCAGTTAAGGGGCCTTTCCTGTCATTTATGAGATCTTCTTCACGGAAACTTACTATTATTTCATTCCATAACTGAGCAAATTTTGCAGCTTCACTTCTTTTGCTTGCTGTAACCTAGACATTCATCAAAAAAAAAAAGAAGTTCGTAAAAACATAAAATCATTAGATCTGGATATTTATTTTTGTACAGTAAGTGTGGTAACACAAGACGAAACCTCAGAAAAACGTTTTGCGAGAGAAAATCCCATTTTCTTAGTCTTATCAGAAGGAACCAAATATGTATTGAATGCACCAGGTAAAGACTGGAACCGTGACCTGAGCATGCCTAGTGTTCGTATCTGTAAGAGAAGTCAACATGACTGTTAATCAGCAAGATGAACATTAACTACTGATAGTTTGGACGTCATGCCTCTAGTTATTTAATGTTGATAGTACCAAAAAATAACTTGAATCAATCTCAAGTTGTATGAAGTGATGAAATTGAATAAAGTGCAGGGTTAGTCATTCAAAATGAGTAAAAGCAATGGAAAAATAGCCAACAAGACAAAAATAGACAGTAAGGAAATTAACATCGATGAATTAGCCTACCAAAACTAGCTGGTCTTGACTTCTACGGAAAAATATTTTTTGAAAAACAAAATAGCCTTTGAAAATCATTCTGCACTCAAGATACAAAAATACTAAAATTATTATATAATAATTCTCTTACAAGCCTAAAGCATGAACAGAAATGATGTGTTGGATATAAATGAAAATTGCAACATTCTATAATCCAAATAACGAGACCCCAGGTTTAGCAAAGGCTTACATTTCTGAAAAGAGCCCCTTAGTTGGAGTTCTCGGCCCAAGCACAGTTGCAAGAACATTAAAGTATGCAGAAAATTGTATGGCAGTGCATGGCCATTTAAAATGAGAAATTACAAAGAAAAAAAAGCAACTAGAAAGAATGCTATAAATGAAGTACCGTACTCAATGAGCAATTAATGAAAGATAAATAGAAATCATGAAACCATTGTGTTCAAAGGAATCACCTCTCCTAAACGATCAAAGGCCCCAATAACACCACCACACAGAGTTGAGAAAATAGCATACCAAATTTGAGTATCCATAAAATAAACCTGCACGAGACTTGTACTAATATATGAGAAACTTTTCATAAACAATATATATAAACTGCTGTCCACACAAACACCATACACACACACACACAAAATAAATAAATAAACAAGAGATGAAATAACTTATAAATATTTTAACTGAACAAGAAGATCAAACAGTAAGACACACCAAGATTACAGGTGCCCAGAGTGAGAGAACTGCTGCATAGTTGTTTTGAGCTGCATTGACTCAAGTCTTTCAGCATTAAAGAATAATTTGAGAAGAAAAAGCACAAAAAGCAAGCACTAAGAGCAGATGAATACCTTCTGGGAAAAACTCATGCCAAGTATACTGAACACGACGAATACTCATTATATCTTTTGTTGGCTTCACCAGAGGTTTTATCTGGGGAATTTATAACCAAAATTTTAAAATAGAACCCATGTATTCGTCATATCCAATATATTAAAAAGGTTAATGTCAATACCTGGATGAAAAAACTAAATGTGAATTTGGAACAGAGAAGTAACACCCAGAAAAGAGTATACCTGAAATTGGTGAACAAATTTATTTAAACAATGAAGCCTATTTCAAGCAACTAAACAAAGAACATTTACAACAGTAGACAATCAGAATAAGATACGAGTCCTTGCCAAACTCACTTTATAAGTGCAAATTGACTTTCATGCATTCCCCGCCCAACATAAATTCTGGGCTGCAAAAAAAAATGAACAAAGTCATTCAAGAGATGAAACTTTTATTTATAGCTTGATGATAAGAAAATTTAACTAAAGAAAGTTCAGATCTCCATACAGCGTTTCTAATTTTAGATATTCTGCAACAGCAAAGCAGAATCAGAAAGTATTAATTAATGATTAGTTGTTATATCTCAAAACAGTTAAGATATAGCCGACCTCATTTGATAGGACTCAAGGCTTGGTTTGGTTTGGTTTGGTTCTTGTTTTGAGATATGTTAGAATACACAAAGGGGGGAGTACATAAAAGGCTCGATTGTTGTAAAAACAGTTATTACCATAGAATAAGGAGTGCACAAAACTTGAATCACGAACACATTGATTGCTTGTAATTTTGGACATAATCAAGGATCATTATGCAGTGATTTGTCAATTGCGTCTACAACGAAGACGTATAGATGCAATGGCAAGGAGAGGAGAAGACCTAAACTGACATGGGATTTGGTAGGAAAAAAGAATATGAATTTGTTTAATTTAACTAAGCATATAGACTTTGACAATAGAATGACAAAAAATGATTCATGTAGCCAACCCCACTTGATTTTGACTTTGGTAGGAAAAAAGGATATGAATTTATTTAGTTTAACTGAGCATAGACTTTGACAACAAAATGACAAAAAATTATTCATATAGCCAACCCCACTTGATTTGGATACAATGCTTAGTTTAGTTTAATTTGGTTTGTCTTGTAGATTAACATTCTAACAATCTCTCCAGAAAATTCAAATTTCTTAAGAACAACCAAATTTTAATACATGATATCTTATGTTTAGATAAATGGGTTTAATGGAGAAGAAAGAACAGAGTGCACAACTAAGACATAAGAACAAGTCAAATCACTTCCGTTTCCTGAAACAGAAATCTAAGTTCATCACCCTGTAATATCTGTGCATACATTTGTACATGAGCCAGTGCATGCATAAGAATATGAGGAGACAACAAGGATACCTGTGACCACCACAGAAGAAACCTTATTATGTGCCAGTCTGAGTTCTCAATCCAACGTCGGAGCATAGGAAAAATAAATAATGCTGCTGCCAGTAAATTCGGAAGCAAATACATTGCAACAGCAATGATGTACAGAGATGGAATGCCTCTCAGTTTATTAAGGAATGGAAGCATATTTTTTATTTTTTCGGGGACCACTTGGAATGATTGCACATAACACAGTGGAAGAATGACGCTCCATGCGAGACTAACAACTATCTTCAAAATGTTTCTTGCAACATCAGTGAATTTCCATCTATGATAGCCAGGGAAGTTCAAAATAAGGTCCAACATACCTAATATCCATATTGAGAAAGAAAAAAAAAAAAAAAAAGGAAGAAGAAGAATAAGACTTTTGTAAGAATCATATCTGAATACCCCAATACTATGTACAAATTAAAATGAAGAACAGCAAAGCATGCAGAATTTTGATGTTTGCAAAAGAAATAAGACATCTTTGCTTAACTAAATGGATCATGATCTGTACAGTAAGCTTTAAATTCAGGTACATTATAAGGTACAAAGAAAGTTATGGGAGTATAAAATGAGGTCCAACAGAATTTTCTTGTCTACAAAAGAATAAGACAACTTTTTTATTTTGGGAATCTGTGCCAGTGTGTTTGGTGCAGCTTCTGGTTATAGATTGAGAAGCAAAAAAAGCTTAAATAAGCAAGAAAAAAAAAATTATTATCTGGAAGCAACGGGAGGGGCACTTTTAACTTATGAATTTCTGATTATCAGCTTTCAACTTAAGAAAAGTTGCACCCAGCAGGCCCCATATCTCCTACGCTGTTTACTTCAAATATTGATTTGGTAATTCCCAACAAGTTTGGCTACCCAATTAAAAGGATTTATCACATTTTACAATCATCAATGTTTCAGACAAAGAGGAAAGTCCAATGTCATCCCCAAATTTTCTTCAGCAACCAAGGGTTCAAGTCTGAAGCTTCTTGATTATACTTCAATATTTTATAACACGAAGTTGAGTTTTCTCCAACCAGAGAGAATGATACATACTATAAAGAACTCAAGAACAAGTAAAGATAATGAGTTGGCAAAATTTGGAAGATCATTAGTTTCAAGTTGGGGCTCACTTGGGACTCACATTGTACACTTTTAGTATCAACAAGAGTCCTATTTTCTCTAGTTTTAAGTTTACTATACTGCAAAGAGTTTTAGTTATGTTTTATTAAGTTTCAAGAGTTGGGAATATTTTGGTAATTTCAAAATTTTCTAGACATGAGGTTATATGGATTGCCCATGGGTCATCTTGTGCGTTAAGTAATATAATTGGATTTTAATTTTATGTATCAATCTCATTTGATCTTGAAGTCAAAAGACTAGTTTCCTTTTAAGAAATCCTAGTCCTAGTTGGTGAAGCATGTCTCCATTATCTATGTGATACTTCTAATTTAAGAGTAATAGTGTTTTAGAGAATTTTCTGAGCTACTTCCTTCCAAATTGTGTGAAGCCTGGGTGTGATGCAATTGAGATTCTAAGTGTGATGCCTAGACTTTTCTTCTTCTTTCTTCTTCTTTTCTACAAATTCATGTGATTTAAAGCCTTTCAAACCTTAAGCCTTAAACTTCCATTAGGCAAGCCTAAACTATCCCTTCTTGAATTATACAACAATAGCACATCAAGAACCCAAATTCTACAAAGTTACTGCTCTCGGGTGCTGTTTACAACACCCAAAAACAGCCTCCAAACAGTGCCAAAAAATCCTACTTTTCATGCTTAAACCTGTACCGTTTGTTACCCCATATAAACTCTTAAAACCTCTATATGTTTACCACATTTCCAGCCACAAAATTCAATTAAAACTATCCTTAAAAACCTTGGTTTTCCGCTACTATATATATTTTGGGCTCACTACTACGTGGAGAGCAATCCTTGCACTCATCCTACATTGTTGGACACATACCCCTTACTCTTACACTAGTGTTGAGGGTTTTACATGGGAACTCTACACATTGAGAAGAGTCCAAGTAACATAGGTCATACAATATGAGCCAAGCCAAAAAGAAGTTCTGTAATAATTCAATACCCAAATAAATGTAAATATGAGAAAACAAATCATAACAGGTAAATATCCAGGAAAGATACTTGTTTCAACTAAACCATGATTTTCTTACGCAATGCACAAATAACACTTGGAAAAAGCCTCCTTAAAACTGAAGTATCTATCTCAAAAATTTTACTTATTGTTTATTCAAATTCTTTAATTGCTAATACTTCTTAAAGAGATTCCATGACCTAATCATTTCAAATTTTAGTTGTATAGGGCTTCCAAAATGATTTTATAATATCATCCATTTTATAGACTTAATACTATCATCACTTTAGAACCCAAAGAGGAAAACTAGTCGAAGCTATAGAACCATTTAAGGTAATATTAGTGCTAGCATGCAGTATAGCATTACTCATTCAAGAAACCAATGAAAGTTTCTAAGAAAATTTTCCCTGCAAAAAATTTCTTGCTCATAAGTTCCTTCATTCGGTACTTCAAATTAGAAAGGAAAGAAACATGCCTCTAGAGCTAATGGCTTCTCTCTAATCTCAACATTTTTTTTAAGGCACAGGCAGCTATAAAACTTCAAACAATATTCCAATGATTAGGCTTTAATAAGACCACTGCAGCTATGAGGTAAGAATCCCATACTTTGAAGGAACCGAAGAAAGGCTGCCGTAATGAAAATACTGGAAAGGCTATATAAGACATCTTTCCGAAAAATATCCAATGGAGAAATATTTTTCCATGCAATGACAGCCATAGCCTGCAATAAAACAGTTTGAACAATTAATTACTGACACAAGAACCTGAAGTCAGGAGTAGAGATAATGTCCACTCAATGACTATCCTGTTGCAATTAAGTACCTGTAAAGCTAGCATATAAAATGTCCACAAACGATCAAAACTTCGGAAGATATGCCAGAATGAACGTGTCTCAGAAAAATATGATTTGCCTGTGCTTCCAGACTTTACACTAGCCGCTTGTCGTCCCTGGCATTGCAGCTATCTTAAGCACAAAATGAACACACTGAGCAATATAAAGAGACAGCATCTGCTTAAAATATTTAAGGTACCTGTGTTATGTCACGTGTTGATTTGAAAAAATCACCATCATCACGCATGGGCCAACCCAAAGAGAAGCAATCAGTGGACCTGAAGAATATGAAGTAGAATCATATTTCAGAGCAAATAAAGAAACCTAAGCACCTAGGATCTTTAACTAATGAGCTTAAAATTTTGATTTTAACTAACATACCAGAAATACTCATTCAGATCATCATAATTGCACCAAGCTGTGTGAGGGGCTTTTCCATTTTTACCCTTCTTGGCTTCCTGGAATGTCATAAACACCATTATAGTTCGAATAAAAAATAAAAAAAGAGACCAAAACTCTGACAACAGTGTGCATGTTTGCAGAGAAAGTACCCTATCAATAACTCGGTAAATGGGTGTTATAACCTTCCGCAGGAAAGACTCATCATCTCCTCCATAAGAAGGCTTAATGTTTTCTCCGGTGACAATGCTAACATTTCCAGCCAACAAACCATGAAGCTCGTATGCCATCTGAACATATGTCAAGAAAATGATTTGAAACATGTTAAAACAAATGCAACTCACATAAAAAAATAATTGCAGAACAGAAACTAAGAAGGAATCTAGACAGATGAATGCAATACTCACATTATGAAAGATGTAACATAGGCATTCTGGCATAAACCGTACATTAGCTGCCTCACCCCAGACAAGAAGATAGAGGCCCATATAAAGTATCTTTCTCTGTTGTACTTCTTGTTGCCCTTGTGGGAGCCTACAAGAAATGAAAATTTTATATTGTAGGGTAACAAGCTCAATAAAATGCATAAGAAGCTCAAATTCAAACTATGAAAGCATAAGAACATAGAAAAACTCCACTAAGAAAAGTAGATCCAGATACAATCATGTCTCACCGTAAACTGTGTTTTCTCCCCAAGAACTTGCACCATGTTTTGTAGTTCTTAAAGACCTTGTTCATAACTGCATCAACAGCTCTATCATCAAGCTGGACAAGATAAATGTGTTTAAGCTTAATCAGTGGCCAATTATGGAGAAAGACATTAACTCCAAGTCATTATGTTCAGTACAAACTAGTAGAATAGCATTCTGACACGGAAAAAACTACCAGAAAATTCCACAGACGTACATACACACACCAAAAAACAAAAAAACAAGAAGAAGAAAAATAAAAGAAGAGATTCATACAGTCCAGAAAGTAATTATAGAAAAAAAAAGAAACACATGCATTTAATTTAATGGAACATTCTAGACTAGCTCTGAACTTACAAGTGCCACACAGTGAAAATCTAAAATGCGGCAAAATACAGGACACTCATGTCATGGTGTCCTATATTGATAAAAATATATATATGGATACACAAGAAATTATGAATTGGGCAAATTACAAAATAATTTGATTTGAGAGATTGGTGCATACCTTGCTTAGAGGCTCAGGCTTCGGGTTAAGCCTTATATGAACATTGGCAAGAAGCAGAATCAAATGCTCCCTCTGGTTCCTGACATTGTCTCTCTGTAGACACGAAAATTAACCAAAGGTGTTTATCACTTCTAAAAGTCATACATTGAGTAAGGAATTCACATCTAAATGTCTACATTAATATGTCTATATTAATAACGCATGCCTGAAACCCAAACATGGCTCTAAGCCAATCAAGAAGGTCCAATTCCCCTGCTTTCTGCCTCTGCTGCTCAAATGAAGTTGGCCAGTTCAAGCTACGCGTGTTCCATAGTGCAGCCACAGCAGCCTTAACCTGGTATAAGCACAGAGCAAGCAAACTAATATATCAAACAAAATTGTGCATGCTTATAAACTGACTACAGTAGCATGCAAGTATTCCTACCTCATATTTTAGACATTTGCCTATGCAAGTATATCTCCCTCAACCAACTGGGACAACCTAAGAAGGATGGACACGGACATAGACACGCGATGACACGGATACAACAAGGACACACCAACATGCCAATTTTCAAAAAATGTGGAACATGATACGTGGGGGACATGCATGAAATATATAATTTTATACATTTATTATAAGTCATATCTATATGAATATGTCATTCAAGGATAATAAAAACAGTATGACAATAATTCTTATAAATTTATGTAGTTTTTCTTTTATTATTATATTGTTCAAGCTTATAATTAGTTTTACCCATGTCTAATCGATAGACATATGTGTTTAAGAGATAGACACCCCAAGTGTCCGAGTGTTTAAAAAAACAAAAAAAAGAACACGTTTTGACTAGTGTCGGACACGTGTCGGGAAGTGTCCATAGAGTATCAATGTCTGACACTAACACGGACACGACATGGCATGGCACGGATACGTTACTTTTTTAGAACCATCCGTGCTTCTTAGGGGTCAACCTTAGTTGGTCAAGATGTCAATCCTTGCCAAACAGCAAAGATTGATTATTTCTCTCCATTAGGGTTAAGTTATTTATTTCTTTATACCTCTTCAAGCTGCATGATGGCCTGTGATGCCCCAGCAGAATCCAGAGGAAGAATGTTATAAGGAGCGTAGATTTCCTTCTTTGCCTGGACATCTTTTGCTGCAGCAATAATCTGCCCCCACAAAAATAAATAAATAAATACAATTGATAATGTCATTATGCCACCAAATTTTCTGTCAAAATATACAAAAAGAAGCACAACAGGAAAGCCATTTTAATTTTAAAATTGATAAAAACATGTACTATAAATTAGCAACAGCCGGCTGGAGTGAGCATACCTCGGGAGCAACTTCTTCCACTTTTTCAGTTTTGTTAACGGCACAGAGGACTTCAAAAAGAACTCCGGCTGTCTGGTAAGCTTTGCCGAGTTGCGCTCTGTCAAAAAATTTAAATATTGGCAGCAAGCAGTGCATATCAATTGCTCTCCATTGAAAACCAGTAAGTAGTTGAACCAAAATTACAAGGAAAATCAATGAATCAATCCAAAAAAAATAAATAAAAATTGATTGAGGTTTTGTTATAGATAGATACAGTACCTATCTGCTTGTTCCCCCTTGTCCAGTGCTCTGACGTAGTGTTCATAGTATTGTTGGTAGAAGCTCTCGATTTCCCTTGCATCAGTTTTCTTAACCCGAGAGGCCAGACTCGACGCATTGTCCTGAATCAAAGTAGCATATGTCAAAGAGAGTATCAGAGAGAGACAGAAGAGTTTCCTCGTTAGTTAATCCACTCCTTAACTATTCAAATTGGCCATGACCCCAAGAAACAAACTACTACTATGCATGTATGTACTGATGTATATTTACAATACTGGGTTATTCCTTCCGCTTTGTTTAGGAATAGAATATTTTACTTTACTTTCTTTTTCTTGTCTTTTCTTTTTAAAGAAATGTAAAGTGATAAAAAAGTGATGTAATATAGATGTTGAATGGAATAGAAAGACAATAAATATATTTTTTTAGGTTCGTGTCAAATAATCACAAAGTCGTGGGAATTCAATTCGTGCCTGTGATGTGATTATTTGTTTATTTATACCTTTAGCTTTAAATAGCCTTATCAGTAACATTATTAAACCAAACCAAGTAAATGTACCAAATCGCCTAAACCCTCTTTCAGTTTCCAAACAGAATATGAAAATTGATTTTCAAAATCAAAAAACAGAAGAAGAAAATTGATTTTCGAAAAACGCGTGTAACCCAATATTGAGAATGCCATTTCAGACAACTTCATCGATAATGTATGCATGTGTAAAACAAAGAAAAATTGAATGGATGCGTGAAACAAAAATACTGTCTGTATGTATGCACTTAACTTGGTCCGGAAGGGGAGAAGACTTAATCCAACCCAACGATTTATTTATACACAAAAAAATGAAGCTAAGAGCATCTCCAACGGTAGTAGGCATTTTACCTATCTAAATATTCCTATAAAGTACATATTTTATTTTGCCTATCAACTGTTTTATGTTTTTACTCCAACCATGCTCTTTATTTTAGCTATTTATCCAAATACTACTAATTTTATAGAATGACACGTCAACAACAAAGATGGAGGGAAATGATCCTAATGATTGAATACATTTTGCCTAGCGTTGAAGGCTAGCTACATGTAGCTAGTAAATATGAATTGAGCCAAAATGCCTAATCATATGCCTAGTGCATTGGAATTAAAAAAAGTGAATCACACTAGGCATTTTAACTAACAAGTATTGTATGCCTAGTGCATTGGAGATGCTCTAAGAGACCAATAATCATTAAAACTATGAAATATATCCACCTTAAAATAAGTGCATTCATATTAATTGCATGTGTAAGGAAGAGTCCTTAAAGTTGAAGTTCTTAACTAATTAAAATTAAAATCATTGTGTGTGTTTGGTTTGAATTTTTTGAATTAAATTTTTTAAAAATTGAGTTTTTTATTTTTTTGTTTTTAGTGAATATTTTTAAAATTCTAACCATTTTTTTTTTTTTACTTTTTTATATGCACCTTACTTAGATGTATCTAAAAAATAAAAAAATTGTGAAAAAATATTTTAAAAAATTAATAAATACATAAAAATTAAAAAAATATATTGAATTATTGCTTCTTTTTTATTTGTATTCTAAGTATTTAGTGAATTTTTAAAAGATTTTTTTCACAAAAATTATACTTTTATGTATATTTATGTTAGGTGTGTCTAGAAATTAAAAAAAAATTAGTAAAAACAAAAGAAAACATGAAAAACAAGAAAATAGAATTTTCTGAAAAGTGTTTTTTGAAAACAAAAAACAAGCAAGCTATTGTTACTCAAATTTAAAAATCAAACTCACTTTTTAAGTTTATTAATGTGGTAATAAACTAGGATATTTAAAGCCGATCTAAAAAAAAAATTAACATATTTAAGGTGACACTCTTTTTCATATATTTTCTAATTATCAACTAATCATATCACTAACGCATCATTAGACTTAGAAAATGAGTTTAGAAAGTGGGCTTTGTACATCATTTTTCTAAAATTAAATGAGTTAGGTTTTTCTTATATTCATATCTAAATATGAGAGAACTTGAGATCCCGTGGAGCCCACTACAGGTCCCTTTGGATGATTCGAATTGTTCATTTGGTAGGGCTCTTAATGTATATCATTCATGGAAAAAAAAATAATTTTGATCCGATAATTGTAATATTTTCATTTTATCGCATTTTTTTCAAAAAAAATAAATAAATAAATAAACAAAACATATATTTTTAAAAATAGACCACTTATTTTTTTAGAATAAACGCAATAAAATAAAAATATTATTATTATTGGATCAATATAATTTTTTTTCATAGATGATATATATTGAAAACCCTATAAAATAACAGTTTAGATCATCAAAATAAGACTCGTGATAAGCCTCATGGCCCCTCATGTTCTCTCAGATTAAGATGTGAAGGCAAGAGAAAGTCGACCCTAAAGTTAAGGGTAAAATACACTATTACATTCTCACATTTAATTCTCAAACACTCTTATACTTAAAAATTTATATCAACAAGACCTTAAACTTTCAAACACATTAGTAACAATAACAATTTTTGTTCTTGTCATCCAAAACAGTGTTTGGTATTCTCATATTGGTCTTCTAAAATTTATAAATTATAGGTATCCCTGAACATTTGATAAAAATAAACAGATAACCATTTACATTTGATAAAAATATATTGATATCCTATTTACTTATTAAATGTTTTGAAAAAAAATTATAATAAACGATAACAACAATAGTATGGAGAATATCTTTCTTACATTTGTCATATTACATTTTGAGTGTGCAAAAAAAATTATTTCCCATCTTTTATTTAGTTTTTCTTTGGACCTTTTTTTCATACAAAAAGATAATAATTAATGGATAAAAGAGTAACTTTGATAGAAGTACTAACTTCAACGACAATTTTAACACTAAGAGGGTGAATTATACCACTTCCAAATGTGAAGGATTGATATAATGAAATGTCAAAAGATGTTCTTGTATTTTTTTCCAAATGTTAAGGAAAATCTGTATATTTTTGTCAAATGTCTAAGGTGATGTTTGTAATTTCAAATTAAAGGAAAAATAATATTCTAATTAAAAAAATTAATGGTAATTTGTAAAAGGGGTGTGGTTGATATAATTTCTAAATGTTAAAGAATTTTCGTGATATGTTGGAAGTAAAGAAGTGACTATAATTTTATCAACTAGCAATAGTTTCTGTGATTTTTACCCTAAAATTAAAAAGGTTAACTTTGTTTTTCTCACTTTTTTTTTGTTTTTTGACTAAATGTCATAATCATTTGAATAAATTAGTCATCATGAAAGAAATATCATGAAATACTTCATGAAAATTTTCTATCATTAATTAGTGTGTAGTATTTTATTGTATGTATAATTAAAAAGTGAAAAATTTTCATAAAATTTTTCATATTCCATTTGAATATTGGATGATTGAAAATTTAAAATGCCATCAATTTGCATAGTGCTGACTTCAACCAAATAATTAATTTTTTTTTGAATGAGTTCACATGTACTGACTTCAAAAATATTTCTTTTAAAAAAATAAAAATTTAATATATTTTTGTGTATTTATTTATTTTTTAAAATATTTTTCATAAATATTTTATTTTTTAAATTGCCAAAAAAAAGTTAAGTACAAAAATTCACTAAATATCAAAAATATTTTTTTTAAAAAAATAAAAATTTAATATATTTTGTGTATTTATTTATTTTTTAAAATATTTTTCATAAATATTTTATTTTTTAGATACATCTAAGTAAGGTGCATCTAAAAAACTTAAAAAAAAGTTTAAAATCTTAAAGATATTCACTAAAAACAAAAAAAATAAAAAAAACAAAAAATTCAGTTTTCAGAAAACTGAAACTAAATACACTGATTATTTTTTATGAATAAAATATTTTTGTTATCAAAAGTGTTATTATTTTATTTTTAGGTACAAAATTGGACATTTAGTGATAAATTACTAACCTTCTAGAACCAAAAAAAATTTCTTTAAAAATCAACTTTTTTTAAACCAAGTTATTTTGCCCCTAAAAATATATTTCTTGTTAACATTTTCAAAATTTTATCCTTAAAAGCTTTTTTTTTTAAACTTTTCGGGACGTCCTTTTAACAACTATTCTCGCGACAACTGAAATTAGTTTCTAAATATTTTTTTGTAACAAAATTTATATTTTTAGAGACAAAAAATTTAATTCCTAAAACTTTTATATGTTTTGTAATGGTTGAATGTTTGTGCTAGAATGATGCTGGTTGGTTGTTTGTGTTAGAATTTTGTGTTGTAGGTGCACTGGTTGGTGGTGATTGTGGTTTTCGATTCTCATTTTTATAATTTTTATCAATTAAATTTTTTCTGTTTAAAAAATAGATAATTTCTCTATTTTTAAATAATATATTTTTGTATTTTGGGAAATTTTCAATAATAAAATGAACTGGACACAACATCTTGAATTACAATATATAACTCTAGGTTTCAAAATGTATGAAAGAATCCATTTTAAATTTTTATTTTTATTTTTATAGAAAACACAACACTTGTTTGCCATCTACGAGTTGATTTGGTTGAAGTTAGGTGTGAAAGTTGGGCGGGCAAAACTTGAGCAATTAAGTTCCGCTCACACTTTTTTAAGGTTTATAAAAATATTTTTGAATTTGGTACGAATTTAGATAAAAATTCTAAGCTCAAATTAAGTTTGAGTTTGGGCAAAGACAATAAACAACTTAAGCATCTAGGTCTAACCTAGTTGGACACCGTGACTTTCCTAAGGACATAGTCCCAGGGGAGGTCAAGCACTTAGTGCTTTGTAAGGATGAGGAGACTAATTCCAATAGATACTAATCTAACAACTTACTTTTATTGATATTAAAAAAAAAATAAATAAATAATATAAATGTATAAAAATATTAAATACATATAAATAATTGGTGATCGAATGGTATTAACATAATTTAGGTCTTTAGATCATGTTGAATATATATTATATATATACACAAGTAACACAATAGAAAACTTTACATTTTTTTCACACTTATAAATTATAAAGACTACCATAGCGACACATCGGTTATTCAATTATTATCACTCATATTATATAAATTAGTAATAATTGGCACATGAGATACGTGTGCAATTCAAATAAATAAAAATTAAACAATATTTAATATATATTGTGTATTACTCAAGTCATATGAGTCTTATTCAGTAAATTTAAAGTCCAAGTTAAAGTCTCATTCTTTCTATCTATCTAACTTTTTTTTTGGTTTAAATAGAAAAATGAAGGGCACGTGGCATAAGAAGAAAAACCAAAGATTTGGACATCAAATCTAGCATTCACTTAATATAATAGTATAGATTGTTTGTTTTTCATATTATTAATAATTTTATTAAAAAACTATAAATAAAGTCCAATTTTAATAAATTAATTAACTTAGTTGTACACACACAAAAAAATAAATAAATTAAATTTATGTGCAATTTGTGTAAGTCAAACATTCGAGCCTAGTTTGGATCGGATTTGAACAAACAATCTTGCGTTACAATTTGAATTTAAATAGATATAAGTAACTCTTAGTACAACTTAAACTAAACTTGAACAACCTCTCAATTTGCTCAAACCCGTTCAAGTTCTACCCTAAGTTACCATTATTTTCATTTTCATTTTCATTTTCATTATTATTATTATTTATTTATTTATTTATTTATTGTGGCAACGCATACTAGCTAAAAACGAGCGGAAACGTCAGATTATTTACGTTATATCCCTAACATGAGCGCGACCATATCTGATAACACGTCAACAACAGTTGTAGATTTTCTCTCTCTATAACGACACAGATAACTAACTCCATTTGGCGCGCTCTCCTCTCTCCCTCCGCAGAGTAGGACGGTTGTCTAAAGGAACCTGAATAACTAACTATTTCGAACCCTACTTCCTCTGTGAATTAAAAACAAACAAATTGCAAAAGTACGGATGAAATGAAATCAGAGAGAGAGAGAGCGAGAGAGAGAGAGCATAATAGCATACCCGCTCTAATCGCTGAAGCAGAGCTGTTTTGAACTGTCGCACACCGCGACCGCTCGAGCTCGGGTCCAACCTGTGTGCTTTCTCGAAGGCGTAGAACCGACCTTCTCGTCCACAAATAAACAAGATCGAAAAACACTTTCAGAAAACGCTCCAAAACCACAATCAAACATTCATAACAAACAAATAAGCAAATAATTAAAGATTAAAACTGAACGCCAATGATTATAACTCTTAGTACAACTTAAACTAAACTTGAACAACCTCTCAATTTGCTCAAACCCGTTCAAGTTTTACCCTAAGTTACCATTATTTTCATTGTCATTTTCATTATTATTATTATTATTTATTTATTTATTTATTGTGGCAACGCATACTAGCTAAAAACGAGCGGAAACGTCAGATTATTTCCGTTATATCCCTAACATGAGCGCGACCATATCTGATAACACCTCAACAACAGTTGTAGATTTTCTCTCTCTATAACGACACAGATAACTAACTCCATTTGGCGCGCTCTCCTCTCTCCCTCCGCAGAGTCGGACGGTTGTCTAAAGGAACCTGAATAACTAACTATTTCGAACCCTACTTCCTCTGTGAATTAAAAACAAACAAATTGCAAAAGTACGGATGAAATGAAATCAGAGAGAGAGAGAGCGAGAGAGAGAGAGCATAATAGCATACCCGCTCTAATCGCTGAAGCAGAGCTGTTTTGAACTGTCGCACACCGCGACCGCTCGAGCTCGGGTCCAACCTGTGTGCTTTCTCGAAGGCGTAGAACCGACCTTCTCGTCCACAAATAAACAAGATCGAAAAACACTTTCAGAAAACGCTCCAAAACCACAATCAAACATTCATAACAAACAAATAAGCAAATAATTAAAGATTAAAACTGAACGCCAATGATTACGATTACGAATTCCTCAGAACAATTATCGATCGATCAGTAAATGCATGCATGCATGCCATTTAGATATCTGAGTTTAATTATTAGGTATCAAAATCAATGACATGACATGACATGAGTTTGAATTTTGAATCATGGATGGATATGGAGCTTACAGAGATAGGCGACGCGAGGGCGCTCGTTTTGGATCTCGGTGGCGACGAGGAGGATTGGGCGGATGGAACTGAGGGAAGTGGGAACGACCTCGTTGTCGAAGACCTCCATGGAGAAAGTGGTGGTCGCAGCGCTGCGTGACGGTCGCCTCGTCAGCCCCTGTGGGCCTGATTCGTGGCCCGCCATTTCTGCTCCGACGATCTCAACCGCTACTTTCCAATCTCTTCACAGCTCTCTGCATTTTTATATATCAAACACACTGTTGTTACGCAACACGTATGTGTATATATATATATATAAGGTATGTAGGATGAAGAACGTAACAGAGATAACAATATTGAGAAATGAGAGCTTACATTTTGATGCTTTATACGTACAAGTAACCGAGTAGATGTATGTTTAAGAGCGTTCGTCTGCAAATTACAGTGGATGATGATCGAGGATGTGAGAGAGAGAGAGAGAGAATAAAGAGGTGAATCTAGTGAATGCGATGGTTGTGGTGATATAAATTGATGAAATGACGTACGGGAGGTCGACGTCGACGAAAGGTGTGATGGATCTGTGTAGGGAGGGAAGAAAGAATTTTACGGAGGGAGACAAAGAGAGAGAGAGGGGGGGTGCGGGGCGGGAGGGTTAGTGTTTTAGATGTAAAAACTGTTAGTATAATTTGTCCTTAATAGAAGTACTAACTTCAACGACAATTTTAACACTGAAAGAATGAATTATACCACTTCCAAATGTGAAGGATTGATATAGTCAAATGTCAAAAGATGTTGTATTTTTTGCCAAATGTTAAGGAAAATCTGTATATTTTTGTCAAATGTCTAAGGTGATGTTTGTGATTTTAAATTAAACGAAAAATAATATTCTAACAAACAAGCAAAGATTTGGATTTCAAATCTAGCATTCACTTTATATAATGGTATAGATTGTTTTTTCATATTATTAATAATTTTATTAAAAAACTATAAATAAAGTCCAATTTTAAAAAATTGTTGTACCAAGAAAAAAAATAAATTTTGTGCAATTTGTGTGACTCAGGACTAACCGAGTTGGCAAACTGACATTATTGCCCCCTAGGCAAAGTCTTGATTAATTTCATCTTGTTTGCTTGGTCCAGGAAGCTTATTAGGCCTTTATTGTTGGGCTTAGAATGGCCTCCAATTCAACCCAACCCAACCCGTAAAAGTTGTTGTAATCTGGCCCCTTAGAACATCTCCACCGGAACCTTAAACCTCCTCCTTATCTATTTTAAAGGGTAAATGGCTCCTTATACACTTGCATTAGCTCCTCTAAATTAGTTTTTGCTACAGTGACTCTCTATTTGTAGGGAGTCACCATAGCTCCCTTGTATTTTTTTTTCTTTGTTTTTTTTTTCTTTGTTTTGCTTTGTTTAGGGACTGCAATACACATTTATGATTTTTTTTTTAAATTTATAATTAAAAATTATATTTTAATAAAATAAAGAAAAAATAGGTAGTTTGTTAATAAAATAGAGAAAGAATAAGGAGTCTGTTGGGAGAAGTAAATAAAAAAATAATTCTTTTTTTTGAGAAATTTTTTTTAATAATATAATTATTATATTTTAAAAAAATTAAATTTTCAAAATTAGTTTTTGATAATATATTTTTTAGAAAATATCAATTGTGATAATTGTACCTTTTGTATTGTTAATGAATTTAAAAGAAAGGCAAAATCTAACTTGATTGAAAATTGACTAATATTTTGGGATGATAAAAATGGAATAATGAACTAATATTTTGAAACGAAATGAGTAGTATTTCAATGGTGAAAAGATATTTGGTAAAATCTCAACTAACTTTCTCTTTAATTTTGTAAGTGATATTTGAATATAAATTTTTAAGTGATTTTTTTGTTTATTTTTTTTTCTTTTAGGACCTTTTTAAAAAAAATTAAATATTTACAATTTACCCAATTAAACAAATATAAGAAATTACAATAAATCAAAAAAATTGAAAAAAAAAATCTATAAATATAATTCACCCCACCATAAATTACATTGCAAAATAAAATTACAAAAAAAAAAAAATCTATGAACATTTCTAACTGTTGAATAATCTTATCAAACGGTTCTTATTCAACCATCCAGAACCATCCTAACTTTCTCTCGTTTTGTCTTCTACATTAGAGCTGATTATGCATCTGTCCAGCCCGCTCAATCCGACCGATCCAATCTAACTTGATTGATTTTTGGCGGATGCATGTCTTTTAGCGGACATATACGGATAAAATATTTCAAAATCCGCTAAAACAGTTTAGATAACGGATAAACCATCTCGCACTCGCATGAATTTGATCTGCCCGTAGATAAAGCTCAAAACAAAAATGAAAAGAAATTGCTAACATGTAACAATATAGAGTAGAAATAATAAAATATATATTTTTGTAAAAATAAAAAACAATACTTTAAAAATATACACGTATGGTGCCCTGGCCTATTATAGACAAATAAACATATTTTTTCAAATTATTAATTATTGGAGATTGTAAAAGTAATAAATTATAATTTGAAAAAATATCCAAAATTTGTAAAGTTCAAACCGGCAAACCAATCGCATCCATCCGCCAATCCGCACAGCCCGTTCAATCTGCATCTGCCAAACTAATGGATGGATGCGGATTGATTTTTTTCAATCCACCTAATTTCGAATGGATGCGGATGGGATGTCACTCAATCCAACTCGATTTGCGATCACCCCTGTTCTCCATCATCATCATCTCTCATTCTATGTCTCAAATTTTGCATATAATCTCTTATCTGTTAATTGTCTTGCCAAACAATTTAATTGTGTTGTCATCTTTTACCTTCCTCTTGCCTTTTACAAGACTTGAGTTCGAAGAGGATTTTTGGCAAGGGTTATGAGCGTGTAGACGTCCCCGAACGTCCCTGGAGGATGAGTCCCGTTCTGTTCATTTGGGCTCACCACAGTTCAGGACTCAAAGTCACGGTCCTGTATCTAATCTCGCAGAGTGCAATGCAAGACCGATGAATCATCAAAGAGTCCAAATCCAGTAAGTCGTTTTTGAAAATAGATTTTTTTGAAAGAAGTGCCAAACATGGACTGCTTTGCCAGATACAGAGTCACCATCTAAATATTTCATTTTGAAAAATTTAGGAAACCCTGACTCGTTGCCTAAGGCCACGTGTCCGTCATCACCAAAGTTGCCTCGGTTCGGGAACTTGGGTACGATTGGGGAAGGTCACTTCGTGAGCACCCCCGCTCGCCCGATCAAAGATCGGCCTCTACTAACTATGATATCAAGTTTTGAAAACATTATGCATTCTTATTCCGGTTATTAGCCTAGATTTACTACGTGATGCGCATAGCATACAAGTATAGACTGGGTCGCTTGAATTGGAACGAAACATCTCATGTTTGTTTTGAAAACGGTTTGCTACTCGCAAGGAGGCTAAAATGTGGATTTGCCACCTTCAGGTGGGCTTAGAAAACATGATGATTTGCCACTCTCAAGTGGGCTTAAAACTCACAATTAATGAATTGTTTCAATCCAAAAAACCCAACCTTCACCCACAGGCATTCAGGCAGGTATATCACATAAGCAATTAGCCTCATGGTAAGCATACTATCATGGCAGTCACTCACACACATGCAGGGATGCTAAAGCATAAACACTTACCGAGTACTCCAAGCTAAAACAGAAACTAGTTAGAAATCAATGCATGATCCTAACTATACAGAAATGCCTAATGCAACACATGCAAAAATGCAATTACAATAGACTCGGCTGTTCTAAGATGGCATATGACGATGCTACAGCTAACATGTATTCAATTTGGAAATGAAATACAAATGCAGTTAGTATGATGCGCCGAGCCCTGGTGCATACAAAACAGATGAATGATGCAAGCATGCAAGCATAAATATGCTAGTTGAAACATGCCCTAATCTAACCATCATAAGCTGGTAAATAAAAGGGAGAAAGACGTGGGGTTGGAAGACATACATCGCACACGCGCACACTTATTACAATTGTGCCCTCGCTCGGAGGGTCCGAAAGAATAATACAGTCCGAATAAATAATTAAATATTACAAAATCGTAATTAATTAACAAATTAACTAGGAAAGCAAATAAACTAGCATGCAAATTCATGGACCGCCTCAGCTCTATTCCGAATGATGAAAGATGCATGCTCGAGTTGCCTTGCGCAGAAATCCATTGCGATGCCCCGATTCGCCTGTGTTTGCAATTAATCTCGGAATGCTGTGCAAGGCTTTAAAAAGTTGCTGATTTCTGATTTGCTGCAACAGAGAGCAAGAAAGGGGCATGGCAAAGTATTTTTACATATGTTTGCACACCTCGATCCTCGTGCCACCAATCACGCCTCTCGATGCACAATGGTTGAGGAGTCGAATTGCACGACTCGATGTGAAATGAATGCACATATAAACACAACAAGGCCTAGACTCTATCATGGTTAATTCAGAGTGTCGGCGACCGGGAATTGAGACACATTCCGTCACTTGGAGTACGAAATGTCCTTCGTTTCCTGTGCTCGGGTTAACTCCTATCCCAAACACAATGCAAATGAGAATGAGATGGCATACACAATGCGACTAACATGTAACCTAGCATACGCAATGCTATGGACTAAAATGGCATATACGATGCACGTAATGTAACATGGCATACACAATGCTCTAACATACAACCTAGCATACGCAATGCTATGGACTAAAATGGCATACATGATATACGATGGACTTACACCAACATGAGTGGACCTCAGCCACACTCACATCAGTGGCCATTAGATGAAAATGAGACAACCGAAATGTGTGCACACATGCACGAATGCCAAGGACCGAACCTAAGGCATGGAATGTCACTCTACCAAAGCATGGCAAGGATGAAACATGACATGGAATAGCATAAATTACAGCTCTAAAACAGCATGAAGTATGGTCCCGAAACATGCAAATATGGCACACAATGCAAGCTAGGGGGCTTGGGTACCGAAACTAATGAAATGCGTTACACTAGAGGTACCCAAAGCAATGCACCAAAGGCAAAACCAACCCTAAACAGACCCTAGGCAGGTCTGAAACAGTGGGGAAATGGCCTAAAATGATGGCTCAGAATGCAACGGAATGGAGCTCATTCAATGGTCGGTAAATGAGGCATACAAGCCCAACTTTCAAACGCATTTAAAGATATGAAAACATGACAACATGGCATTCATATAAGCTCTAAAATTTGATGAAAAATGACCCTAAGGCATGAAAATACCTCAGCATATGCATGGAATGGATCTCAAAATTCAAAGCTAAGCATGGACCTTGAACTACAAGCATGCAAAACTAACATCATTCAACCACAAGACCCAAAAATAGAGCTAAGGAAGTCCAAAATAAGCACATTATCAGTTTAAGGCATAACCAAAATATGCTAACATGAGGGGCTAAAACAACATGCAACCTAGGCTAGTAAGCATGGTTTACATGGCATGTACATGAAGCATAAGAGAGGTTACCAAACCAGCCAAAAATAGGAACATGATATGTCAAATAAACCCCAAATAACCACTGAAATGCATCCAATGTATGCAAAAATGATGAGCTCCTTTGGAGAGCCATGCAAGGGGTTACTTAACACATACAACAAGAACACTTAACATGGCAAAACCAACTCTGGAAATCAATTATGACAGCCCTAAAACTCACCAAATTGGCCCTGAAATGGGTCAAGGAAGCGCGCAATGAAAGGCCCCTTTGAAAGGTCTTGAATGGAATTGTTCTACACATGCATTATAGACATAAAATATGGTCAAAGAGACTCCGGACGAATCAAGTGGCCGGCCGACTAGGGGTCAAAAGGTTCAAGGAGAAATGCTGGCCAGCCATCCCAAAAAGGTGGCCTCCCAGATGAGTGCAACACAGCTGTATGGTGGAAAACCATAAAATGTGACCCAAGAGAGAGAAAAAACAGCTTTTTAGCAAGGTTCAAAAGGGTCAAGAAGAATTACTGGTCGGCCTACCCATATTGGTGGCCTCCCAGATGAGCACAACACAATGGTGGTATGAAAAGCCAGAAATTGTGGCTCCAAAGTGAAAAAAAAAAACTAGCTTTCTGTCAGAAAAACCGGCTTTAGGAGAGAGAAAAAGAGAAAACTGGTTTCCAAGGGAAAAAAGTGGCCTCCCACCATACTACCACCTCTCTAACAATGAAAATAGGGTCCCTACTAAAAATGGACCAAGACGGATGCAAAATGAGGGTTCGAAGGCCAAAAAGCACAGTCTGGGGCCCCGAAAACAGGCTGTTAGGCACCGAAAGTGGCATATGACCACGAAGGTGGTCTCCCGGGCCACAGTGTCCCTCTAAAGGGAGGAAATAAGGTGTGTGCCAAAAACCGGAGCAAACGGAAGTAATTAAGCAGTCCCGAACCGAGGCACACGGTTAACAGCTCCGAAAATCAAAAACTGGCCTCCAAACGGGAAAAATGGCTTACAACCACGAAACGTAGCCTACGGCCGCTGAGAGATGGTCTACGAGACCTCTCCCTCCCTTTGGAAAGAGAAAATAGAGAAAATAGGACCTGGTTCGCAAACCGAGGCAAAGCACAAAAGAGCCCTGAAGTCCGGAGGCAAGGCTCGCAGCTGAGACTCTGAAACCTCAGAATGAGCACAATATGCAACATCACCGAGCGCTCAGTTGGTGACGTCTGAGTCTTAAGGTCGATCAAGAATGGGGTGCCTACAGTTGCTCCTCTTTAACAGAACTCGAAAGTCATAATTGACGGAAGTGAATGTCAAAACCCAGAGACGACCCATTTTTAACAAGGCCGAAGACTTAGACAAACAGACAAGATAACGAAGATGTGCCCGCAAGCATGCCCGCAGGCAGAGGGCAAGATGCAGAATGATATGTACAAAGCCGGACGTAAGTCATGATCATGCAAAGCAGCAAGCTGTAATGAAGCGCACACGCAACAGTTTTAAGCAAGAATGCAAAGCAACAACTACATTTCATGCAGTTTAAGAATGCGGAGAATTATTCAATTCTCGCCACGTCTCACACGGAGAAGATACAATACCTACGCGATTTGTCTGGTTGCACCAGCTTCAAATGAACCGTACACACAATATCGTGCCTGCAAAAGAGAAAAACTTAACAAGTATAACATAGTTAGTAAGACATGTTCAATGCTATATCGAACACAGACAAACAGGATGCCGATGGGAAAGTGCATCCCAATGCGAGAGACACGCGCGTGACAACGCAAGTTAAGCATTAGGGTATGACAATACCCATGAAACGTGCATAACAATGCAAGTGGTATGCATGAGAATGCAAGTGACGTGCATAACAATGCAGGATAAGTGCAAATTCGAATGCATGTTTGACACGAAACAACGAGCAAAGAAATGCAAGTTTTGACGAGTACGACTCAATCGCGACCTCCGATTTACCTCCCGGAAGGGTCACAGCGTGCTCAAAAAGGATACATTTTGCTCTTGACGAGTGACAATGAAACACGCATCGAAAGTTAGAGTTGAAGTTCCCGCAGAGGGATTTCGCGACGAAAATTGCACTTTTCTTGTACTTTCTCGGGTTCTGGGGACTCCGATCACTACCAAAATTTGCAGAGACCTTGGAGACCATCTTGGGAACACCACCGACCAGGTTTGGAGTTCACTGGAGGCCACCGACCAGGTTTGAGTGCAGGGGGGTGGTCGGCCTACCAGAAAAGGTGGCCGGCCCACCACTTAGCCCAAATCCGGGGCAATTTTGTCCTTTCACACTTATTTCTTTAAATACATTCGGCCAAAGCTTTATTCCTCACAAATTCATATCCGAAAACACCTTCTCCTCCTTCCTAAATTATTTTCTCCCTTAGATCTGTACTCTATACGCATTTTCCAACGTCCCACGCAAAGTTGTTTCGCGAAAACTTTCAGTTCTCTTCACTTTGAACCGATTAAATTTTGATTTCGGAGCTTCTTTTCTCATTTTCACCACTTGAGGTAAGTTTGTCTCAACATTTGGAAGATTTTCTTGGGAGTTGACTTTTGTTGACTTTTTCGTTTCCTAAGAGTTGACTTTTGTTGACTTTTTCTAATTTTGGCTCATTTTGCTCATTTCTGCTCTTTTTTTTGCAGATTTCTTGAGATGGCGGGTCATTTTCCCCATGACGGAGGTTCTCCAGGTGCCGGAGGTAAGCCTGACATCATGTCTTTACCTCCGAGGGTTCGGCCATTCATTACTGAGAGGTATGACCCTCCGACACACATCCTCCCTCGGGCGGTTTTTTATCATTTTACCGACTTTGATGCTCGAGCACCTGTGGACCTGCTATTGCGGGAGCCGGAGTCCCATCTCTCTCATCAGGCACGAGAGGTATGTACTTCACTTTTTTACATTTCCTGCTTTAATTCTGCATTTTTCGTGCATTTTATGCTACGTATGCTTATTTGCTCGCTCTGAACACATTCGCATGCCATACTTCTGCTCATTCTAGCATACAGCTTGTCCTGAATGCTTAGTCTATAACACGGTACTCTGTTTGCATCTTGAACATACAGCTCAATCACTTGAATTTCTGAACACGTAGCACACACTACCTCTGAAATCTGAACACACAGCTCATATTTGTTTGTGAACACGCAGCACACATTTCAATTCTGAACACACAGCCCATATTTCATTGTGAATACGCAGCACACATTTGTTCAAAGTTGAACACGCAGCCCAAACTTTGAATTTCTGAACACGCAGCCCATATTTGTTTGTGAACACGCAGCACACATTTGTTGAAAGTTGAACACGCAACCCAAACTTTGAATTTCTGAACACGCAGCCCATATTTGTTTGTGAACACGCAGTACACACTTATTGAGAGTTGAACACGTAGCCCAAACTTTTGAATTTCTGAACACGCAACCCATATTTGTTGAAAGTTGAACACTTAGCTCAAACTTTGAATTTCTGAACACGCAGCCCATATTTGTTTGTGAACACGCAGCACACACTATTTCTGAAATCTGAACACACAGCCCAAATTTGTTTGTGAACACACAGCACACACTTCAATTCTGAACGCACAGCTCATATTAAACACGCAGTTCACAGCATTGTATTTGATTTGATTTGCACACAGCTCATACATTTCATTTGCACGCAGCTTATTCATTTCATTCTGAAACTAAATACATGTTTTCATCGTAAATGCAGGTGTCCTCCCGTGTTACATGGGGATATGGCTCCATTGCTGCGAGGGAGTGGTATGCAGAGCTCCCAGAGGCCGTCCGTGATTGGGTTGATCAGGCAGGGTTTGGGCCCTTTTGTACCGGGATATCTCGCTATCCCGCTAGCAGGACGTTGATGGGCGTCCTTGTGGAGAGGTGGTGGGACACCACGAATTCCTTTCATTTCTCAGCTGTCGGGGACATGACTATGACCCCATTCGACTTTGCTGTGTTGACAGGCCTCGACGTGGGAGGTTGGGCGATCCCTTATGATGAGGACATGGGCGAGTGGGAGGCCGCCTGGATTTATCTATTGGGAGCTCGCCCACCGGTCGACCGATCCTCGGGCCGAGTCCAGTACACTTGGTTTTCTTCATATTTCAGACAGAGGGAGTCCGAGACTCCCAAGGAGATAACACAATACACCTGAGGGTTTTTTATGTTCCTCTTCGGGACCACTCTGTTCACCAATAGGGGGAACACCGTTGGGCTATATCTGTTGAGTACCCTGGTAGACCTCTCTCAGGTCAGTCAGTATGACTGGGATGACACCGGCTTGGCTACCCTCTATTGCTACACCGGCTTGGCGGCTACTAGAGAGCTTGGGAGGTACCTTCTGCCCTCTTGATTTACATTTCTACTTTTCATTATCTGTACATTGCACGCACGACACACTTTACATTCTGCACTCAGCATTCTGTATTCGGATTCTGCACTTAGCATTCTGTATTCTGATGACCTTTGCCCTATTTTCCACAGTTATGGGTTTTTGCGTACTTTCCGACGCTAGCCCCAGAGCTCAAGGTGGAGGCACCCCTCATGACCCCCTACTCGCTCGTTTTTCGACACAGTGCGGCCAACAGAGGTAATTCAGAACTCTCAGTCTCCATGTTTTTATCTTTGATTTATTTTGCACATCTACGATTTCTAATCGGCTTATGCATTGGTTATCTGCAGATCACATGGCAGCCCTGGGTGCCTTTGGGTGGGGACCTCTGATTTTAGCTTGCCGGAGGATGGGCCGCCTCTCGGTACAGGATCCTGTTTGAGGGGCCGGTTGGTAGGGCCTGGTTTTTGGAGGAACGCTTCCTTCGCCAGACTATGGGCTTTCTTGAGTAGAGTGTCCCTTCAGCACCCCCGGACGATATGCGGTCCGCTGATAGGCTCACCCCCCAGGGTGTCATTGACGCCAAGTTGGGCACTGATGTATTGCTATACTTGGAGGACGGGGAGTACGCGACCTACCGTCATACATACTTGATACCTCCATTGGCAGGTGTCCGTACTCCCACGAGGAGGTCTACTGGCATGCCATCCTCAAGTCACACCCGAGCTAGAGACATTCCTTTGACCAGTAGGGCTAGTATATCTAGAGGTGGGGCTGGGCTGGTTCCCCCGATTCCCCCGACTTATCATCATGTCGAATGGCCAGACATTCCGACCGAGTTGACGGGTTGGCGATACGGGACTTCCTATCCGATTCCGATAGAGCCTCATATGCCTGATCATCGATATGTCAGTGATGCTGACTCACCACCGGTATGCTTCATTGCTTTTCGTTTATCATTCAGATACTTAGACACTCATTTATTTATTGACGATTTGAGCTTGTATCTGCAGCCACCGAGAGAGTACATGGAGGGGATGCTCGGATTGGTGGCCTCACTTGAGGGCATGGTCTTGCAGAGGGAGGCATAGTTGTCCATCCTCGGTGTCTCGGTACTCTTTAGTTTTCTTGCGTTTATCATACTTCTGATGACATGCTGAACTTGAACATTTCACTGCATTGATTGACTGTATGTGTAGAGCACATCTAACACACACCTCATTCATGTGCATACATCCACTCCATGTAGCTTTTTTTTTTATCTGTGCATCTGATATACATATTTTGGTTAATGCGTTCGAATTGCACTCTTTCTTTTCAGATGCCTCTGATATATACCGGGCCACAAGCCGGGCCATCTGGGCCTTCCCAAGGAGCTGGGCCATCTAAACCTTCTCGAGGAGCTGGGAGAGGGAAGTCGTCTCGCAGACGAGGTAGACGCAGAGCACATATCATAGACGAGGAGTCCAGCGAGGAGGAGGGGTCCGCGCATCCTCAGTCAGAGACATCCGCCGGTAGAGAGGATGACTCTGAGTCCGGTTCTGAGAGCGGAGGTGATGCCGAGGAGGGTTCCGAGGACAGCAGCTCCGATTCAGATAGTGGTGCTGATGGGGATGACGCAGGGGCTGTTCCGCAGAAGAGGACGAAGAAGGCCTCTTTTCCTTGCGCTTGAGAGCACAGATGTTCCTGCTTTATTTGCCTTTTTTACTAGTAGTTGTAGCACATTGTACATTATTAGGCAGTTTCATCTTCTGTAAAACTTGTACCCTTGTTGTAAAATGTTGTAACAAAGGAAGCATGATGGAATGAAACAGCTTTTGTTCAAAAAATGTTGCATTTTATGTTCTTGCATCGCATCGCATCATTTTGCACAAAATGAGATTGAATGGAATTGTGCATTTGAAAATTGCCAAGTCAAGTAGTGAACCGACGCAACAAACAAAGCAACTTAACTTACTAAGAAAGAACAGAACCTTAGCAAGTTTACAACTTGATAAGCAAGACACAACAAAGTTGATTAAACCTACAACTTGATAAGCAAGACACAACAATGTTGATTAAACAAAGAGTAACAACTCGATATACACAACTCGTCAACTCGACAAAACTTAATAACTCGATAAACTAAACAACTCGATAAACAAAACAACAACTCAATAAGCAAAATAACAACTCGATAAGCAGGATTTAACAACTCGATAAACAAATGCATTTCGGACGGTCTGGGTGACGGAACGCATCCGAAACAGAGGAAAACTCGCACCTTCAACACCTCCAATGCATGGAAATGCTAGGAACTTTCTTCTAGAAGCTAGAGCAAGACCAAAGCCACCTTCCTCTCTATGGCCGACCACCTAAGGGAGCTGGCTTACCAGTGTTTTGCATTGGAGGGGAGAGGAGTGGTCGGCCTACCAGAAAGGTGGCCGGCCGACCACCTAGCTTGGCAGCCACCAAATTTTCGACACGTGTCCCCTGAACAGTGCCTTATCCTCTTTAAAAGCTCCAGCCTCGTGGCTCTTTCATTTTATCTTAGTTTTGCATCAAAATGGAGGCGTTCCTCACCCAAAATCTCACAGCTTGGATTGCTTCTCTAGATGGCTCGGAAAAGTTAAACATCCGTGGCTTCGGCTTGAACGCACTATTCACGCTGGGCCGTACTCCGCTACATCTTCCTTTCCTCTATGTCGCGGCAAGGTTTTGGAATCCGGTAACACACGTCTTTAGCTTTAGCGGGCAAGAGATGTGTCATACTTTCGAGGATTTCCAAGTTTTGATGGAGTCCGAGCACAACGAGGAAATCTTGCCTCAACTCCGATTCGGCCACATCCAAGCCTTAGGACAAATGTACGGCCTCACTTTGCATGATGCTCGATCATTGATTCATGATGGGGAGCTGGACATCCCAAGCTTGGTTTGCCGGTTTTCTTATGCTGGTGACCGCGGCGACCATCATTGGCAGGGCTATCGGCAACACGCGCTTTGCTATGCTTGCTATCTCATTTCTTACTTGCCTCAGGTTCCGGAGGATCCAGTGTCCGGTTGATCGAGGTTGCCCAATGTTTGAAGGAGGGCAAGAGCTGCATTGCTATGACATTGGCTGAGACATTGATGGGCTTAGACGCTTTTCACCGCCGGGAGACGGCTAGGCTTGCGGGGAGCCCACTATTATTGCAGGTAATGTTTCCTACCCAATCTCACATATGTATTGCTCACATCACTCGGCCCTCAGGCTCGATTTTTTCGCAAAGCCCTTTTTCTTACTTTTCTCTCATCGTACACCTCTCTATTCTTTATTCTCTCATTTTTCAATCCCTCCCCAGGTGTGGTTGATGGACAAGTTACAGATTGTGGAGTCTTGCCCCGCATACTCAGCTCGCGGCTACTTTTTCCGACAACGCCTAGTCGATGCCCTTGATGAGGGGTGGTGGTACAACTGAATGTGCAATTTGTCTACAAACTGCATCGCTTGGCGCTACCCTTGGCTCAATCTGCCGGCGATGAGTTACAACATGACCCGTCAACTTGGGATTCAATTGATTGGCATGACACGCTGTGTCTTCTATTTTTCGTTCCGGTTCCAGCGCCAATTCAGACATGATCAGACTTGCCCGCCAGAGGGGATAGAGTATCCTGCTGCATTCCTGGTTCGAGCCGTACAGCTTGCCCGGTATACCATAGCATGGAGGACTAGAGAGCTCCTAGCCCTTGCCCCCACTTTCAGTTGCACTTTGTCTAATGAGTGCTTGGATTGGCTCAATGAAGAGGCACAAGAAGGGCCCACTTTGGTATCAGAGGCTTCGACCAGCTCTAGGAGGGGGCGCAGGAACACCTGACTTAGCTATGCCCCGGATTTATTGCTATATTCGTACTTTCAAGTTTTCTTTATGATTGTAATAAAAAGCAACTTCAATTTGTATGCAAGAGCAGGAGAACTCTGTATTGAAATCAATGAAATTAAAGGTTATGGGTACTGAAAATTTTCCGCTTTGCTCCAAAAATGGTCTAAGTTGTAAAAAGATTAATTTTGAACAAAGTCAACTTTTATTAAAACTTTTGAAAACCATTTTCGATATGGATTAGAACTGGACATGCCTGAAATCTGTCACTGAGACACACAATCCCGGATCCCAGCAATTGGAAAGTTGCCCCTAGTCTGAATTGTACCGCAGCACTGCACAGCAACGGAAAGTTGGCCCTAGTCTGAAGAGCACTGCACCAGAGATCATAACCGAACTCTTGAATGCTGAATAGACAAAGATGGCCGAGATGATCAAATCGACAAAGTTGATCGGGGAAAAGTTTATGGCTGAACTTCAGGATGAAGTTGCCTACGTATCCCAAAGATGGAAATCAAGCCTTACGTAGTTCAGGCTTAGGTTCACTCGAGTATTTTCACTCTCCTTTTACGCTCTAACTTTTGCCAAGGCTGCCCTTTGCGAGTTTTCAACCTTGCGAGCTCAGTTTTTATATTTTTCAATTTTCTGTGCTCTAACTTCTGCCTAGGTTGCCCTTTCGGGTTTTCGGCCTAGCGAGCCTTTCAGGGGCAATATTTCTTCAACTTGTTTATGTTGATCGGTTGGAAGAACTCTAGGCCATCTAGGTCCATCAGAACCATAGCTCCACTCGACCAGATAGACTTAATGATGTAGGGACCAGTCCAATTGGGTCTGAACTTGCCCCTAGGGTCGTGGATGGGAGCTCGGTTGTCCTTGAGCACCAAATCTCCTTCTTTTAGATTCCTGGACTTAACTTTCTTGTTAAAAGCCCTGGCAATTCTGCACTGATAGCCTTGAACATGGTGTAGTGCTTTCAGTCTGCGCTCGTCAAAAAGCATGAGTTCTTCAAATCTGCTCTGTTGCCAATCTGCTTCGGCTATCTGACACTCAGCGAGCACTCGCAAAGATGGAACCTCAATTTCAATAGGTAGCACGGCCTCCATCCCATAAATTAATGAATACGGAGTCGCCCCAATAGAAGTTCTAATTGAAGTCCGGTACCCCCACAGAGCAAACGACAACTTGTCTGGTCAATCCCGGTAGGTTTCCACCATCTTCTGCAATATGTGTTTGATATTCTTGTTGGCGGCCTCGACTGCTCCATTGGTTTGCAATCGGTATGTGGATGACTTATGAAAAGCAACGTTGTATTTCTCCAACAAGTCAGTCACTTCCTTCTTGAAGTGGGAACCATTATCTGAAATTACTTCGTTCGGGACCCCATAGCGACAGATGATGTTGTTTCTGATAAACTTTGCAACATGCGACGCCTTCAACACGGCATAAGATTGGGCCTCAACCCACTTCGTGAAATAATCTATCGCGACCAGGATGAACTCATGGCCATTAGACCCCTTCGGGGTAACAGCCCTGATCACATCGATTCCCCAAACCGAAAATGGCCATAGCGAAGTCATATTGTGCAGCTTCGACGGCGGAATGTTCATGCAGTTTGCATGGATCTGACACTTGTGGCATCGCCGAACAAAGCCGATACAATCCTCCTCCATGGTGGAGCAATAATAACCTTGTCTGAGGATTTTCCGTGCCAGCATTACCCTGTTCATATGCGCACCGCATTCCCCTCCATGGATGGCCTCCATCAGGCGCTTCGATTCTTCAGCTTCAACACACAGTTTATGCATTCCTAGATGGCATCTCTTATACAATTTACCTCTGCAGATGATGAACTGAATGGCCATTCTTCTAATTGCCCTTTTATCCTTGGCATTTACCCCTGGTGGATATGCTTCCTTCTCCAAGAAATTCCAAATATCGTAATACCAGGGTTCTCATCCTGAACCTCATCTATAACAGCAATTGACACGTAAGCCGGCACAAATTTCAGGTCGATAATGACTGGACGCATCCGAACTCCAAACGGGATGTCTATCATGGAAGATAGAGTTGCTAGTGAATCTGTGAACTTGTTGTTTTCTCTTAGTAGATGACTGAAGTTTAGCTTCTCAAACCGAGGAATCAACAGGTCCAAGGTTTGGTGATACATTATCATCTTTTCTTCTTTGACTTTCCAGTCTCCTTTTGCTTGAGACACAACAAGATTCGAGTCCCCGATGACGTCCAACCGTTTTGCCCCTAGTTCCAGAACTGTTTCTGGACCGGCAATGCATGCCTCATATTCTGCTTCGTTGTTCGAGACTTTGAACCGGAGTTTGAAGGCTAGAGGGATACGGGGAATTGTCAAGTGCTATCAGCAACACTCCTATCCCATACCCGTACTGGTTGGACGCTCCGTCAAAATATATCGTCCAAAACTCGTCGTCGATATGCAAAATGGCCTCATCTGGAAATAAGTACTCAACTGCTTCATCTCCTTCCACTGGATGATCAGCTAAGAATTCTGCTACTGCTCTTCCCTTGACTGACTTGCGCATCACATATTTCAGATCGAATTTGAAAAGCAACAGCAACCAACGAGCTAGCCTACCCGTAAGTGCCGGTTTCTCGAAAAGATATTTGATGGGATCTAGACGTGAAACCAACATTACGGAGTGAGCTAACAGGTAGTGCCGCAACTTCCTGGTAGCCCATACCAAGGCTAAGCAAGCCTTCTCCAATGGTGTGCAGCGGGTCTCATACTCTAGCATCTTCTTGCTCAGATAGTAGATGGCCCTCTCCACTTTGTCCTCCGATTCCTGCGCGAGCATGCAGCCCATTGTGGTCTCAGTTACTGAAAGGTACAATATCAACGGTCTTCCCGGCTCTGGCGGTGACAACACAGGTGGGTTCTGTAAATATTCCTTGATCTTTTCAAAAGCAGCTTGGCATCGGCCGTCCCACTGGAATTTCTTTCCTTTCTTCAGGAGACCAAAAAGTGGTTCACAAGTCAAGGTTAATTTTGAGATAAATCGTCTTATAAATTGTACTTTACCAAGAAAGCCTCGCACCTCCTTTTCAGTCCTTAGTGGTGGCATTTCTAGGATGGCCTTGATTTTGGAAGGGTCGACTTCGATACCTCTCTGTGTAATCAGAAACCCTAGCATTTTTCATGCTGTAACACCAAATGTACACTTCTGAGGATTCAACCGCAATCGAAATTCTCTGATCCTTTGAAAGAACTTTTGCAAGGCGGTGTAGTGGCCCTCTCTTTCTTTGGACTTGACAATCATGTCGTCCACATATACCTCAACCTCTTTGTGGATCATGTCATGCAATATCGTGGTTGCGGCCCGTTGATATGTAGCTCCAGCGTTCTTCAGCCCAAATGGCATTACCCTGTAGCAATAAGTCCTCCACGGGGTGGTGAATGCAGTCTTTTCTCGGTCTTCAGGTGCCATCACTATCTGGTTGTAGCCCAAAAAGCCATCTATGAACGAAAGCAAAGCATGCCCCACTGTGAAGTCCACTAACTCATCGATATACGGCAAGGGGAAGTCGTCCTTCGGACTAGCTCTATTCAAGTCCCTGAAATCCACGCATACCCGGATCCTACCTTCCTTCTTCGGCACCGGAACGATGTTGGCCAACCAAGTTGGGTATTCGGATACTAGCAGGAAGCCTGCGTCAATTTGCTTGGTGACCTCTTCCTTAATCTTAAGAGCCCAATCCGGGCGGATCCTTCTAAGTTTTTGTTTAATGGGTCGGGCCTCAGGGTCAAGAGGGATCCGATGCTGTACAATCTCAAGATTGATTCCAAGCATGTATTCGTAGGACCACACGAAAACATCTTTGAAATATTTTAATAAAGTGACTAAGCGCTCGCGTTCCTCCGAAGACAACGTGGACCCGATCTGGACCAGCCGCGGGTCCTCCTCAGTACCAATGTTCACAGTAATGATTTCATCCATTAAGGGTTTAACAAATCTTTCTTGCTCTTGTTCAATTAAGCGTTGTAAAACCGGAGGAATTTCTTCCTCGTCGTTTTCATCAAAATTTTGAAAGTCTGAGTTAATGCAATAAATCAATGGCACAGAAAAGTACTCAGAAATCACAGCCACATCATTCTCATTCAGCACATCCAAATCGTCTGATTCTTCGGTTACAACAGACTCAAAAGAGAAAGAAAAAGACGACCTGGACAGGACTGTGGTATCCGGGTTATCACCCCCTGGAATACCAAACTCAGACTCAGTCGAGCTGGAACCTGATTCTGACTCAACAGACTCGGTGGAATCAAATTCCGACTCACTACCTGACCCGGTGCTGCTTGACAAAAATCCCTCTTCATAATGCCAAATGAGAGAGGGTGCGATAAATGCATCCAAAATGTTTGCTGGTAGGCCCGCAGCCGTTTCATTCTCAATCACGCATACCAAGAAGTTATCCCCCAAGCACTTCTGTTCGATCGGAGGATCTGAAAGTAGACACGCCAACGCTACCCCCATTTCACTTTCGGCGTCCTCAGACTCCACTTTCTTACTCTGCTCAACCTCAGCTAATGGGTCTGTCTGCTCTTCGGCAACGTCATCCCCGGATAACTGCAGGTCAAAGAAGATCTCAAACCCCAGCATGCGCTTCCTTTCTACGTTCAACCACGGTTCTGGGAAGCCACAAAACGAAAAGTCCCCCTTTCCCGGACGAAGCGTCCGTTTAGGGTACCTTGAATGGGCCGGTGCATTAAGTCAAAAGGCTTCCTCGCCTTCTTCGCTCTAGCTCTCCCAGCCATCTCCTTACGCTTCCTTATCCAATCCTCTTTGGTGGGCAGATAACCCAAGCCAAAGGTATGTGGATTGTATGGCACCTCGGCCAATGTTGCGACGCCCTTCCGGCCGCTCTTTCCCAATCCCATCCCGGGGATGTGTTGAAACTTGTTCATGAGGTATACCGATTGAGCACTGACATACACCCTCTCATTAACAGCTAAGATGTTCTACACGACCCGGGCTTCAGCTAGGGTAAAACCAGATAAGAACACATCCTCCATACTGTGCTCAATTTCCAAAACTGACGTAGATACTTCCGGCAGTGGATGGATCGATGAATTCCCAAAAACAATGGCTACCCCCTTCTCATGGGGGTATTTCACCATCTGATGCAAGGTGGACGAAACTGCCTTCACCTGGTGCAGCCACGGTCGCCCCAAGAGCATATTGGAAGTTGTAGGAACTTCTAAGACGTGGAAGTCGACCTCATGCTATCTCGGCCCAACCTTGGTCTGAATTCTCATTGTCCCCATTACTTCTCTACTTGTGTTGTCATATGCCCGAATCACCTGGGCTGTCGGCACAAAATCTGCGATCTTTAAACCGATTGCATATGCAGTCCTTGCTGGGCACACATTGATGGCGGACCCTGTGTCGACAAGCACCACAGGTATCCATTTGTTTCTACACTCCACAGAAATGTAGAGTGGCTTGTTATGGTTCGCGCCCTCAGGTGGCAATTCTTTGTCGAAGAAAGTCAACACCGGGGTAGCCTCTCTCGAAAAAACTAAGCCCACCAGCTACTCGGGCGTGGTGCCGATTGAGAGCTTGGCCTTGTCCATGGCCGATAAGACAGCTTGTCGATACACTCGTGATGCCATAAGCAGTCCCCAGATGGAGATGTCTGCCTGTATCTTTTTCAACTGCTTCAGTACAGCCTCTTCTTCGAGTTGCTTCTCTTTCTGCTTCTTTGCCTCCTTATCTTTCCCAGATGCCTCTGGCTGGTCTAGGTGCAGGGGCATGAAATACCGCCCGCTCCTGGTCGTATGATCGACTTCGTCGATATACCAAGTATCATCTGGCTGATTGCTCCCCCAATCCTCATCCGTGTGGGCAAGACATAAATCATCGTCCTCGAACGTCCCAGGAGGATGAGTCCCGTTCTGTTCATTTGGGCTCACCACAGTTCAGGACTCAAAGTCATGGTCCTGTATCTAATCTCGCAGAGTGCAATGCAAGACCGATGAATCATCAAAGAGTCCAAATCCGGCAAATCATTTTTGAAAACAGATTTGTTTGAAAGAAGTGCCAAACATGGACCGCTTTGCCAGATACTGAGTCGCCACCTAAATATTTTATTTTGAAAAATTTAGGAAACCCTGACTCGTTGCCTAAGGCCACGTGTCCGTCATCACCAAAGTTGCCTCGGCTCGGGAACTTGGGTACAATTGGGGAAGGTCACTTCGTGAGCACCCTCGCTCGCCAAATCAAAGATCGGCCTCTACTAACCATGATATCAAGTTTTGAAAACATTATGCATTCTTATTTCGGTTATTAGCCTAGATTTACTACGTGATGCGCACAGCATACAAGTATAGACTGGGTCGCCTGAATTGAAACGAAACATCTCATGTTTGTTTTGAAAACGGTTTGCTACTCGCAAGTAGGCTAAAATGTGGATTTGCCACCCTTAGGTGGGCTTAGAAAACATGATGATTTGCCACTCTCAAGTGGGCTTAAAACTCACAATTGATGAATTGTTCCAATCCAAATAACCCAACCTTCACCCACAGGCATTCAGGCAGGTATATCACATAAGCAATTAGCCTCATGGTAAGCATGCTATCATGGCAGTCACTCACACACGTGCGGGGATGCTAAAGCATAAACACTTACCGAGTACTCCAAGCCAAAACAGAAAATAGTTAGAAATCAATGCATGATCCTAACTATACAGAAATGCCTAATGCAACACATGCAAAAATGCAATTACAGAAATGCCTAATGTAAGAACTCAACACTTTAGTTATGTAATTGAGATAGCTAATGTTAGAATTCAAGTGAATTGGGAGATGAATCACGAGAATTGAGCTAAAATTGAAGAGTTAAAACTCAAGCCATGCATGCACGCATGCATATTTCATAGCATTTTGAAATTATTTTCCCAAGAATTTCCTCTTGCATGTTACTATTTCACCTTAGTTTTGGGAATTCATCAAGTTTCATGTCATTTTATGTCATTTGATCATGTTTTGAAAGGTTGAAAGTCATGTGAATTCATGCATGTATTGTTTTAAAAGTTTCAAGTTGAATTTTGAACAATTGACTTACTTTTAAGCCTTGATTATGTGAATGATTCTTAATCCTTGATGTTTTGCAAGTTTAGACATGTTTTCTCAAGTTTTAGGGCTCAAAAGTTGTGTTTGAAGGCTTGAATTCAAGTTTTGGACTTAAGAGTGCAATCTGAAAATTCTAGAATTCTGTCTCACTGCTCGAGCGACCACTCTTGATTTTGCACTTTCGTTCAAGCGAGCAAAAATTGGCTCGAGCATAAAATTCATGCTTCCGGAAGTTTACAAATTTTGCAGACCACTCGAGCGACCAGAGTTGCGCTCGAGCGGAGACCCTAGTCTTATGCTCAAGCGACCATCGAGCGGAGAAATCACGCAACCAGTACTTTTGCGGAGTTTACAGACTGCTCGAGCGACCGAAGTTGCACTCGAGCCACCACCCTTATTTTTGAACCTCCGCTTGAGCGAAGAAAATTGTGCTCGAGCAAGGACCTTGTTTTCAGCAAATTTGACCAAGTGTTTTGAATCACATTTTGGCATCCTCATTGCATATTAGGCATTCTTAAGCTCTAATTAAGACATAATAATGAGGATAAGACTTAGAAACACACTAAGAATGAAACGCAATGAGTTAAGTATTTTCCGAGTGTGTGTTTCAATATGTGTATATGTTATGTTGTGTAGGTCAAGCATCGTAAGCTATTTGATCTGTCTGCTCTGTCTGTCTGTTTCTGGGGCCATCTGTGAGTCATAACTCTGTAAAGTTATGTTTAATTTTAATTATTTTCTAAATGGTATAAGATCAACTGTTTTTTGAAATATTATTTTCTGCATGAATGAATGGTTATTCAATATTTCTAAAATGTATTCGTGGCATTCTTAGCTTCAGATGATATCTGTTATCTATTTTGTTATGTCCCAATTATGGGTCAACCGTACGTCTCATGAGCCAACTGCTATGAATCCTTCTGTATACGTCCCTTTATGGATCAACTGTACGTTTCATGAGCCAACTATACCGTCTTCGTGCACGTGAGTCAACTGTATGCCTTTATGGTCGTCTCTTTGTAGGTTAACTATTTCTGCTAGTGCTAATAAATGTACCACGTATGTTTAACCGCAAATTCTGATTATGAGTATGATTCTGAATCTACTTCTATTATGAACTCTAATTTCTAAACATGATTATGAATCCGTTTATGTTAACTACTGAATTCTGATTTCTGAAACTTTATGGACAATGTTCATTAAAGCCTTTACCTTATTAACTCGTTGTATTATTTATGTATGTAGGTGATCAAACGCGTGGCCAGGCTCAATGATGATCGCCTGGAATTTTGTTTTGTCGGCTAACCATTGTTCCTCCCAAGGAGGTTATGGAAAAAGTCAAGTGGTCATGTTTTGTGATCTGTGTTAAAGATCTTGTTTTCTTTTTGTGTATCTTAAACAAGTTTCTATTTACTTGTATATTGGGCTAAGTCTCATTTTGGTTTTATTTGTATAAGTGGGTGACGTAAGACTACTGTAGTTATGATGTTATGTGTGTGTATATAAAGTTTGAAATTTCTGTCTTATGTATGCCTACACAGCTCAACGGACTATGTATGTTTTATATATATGCTTCTGCTAGCTAGCCCCTGAATTATATATTATTCTGTACAGAGGCCTTTGGTAATCCAAGGATTACTGACCGGCTACGACGCTAGATCTATAGAGGCAGGTTTGGGTCTGACAGAGTGGTATCAGAGCACGAGTTATAGTGCACACACAAGTCCATATGAGCTATAGAATGTCCTAGAAAAGAATTAGGGACATTACATCTGCATGTGTGAGTGCGTGTGTTAATTTATGTAAATGTGGAAACTGAATCTGAACATAAACACATGAAATTGAAAAGAATGAACTGAAATTGAATACTCCGAGTACTGTGAACAAGATTATTCCTATGTTTATTATTGCCTTGCTTACTTATAACAAATGGAAAATACAAGTGACGGTACAGCTAAATCTTCAGAGGCTCGCATGAGCCGAATGGAACAAATGCTCGAAGCCCTAGTTGAATCAACGAGACAGCAACAAAGACAACAACCTCTGCCTCATTCGCCCCCTCCGGTCCAAGTTGAACCGGAAAACAACGATATTATCAGCTTGACTCAAAAATTCACAAAAATGAAACCGCCAACCTTTTTGCCTGGACATCTTTTGCTGCAGCAATAATCTGTTCCCACAAAAATAAATAAATAAATACAATTGCTAATGTCATTATGCCACTAAATTTTCTATCAAAATATACAAAAAGAAGCACAACATGAAACCCATTTTAATTTTAAAATTGATAAAAACATGTACTATAAATTAGCGACAGTTCGGTTAGAATGAGCATTCGTGAGCAACTTCTTCCACTTTTTCAGTTTTGTTAACGGCATAGAGGACTTCAAAAAGAACTCCGGCTGTCTGGTAAGCTTTGCCGAGTTGGGCTCTATCAAGAAATTTAAATATTGGCAGCATGAAGTGCATATCAATTGCCTTCCATTGAAAACCAGTAAGCAGTGGAACCAAAATTACAAGGAAAATCAATGAATGAATCCAAAAATATATATATATTTGATTGAGGTGTTGTTATAGATAGATACAGTACCTATCTGATTGTTCCCCCTTGTCCAGTGCTCTGATGTAGTGTTCATAGCATTGTTGGTAGAAGCTCTCGATTTCCCTTGCATCAGTTTTCTTAACCCGGGAGGCCAGACTCGACGCATTGTCCTGAATCAAAGAAGCATATATCAGAAAGAGAGTATTAGAGAGAGACAGATAGTTTCCTCGTTAGTTAATCCGCTCTTTAACTACTCAAATTGGCCATGACCCCCCAAAAAAACTACTATATATGCGTGTATATGTGTATGTATGTATGTACTGATGTAGATTTACAATCCTGGATTATGTCTTCCGTGTTGTTTAGGAATAGAATATTTTAGTTTATTTTTTATTTTTTATTTTTTATTTTTTTTTTGTAAAAGGATGTGTGAAGGGATAAAAAAGTGAAGAGGTCCAATAGTATAAAAAAATAATAAGTAATTTTTTTGGAAAAATGTTTGGGAGTTCTAAGTGTGTGGGTTTTACAGTGATGGTGATTTTTTTTTGTCACATTATGAGAGTTCAGTTAGAACTTCAAAATTAGAAAATGTATCATTACCATAGTTTTAAATCGCGCACTACAACAAAATACACATTTGGCGACCCAGAAATTGGTCGCCAAAAGTACAAATTTCGTCGCCAAAAGAATCTGCGACAAATATACAATTTGTCGCCAAAGGCCTGTCACTAAAAGTATTGGCGACGAAATCAGAAATTGTCGTCGTATGTAGACATTTAGTAACAAGAAAATTTGTCGCCAAAAATCATATATTTTGTCGCTATAAAATTACAATTTGTTGCTAAAAGGTTGAAATTTGGATAGGCCCTGTAGTTTTAGCGACAAATAAATGCGTCGCCAAAAGTACTATTTAACGACAAAATTAATTTGGTCGCTAAAAATCACGTTTTTAGCGACAAATAAGTTTTGGTTGCGAAAAGTTCTTGGAATAACCACTAACTTTTAGCAACAAAAACAATATGTTGTCGCCAAATATATTAATAGCGACCAAAATACCACCTATCACTAAAAATTCAGTACATAAATTTTGATTTTAATAATTTTCCTGTTCAAAATAATCCAAAACACATGTTTTCCTGTGCACAATATATACACAAATGTAATGTGAATAATAATACACCTGTGCAAGACATTCATACTAATTCAAAATTAATAGCTATGAAAAATCCCAATAAACATAATTACAATTCTCTGACAATCTAAAACATGCATGCCAAAGTACTTACAAACTACTAACATCAAACCCATAAATACATTACCAAATGCTATGTCAAAATATTTTCAAAATTACAACCAAATATTTTGATGTTAAACATCTAACCAACAAGTCAATTACTAAAATCCTATGTCAAAATATTTGCAAAAATACAACACCAAATATTTTGATGCTAAACATTTAATCCATAAATCATTTACCAAAATCCTATGTCAAAATATTTCCAAAAACACAAAATCAAATCTTCTGATGCAGCCCAAACTATTTTCCCCCATTGCCAATCTGTCACATGAAAAAACAAAAAAATATTAGATTGACAAAAAAAAAAAAAGAAACAAAACAAAACAAGCTGTCCATGCTAAGTTTCGATGGTTTCGGTGGTCATTTCACAATTTCGGCCCCCGTACGGGCCTTTTAAGTCTTGTATTTTACAATTTTCCTTCTAATTTTCCAACCGGAGATCCAATAGAGGTCCCGTTTGTTCCTACAAGTCCATTTAGGCCTTAACCAGCTGTCCGTGCCAAGTTTCAGTGGTTTCGGTGGTCATTTCAAAATTTCGGCCCCCGAACGGGCCTTTTAAGTCTTGTATTTTACAATTTTCCTTCTAATTTTCCAACCGGAGATCCAATAGAGGTCCCGTTTGTTCCTACAAGTCCATTTAGGCCTTAACCAGCTGTCCGTGCCAAGTTTCAGTGGTTTCGGTGGTCATTTCACAATTTCGGCCCCCGTACGGGCCTTTTAAGTCTTGTATTTTACAATTTTCCTTCTAATTTTCAAACCCATCAATAATTCACTCTACATAAGCACGTAGTCACATAAACACATACGAACTTCCTTCCTAGATAATGATCATCCCGCGGTATTACCAAAGTTCCAATTAGAAGCAGCAATGATCAAGTGCTCTTCTAATAGGACTTCTAGAAAACAGCTGGCAACAACTCATAGAGACAAGACTGGGGGAGGCAGGCCGACCAGTTCAGGTGGTCGGCCGACCACGTTCTCCGGTCGGCTGACCAGTTCAAAAGGTTCAACCCAATGAAAGGTGGTTGAAACCTCCATTTGATGGTCTCCACATTGAATGCAAGCTAGTGGTATGGTGGGAGGCCAGTAAATGTGGCTCAAAGACCAAGGAGACTAGCTTCCTAACAAGAAAACCGGCTGGCGGGAGAAAAGTGATCTCCAAGGAGAAAAGGTGGTCTCCCACCCTTGTACCACCTCCCAAACAATGAAAACAAGG
>NW_021027507.1:917895-935692 GCF_004153795.1 Camellia sinensis
TTAGTAAATTACTCAATAAATTCTCATCATATTACTCAGTAAATTACCGGTAAATTCTCAGTAAAATCCAAGTAAATTCTTAATAAATTACTTAGTAAATTCCCAGTAAATACTCAATACATTCCTAGTAAATTCTCTGAAGATTCCAAGTAAATTCTCAGTAAATTACTGAGTAAATTCTCAGTAAATCTGTCATTAAATTTCATGTAAATTCTCAGTAAATTCCCAGTAAATTACTCAGTACATTTCCAGTAAATTACTTAGTACATTCCTAGTAAATTCTCAGTAAATTCGCAGTAAATTAATTTGTAAATTCCCAGTAAATTTTCAGTAAATTCTCTTTAAATTACTTAGTAAATTCTAATTAAATTACTCAGTAAATTCCCATTAAATTCTCAGTAAATTACTCAGTAAATTCCCATTGAATTTCTCAGTAAATTCTAAGTAAATTACTCAATAAATTCCCAGAAAATTCTCTGCAAATTACTCATTAAATTTCAGTAAATTCTCAGTAAATTACTTAGTAAATTCTCTGAAAATTACTAAGTAAATTCCCTGTTAATTTTTAGTAAATTCCCAGTAAATTCTCATCAAATTACTGAGTAAATTCCCTGTAAATACTCAGTAAATTACTCAATAAATTCCCTTTAAATTCTCAGTAAATTCTGAGGAAATTCGCAGTAAATTACTTAGTAAATTACTAGTAAATACTCAGTAAATTACTCAGAAAAATTCCAAGTAAATTCTTCGTAAATTACTCAGTAAATTCCCCGTAAATTCTCAGTAAATTACTTAGTAAATTCCCGATAAATTCTCAGTAAATTACTAAATAAATTCCTAGTAAATTACTCAGTAAAATCTTAGTAAATTCCCACTAAATTCTTAGTAAATACTCAGTAAATTCCCAGTAAATTACTCAGTAAAAATCCCGATAAATTCTTTATAAATTACTAAGTAAATTTCAAGTAAATTCTAATTAAATTATTCAGTAAATTTCAAGTAAATTCTAATTAAATTACTCAGTAAATTCCAAGTAAATTATTAGTAAATTACTCAACAAATTCTCAATAAATTAATGAGTAAATTCTCATTAAATTACTCAGCAAATTCTTAGCAAATTACTCAATAAATTCCCAGTTAATTCTCAGTAAATTACTGAAAAAATTCCCAGTAAATTACTCCGTAAAATAGTAGTAAATTCTCTGTAAATTCCCAGTAAATACTCTATAAATTCCCAAGAAATTCTTAGTAAGTTCTCATTAAATTACTCAGTAAATTCCCAGCAAATTCCCAGTAAATTACTCAGTAAATTCCTTGAAGATTCCAAGTAAATTCTCAGTAAATTACTGAGTAAATTCTCAGAAAATTACTCAATAAATTACTTAGCAAATTTTCAATAAATTCTTAGTAAATTACTGAGTAAATTCTCAGTAAATCTGTCATTAAATTTCATGTAAATTCTCAGTAAATTCCCAGTAAATTGCTCATTAAATTTCCAGTAAATACTCAATAAATTCCCAGTAAATTACTCAGTAAATTCGCAGTAAATTACTTAATAACTTCCTAGTAAATTATTTGAAAATTACAAAGTAAATTCTTAGTAAATTCCCAGTAAATTTCTGTGTAAATTCTCAGAAAATTACTCAATAAATTACATAGCAAATTTTCAATAAATTCTTAGTAAATTACTGAGTAAATTCTCAGTAAATTGCCAGTAAATTACTCAGTAAATCCCAAGTTAATTCTTAGTAAATTACTCAGTAAATTCCAGTAAATTAGCAGTAAATTCTCTGTAAGTTACTCAATAAATTCTAAGAAAATACTCAGTAAATTACTCAGCAAATTCCCTGTAAATTCTAAGTGATTTACTCAGGAAATTCCCAGAAAATTCTCAGTAAATTACTGAGTAAATTCTGATTAAATTCTCAGTAAATTATTCACTAAATTCCCAGTGAATTACTCCGCAAATTCCCAGTAAATTTTCAGTAAATTACTCAGTAAATTCCCATTAAATTCTCAGTAAATTACTCAGTAAACTCTAAGTAAATTCTCCGTAATTCTCAGTAAATTACTCAGTAAATTCCAAGTAAATACTAAGTAAATTCGCAGTAAATTGTCAGTAAATTCCCATTAAATTCTCCGTAATTACTCAAAAACTTCCCAGTAAATTTTCAGTAAATTCCCAGTAAACTATTCAGAAAATTCTTAGTAAATTACTCAGAAAATTAACAGTAAATTACCCAGTAAATTCTCAGTAAGTAATCAGTAAATTTCCAGTAAATTCTTAGTAAATTCCCAGTAAATTCTCAGTAAGTTACTCAGTAAATTCCCAGAAAATACTTTGTCAATTACTCAGTAAAATCCCAGTAAATTCTCAGTAAATTATTGAGTAAATTCCTATTAAATTCTCAGTAAATTACTAAGTAAATTCCTAGTAAATTCTCAGTAAATTCTCAGTAAATTTTCATTAAATTACCCAGTAAATTCCAAGTAAATTCTCAGTAAATTACTCTGTAAATTCCCAGTAAATACTCAGTAAATTCCCTGTAAATTACTAAGTAAATTTCTTGTAAATTCTCAGTAAATTATTAGTAAATTCCCAGTAAATTACTCAGTAAATTCCCACTAATTTCTCAGTAAATTACTCAGTTAATTCCCAGTAAATTCAGTAAATTCCCAGAAAATCACTCAGTAAATTACTCAGTAAATTCCTAGTAAATTACTTAGTAAATTCCTAGTAAATTATCAATAAATTGCTGAGTAATTTCCCAGTAAATTCTCTGTAAATTGCTAGAAAATTCTCATTAAATTACTCAGTAAATTCTCATTAAATCACTCAGTAAAATCTCAATAAATTCTCAGTAAATTACTCCGTAAATTCCTAGTAAAATCTCAGTAAATTACTCAGTAAATTCCCGATAAATTCTCTTTAAATTATTGAGTAAATTCCTAGTAAATTCTAATTAAATTACTCAGTAAATTTACTGTAAATTCTCATTTAATTACTAAGTAAATTCCTAATAAATTCTAATTAAATTACTCAATAAATTCTCATTAAATTACTTAGTAAATTCCCAGTAAATTCTTAGCAAATACTCAGTAAATTCTCAGTAAATACTCAGTAATTTCCTAGTAAATTCTCAGTAAAATACTCAGCAAATTCTCAGTAAATTCTAAATAAATTACTCAGTAAATTCCCTGTAAATTCTTAGTAAATTCCCAGGAAGTTACTCTGTAAATTCCCTGAAAATATTTAGTAAATTACTCAGTAAAGTACCAGTAAATTCTCAGTAAATTACTGATTAAATTTCCATTAAATTCTCAGTAAATTACTCAGTAAATTCTCAATAAATTCCTGGCAAATTCTCATTAAATCGCTTGGTAAATTCCCATTAAATTCTCAATAAATTACTCAATAAATTTCCAGTATATACTCAGTAAATTTCTAGAAAATTCTCAATAAATTACTTAGTAAATTCCCAGTATATTCTTAGTAAATTACTCAGTAAATTCCCAGTAAATTCTCAGTAAATTACTGAGTAAATTCCCTATAAATTCTGATTAAATGATAGTAAATTCTCAGTAAATTACTGAGTAAATTCCTGGTAAATTATGAGTAAATCACTCAATAAAATCCCAGTAAATACTTAGTAAATTCCTAGTAAATTCTCAGTAAATACTAACTAAATTTTCAGTAAATTCTCAGTAAATTATTCTGTAAATTGGCAGTAAATTACTAAGTAAATTCTCAGTGAATTACTCAGTAAATTCCCAGTAAATTCCAAGTTAATTCTCAGTAAATTACCCAGTAAATTCACGGTAAATTACTCAGTAAATTCATAGAAAATTTTCATTAAATTGCGAGTAAATTACTAAGTAAATTACTCAGTAAATTTCCTGTAAATTCCCAGTAAATTCCAAGTTAATTCTTAGTAAATTACTCAGTAAATTCTCAGTAAATTCTTAGTAAATTCGTAGAAATTTCTCATTAAATTACTCAATAAATTGCCAGTAAATTCCTAGCAAATTCCCAGTATATTATCAGTAAATTACTAAGTAAATTCTTACTAAATTACTCAGTAAATTACTCAGTAAATTCCCAGAAAATACAATGTAAATTCCCAAAAAATACAAAGTAAATTCCCAGTAACTTCTCAATAAATTACTCAATATCTTTCTAGTAAATTCCCAGTAAATTCTCAGTAAATTACTCAATATCTTCCCAGTAAATTCTAAGTAAATTACTTGGTAAATTCTCAGTAAATTACTCTGTAAATTCCCAGTAAATTCCCAGAAAATTACTCAGTAAAATTCCAACTAAATTATCAGTAAATTACTGAGTAAATTTCTAGTAAATTCTCAGTAAAATACTATTAAATTATCAGTAAATTCTCATTAAATTATTCAGTAAATTTCCAGTAAATTCTCATTAAATTACTAAGTAAATTCTCAGTAAATTACTCTGTAAATTCTCAATAAATTATCAGTAAATTACTAAGTAAATTCCCAGTAAATTCTCATTAAATTACTCTGTAAATTCTCAGTAAATTTTCAGTAAATTCTCTGTAAATTACAGCGTAAATTACTCAGTAAAATTTCCCGTAAATTATAAGTAAATTACTGACTAAATTCATAGTAAATTCTCAGTAAAGTCTTAGTAAATTCTGAGTAAATTCTCATTAAATTACTCAGTAAATTCTCAGTAAATTCGCATTAAATTATTGAGTAAATTCCCAGTAAATTGTTAGTAAATACTCAGTAAATTCCCAATAAATTCTCATTAAATTACTTAGTAAATTCCTTGTAAATTCTCATTAAATTACTTAGTAAAATTCAAGCAAATTCTCAGCAAATTACTCAGTAAAGTTCCGATAAATTCTCTTTAAATTGCTAAGTAAATTCCTAATAAATTCTCATTAAATTACTCAACAAATTCCCAGTAAATTCTCAGTAAATTACTAAGAAAATTTTGAGTAAATTACTCAATAAATTCTCATCATATTACTCAGTAAATTACCGGTAAATTCTCAGTAAAATCCAAGTAAATTCTTAATAAATTACTTAGTAAATTCCCAGTAAATACTCAATACATTCCTAGTAAATTCTCTGTAAATACTAAGTAAATTCTCAGTAAATTACTCAATAAATTCGCAGTAAATTCTCAGTAAATTCCCAGAAAATTCTCATTAAATTACTCAGTAAATTCTCATTAAATTCCCAGTAGATTACTCAGTAAATTCCTTGTAAATTCTCAGTAAATTACTCAGAAAATTCCCAATAAATTACTCAGTAAATTACCTGGAAATTACTCAGTAAATTCCAAATTAATTCTCAGTAAATTACTCAGTAAATTCCCAGTAAATTCTCAATAAATTATTCAGTAAATTCATAGTAAATTCTTAGAAAAATTCTCAGTAAATTACTCAACAAATTTCCAGTAAATACTCAATAAATTCCCTATAAATTACTTAGTAAATTCCCAGTGAATTCTAAATAAATTACTTAGTAAATTCCCTATAAATTTTCAGTAAATTACTCAGCAAATTTCGAGTAAATACTCAGTAAATTCCCAGTAAATTCTCAGTAAATACTCAATAAATTCTCAGTAAATTACACAGTAAATTCTCAGTAAATTACTCAGTAAATTCGCAGTAAATTTTCAGTAAATTCTCAGTAAGTTACTCAATAAATTCACAAAAAATACTCAGTAAATTACTTAGTAAATTCCTTGTAAATTGTCATTAAATTACTTAGTAAATTCACAGTAAATTACTCAGTTAATTCTCAGCAAATACTCAGTAAATTCTCAATAAATTCTCAGTAAATTACTTAGTAATTTTCCAGTAAATTCTTAGTAAATTACTCAGTAAATTCCCGATAAATTACTCAGTAAAATCCTAGTAAATTCGCAGTAAATTCTAATTAAATTACTCAGGAAATTCCAAGTAAATACTCAGTAAATTCTCAGTAAATTACTCAGTAAATTCCTAGAAAATACTCAGTAAATTACTCATTAAATTCCAATAAATTCTCGTTAAATGACTTAGTAAATGCCAAGTAAATTCTCAGTAAATTACTCGGTAAATTCGCAGTAAATACTGAGTAAATTCCTAGTAAATTACTCAGTAGATTCCTAGTAAATTACTCAGTAAATTTTCAGTAAATTATCTGCAATGACCCCAAAATCTGTATCCAAAATTACTTTTTTACCCTTGTGGGTTAACGCAGTTTAATTTATTGATATCTGTTTGAATTGACGCATTATCTGTTGAGTTACGGCTTTAGAATTGAGATTACCGACCTTTACGGGTTCATAAATCGAATTGAGTACTTGGGTATGTTAATGAGAATTTTTATAACTATTTGGGAAAATTAATTGGAAATCTAATTTGTCTGATTTGTTAATGCGCGTTTGGGTGATTAACTTTATACTGCAAATTGAAGGCCTTAAAGGCTTCAGAAACCAGAACAGATGACATATTTATGATCAGCACAATTTTTAGAGTCATTTGAAAAGTTTAATTGGAATTTGATTTCATATGATTCGTAAGGCCACGTTTGGCTCTCCCTTGTGTTAAGCTTGTGTGTGTGATAGAATAATATATATATATATATATATATAGAGAGAGAGAGAGAGAGAGATGCCATATGAGTTGTGAACTCATCTTTTGAAGTCAAAACAAAATATCTGAGGGAGAGAGAACCGAGAGAAAGAGGGGCCAAAGGAGAGAGGAAGTTTCTCCAAGAGAGAGAGAGAGAGTGAGAGAGCTCACCATTGTTGGGAGCTTGAAGATAGCATGAAGAGATTGAAGAGAGAAGAAGGAGATCAACCATGGAAGCTTGGGGGAAATTAAAGAGAACTATGAGAAAGACAAAGAGTGAACTAAGGTATGATAATTTATCTTGAACCCTTAAGTTTGAAGCATCAATTTCATGGAATCATGATAATAAGGGAAGATTTGAACCCATTTGAGTTAGGGTTCTATGTATATATTTGATTGAACCTTGATTTCTTAAGAGTTATTTAATTGAAGAGTTAAATTCTTTGTATTGGTTTATCTTGAGGTTGATTATTGGAAGTTGAGCTCCCATCTTGAGGTTTTGCATAGTTAGCCATATATGTGAATGAAGATATATGTAAATAAGAAAGATGTGAGCTTTAAACCCCAAACTATAGCTATTTTATGCTCTTGTGTTCTTGTGCTTGGGAATTGAATGATATTTTGAGGTTATGATGTTTAATGGAAATTAATAATGTGGAATTTAGCATGTATTAATGGGTTTTGGGCTTTGATTTGCATGAATTTGAGGTTTAACTTTGAGAATGAGAAGATCCAAATCAAAAAGCCATTTTCGGACTGAAAATTGCCTAGAGTCGCACGTGCGGCGGGTTTTCCCGTACGTGTGGCAGTCTAGTCCCAAAACCAAAGTTGAATCTGCTAAAAAGGCACGTCGTCCCGCACGTACGGCCCCATTCCCGCACGTGCGTCTCTGTTTCCCGCACGTGTGGGAGACAACTCTGTTCAGCCAACTTTGAATAAGCATATCTTTTGCCTCCGGAGTCCGTTTTGAGTGATTCTTGAGCCTAAAATTAAGCCCTAGAAGTCTAGTTTCCAATGGTGGTGGTCTCACTCCAAAATTCTAAATATAGAAATAGTTATGCCGAAATTAGTGACGGTTGTTCACTTTCTGTCAACCTGTTTTGTACCATTTCTTCACCTAAACTATTTCCCATCGATTCCTCCTGTTTTCTGAGACATGGATTATAACTTATTAAGGAATAATGAGCTTGGTACCACCATGGCTAATTGATTGAATGATTAAAGAGAATAAGTAAAGAATCGATTATAATCTCATATTATGTGTTGTGCACTGTGCTTGTAGGTCAAGACGAAGACACCATCCCATTACTACCGGGAGCCGATCACTGTGAGTAATAGTAGTGTAACGATATGTTTCACTTACTTCCTGTGATTATAATATGTATTGTCATTTGTGAATGGCCTATTCCATTAATATTGTGCTTTGCTTAACTTAATGGATATGATTGAACAACGCCATTGGTATGGACCTAAGGCCGTTTTGTCCCTATTAATAGAAGTGGGCCTGAGGCCGTTATGATGTGAATTGTTCTGTCCCTATTAATGCAGTGATACATTTGTCTTTGTTTAATAGTTATTATTAATGTTCTGTTATCCGCAAGACAACTATGTCGACTTGTAATAAACCATGGGAAAATCTTTGTACACTATTGAGTAATAGTACTGTAGCAGTACGTTTTGCTTACTGTTAATAGTTAATACTGACGTTCTGTTATCTGCAAGTTAACTATCTAAATTTGTGATGAACAAATGGAACACGTGTATTATGGAATAATGATATCTTTGTGTATCTAGAATCATTCTGTTTTGCTAATGATGGGCCCGAGGCCAACCTGTTGATATTTGGGCTTTAAGACGTTCTGTATCGCATCTGGGCTTAAAGTCGATCTGTATTATGTCTGCGCTCACAGCCGTTCTGTCTTATATCTGGACTTACAGCCAATCTGTATTATATCTGGGCTTACAGCCGATTTGTATTATATCTGGGTTCACAGCCGTTCTGTCTTATATCTGGGCATACAGCCGATCTGTATTATATCTGGGCTTACAGCCGTCCTGCATCATATCTAGGCTTACAGCCGCTCTGTATTATATATGGGCCTGAGGCCGTTCTGTGTTACACGTGGGCCTGAGGCCGTTCTGTGTTACACATGGGTCTAAGACCGTTTTAAAATATGATTATGAATAAGGTCTGTGTATGGTTTGATATTCATGTTTACGTTCTTCAAGCCTATACCCGTTTAAGTCACCTCCTTATATTGCTATTATTCACTGAGCCTTTCTCACTCCGTTTTTATGTATATTTATGTAGGTAAGCCATCGAAGATTGACACTAGAATGGTATTGAGGTCTACCTGTCTGCTAAGCCGCCTGGGGTTGAGGCGTTAATTTGTGTTGGGAGTCATATAAATTATTAAGTCTTATGTAAGTGTGTGTGAGATCTATATAAATTCTGTGATCGTATGTGTAATTCTGGGAATGTATTTAAATGCTTGAATCTAATTAAACCATCATGTATGCACAAGCTCTATGGATGTTGTCTTTTTTTTGGCATTGCTTCCGCTTAAGGCCCCGTATGTGATTAAATATTATTCTAAATTCTGTTTGAGGCTTATGTACGGGCCAGTCATGAACCAAACTTTTAGGGGCGGGTTTGGGTCGTGACATTATCAGTAAATTACCAATAAATTCTTATTAAATTACTAAGAAAATTCCCAGTAAATTCTCATTAAATTACAAGTAAATTCTTAATAAATTACTTAGTAAATTCGCAGTAAATTTCCAGTAAATTCTCAGTAAATTACTCAGTAAATTTCTAGTAAATTCTCAATAAATTATCAGTTAATTACTGAGAAAATTCTCATTAAATTTTCAGTAAAGTGCCAGTAAATTCTCAGTAAATTCCCAGTAAATTCAAAGTAAATTCTCATTAAATTACTCAATAAATTACTAAGTAAATTCCCAGAAAATTCTCATTAAATTACTCAATAAATTTCCAGTAAATTCTCTGTAAATTACTGCACAAATTCCCTGTAAATTCTAATTAAATTACTCAGTAAATTCCCAGTAAATTCTCATTAAATTACTCAGTAAATTTCCAATAAATTATAATTAAAGTACTCAGTAAATTCCCAATAAATTTTCATTCAATTACTCAGTAAATTTACAGTAAATTACTCAAGAAATTCCCAGTAAATTACTCAGTAAATTCCTAGTAAATTCTCATTAAATTTCTCAGTAAATTCTCAGTAAATTACTGAGTAAATTCCTAGTAAAATCTCAGCAAATTACTCAGTAAATTCCCAGTAAATTACTTTCTCAATTCGCTGTAAATTTTCAGTAAATTACTGAGGAAATTACCATTAAATTCTCAGTAAATTCCTAGTAAATACTAAGTAAATTCCCAGTAAATTCTCAGTAAATTACTCAGTAAATTTTCAGTAAATTCCCAGCTATACTAAGTAAATTCCTAGTAAATTCTTAGTAAATTACTCAGTAAATTCGTAGTAAATTACACAGTAAATTCCTAGTAAATTCTTATTAAATTACTCTATAAATTCTCAATAAATTCTCAGTAAATTCCCAGGAAATTCTCAGTAAATTACTCAGTAAATTATCAAAAAATTACTTATTAAATTCCTAGTAAATTACTCAATAAATTCCAAGTTAATTCTTAGTAAATTAGTCAATAAATTCCCCATAAATTCACAGTAAATTACTTAGTAAATTCCAAGTTAATTCTTAGTAAATTTCCAGTAAATTACTCTGTAAATTCCCAGTAAACTGTCAGTAATTCTTAGTAAATTACTCTGTAAATTCTCAGTAAACTGTCAGTAAATTACTTAGCAAATTTTGAGTAAATTATCGGTAAATTACTTAGTAAATTCCCAGTAAATTCTCATTAAATTACTCAGTAAATTCCCAGTAAATACTTGGTAAATTCCCAGTAAATTGCTCAGTAAATTCTAATTAAATTATTTTGTAAATTCTTAGTAAATTCCAGTAAATTACGCAGTAAATTCCTAGTAAATTACTTAGTAAATTCGTTATAAATTCTCAGTAAATTACTGAGTAAATTCCCAGTAAATTCTCAGTAAATTACTCAGCAAATTCCCTGTCATTCTCAGTAAATTACTTAGTAAATTCTCAGAAAATTCTCATTAAATTACTCAGTAAATTCCCAGTAAATTCTTAGTAAATTACTCAGTAAATTCTTATTAAGTACTCAGTAAATTTCCATTAAATTCTCAGTAAATTCACATAAAATTACTCAGAAAATTCCCAGTGAATTCGCTATAAATTCTCATTAAATTGTTCAGTAAATTTCCAATAAATTCTTCGTAAATTCCCAGTAAATTCTCAATAATTACCCAGTAAATTCTCAGTAAATTATTCAGTAAATTCCCAGTAAATTTTCAATAAATTCACTGTTAATTCTTAACAAATTCACAGTAAATTACTCAGTAAATTTCTAATAAATTCTCAGTAAATTACTAAGAAAATTACCAGTAAATTCTCACTAAATTACTCAATAAATTCTGAGGAAATTCTCAGTAAATTACTCAGTCAATTCCCAGTAAATTCTCAGTAAATTCTCTGTAAATTCGCAGTAAATTATCCAGTAAATTCCTAGTAAATTCTTCGTAAATTACTCCATAAATTTCTAATAAATTCTCAATAAGTTTTCCGTAAATTACTCTGTAAATTTCTAGTAAATTACTAAGTAAATTCCCAGTATATCCTCAGTAAATTACTCAGTAAATTCCTAGTAAATTCTCAGTAAATTCCTGAGTAAATTCCCAGTAAATTTTCAGTAAATTACTGAGTAAATTTCCAGTAAATTTTCAGTAAATTCCTAAGAAATTCTCATTAAATTACTTAGTAAATTTTCAGTAAATTAGTCAGTAAATTCCCATTAAATTCTCAGTAAATTACTGAGTAAATTTTCAGTAATTCTCACTCAGTAAATTTCCATTAAATTCCCAGTAAATTCTCATTAAATTACTTATTAACTTTCAAATAAATTCTCGTTAAATTACTTTGTAAATTGCTAGTAAATTCTCAATAAATTACTCTGTAAATTCTCAGTGAATTCCAAGTAAATTACTCAGTAAATTCCTGGCAAATTCTGAGTAAATTACTTAGTAAATTCGCTGTAAATTCTCAGTAAATTACTGAGTAAATTACCATTAAATTCTCAGTAAATTCCCAATAAATTCCCAGTAAATTCTCAGTATATTTTTCAGTAAATTCCCTGTAAATTCTTAGAAAATTACTCAGTAAATTCTCATAAATTACTCAGTCAATTCGAAGTAAATTTCGAGAAAATTACTCAGTAAATTCACAGTAAATTTCCAGTAAATTCACAGTAAATTACTAAGTAAATTCTAAGTAAAATCCGAGTGAGTTCTCAGTAAATTTTTTAGTAAATTCCCAGTAGATTACCCAGTAAATTTTTAGTAAATTACTCTATAAATTCCTAGTAAATTCTAAGTAAATTACTTAGCAAATTCCTAGTAATTCTCAGTAGATTACTGAGTAAATTCTCATTAAATTATTCAGTAAATTCCCAGTAAATTCCTCAGTAAATTTCTCAGTAAATTATCAGTAAATTCTCAGTAAATTTCTGAGTAAATTCCCAGTAATTTATCAGTTAATTACCCAGTGAATTCTTAGTAAATTACTCAGTAAATTCCCGGTAAATTCTCAGTAAATTACTCCGTAAATTCCCAGTAAATTCTCAATAAATTAATCAGTAAATTTCCAGTAAATTCTCATTAAATTACTAAGTAAATTTAAAGTAAATTCTTAGTAAATTACTCAGTAAATTCCCAGTAAATTCTTAGTAAAATCCCAATAAATTCTCAGTAAATTACTCAGCAAATTCCTAGCAAATTCTCACTAAATTACTCAGCAAATTCTCAGTAAATTCCCAGTAAACCCAGTAAATTACTCAGTAAATTATCAGTAAATTCCTTAGTAAATTCGAAGTAAATTCCCAGTAAATTACCCAATAAATTCCCAGTAAATTCTAAGTAAATTACTCAGCAAATTCCTAGTAATTCTCAGTAAATTATTGAGTAAATTCTCATTAAATTACTCAGTAAATTCCCAGTAAATTCTCAGTAAATTTCTCAGTAAATTACCAGTAAATTCTCAATAAATTTCTGAGTAAATTCTCAATAATTTCTCAATAAATTACTCAGTAAATTCCCAGTAAATTTCTCAGTAAATTACCAGTAAACTCTCAGTAAATTTCTGAGTAAATTTCCAGTAAATTACTTAGTAAATTCCCAGTAAATTCTCAGTAAATTCTTAATAAATTACTCTGTAAATTTCTCGTAAATTTTTAGTAAATTACTTAGTAAATTTCCAGTAAATTCTCATTAAATTACTTAGTAAATTTCAAGTAAATTCTCGTTAAATTGCTGTAGCAACCCTCACTTTACTCCAGTCATGCTTGCATGTATTTACATGATCTTGTCTTGTTAAGTTGCATTTACAAACCTTGATTTGTTTCGCATAAGTGTTGCTTGCGTGCCTTGTTCCTTGCTTGGTGTGAGTTTAGCCGTGGTCATCTTAAGCCTAGGTTGAACCTTTGAACCTCTTACACCTAGGACCATCTTGAAACCCTTTGGTTGACCTCCACCCTCGCCCTGACATGTTGGCCGAGATGTCATTATCTAGATCGAGGTGTTCATCACCAAGGCCGAGATGTGTATTATCTAGGCCGAGAAGTTATACCAAGGTGATCTTGTAACTGGACTGGTACGACCTAGACTGAGGTGTGGCACATCTAGGCCAAGGTGTGGCACAGCTAGGCCAAGTGTTGTCCTTCCTAGCCGAGATCATTGAAACCTTACTTGTCGAAGCTTTGTCCTAGCCGAGATCATTACCCGCCGAAGTGCCCATGTCACCTTACTTGTTGCTTACACTTTGTCATGCTCTTGTAGGCGGCAAATCATTGATGCACTTCCCTTTCTTTCTTGCTTTTTTTCTGTATTTTTTCCTGAGAATCTCAGCCACATAATTTCTTTCTACACTTGACAAAGCAATAGACCTCTTCTTTTCATCGCTTTTATTTTTGTACTTATGATAGCTGGAGTTACAGAATTTTCAAACATTTATTAAGCCTAGGTTGCACCTTTGAACCTCTTACACCTAGGACCATCTTGAAACCCTTTGGTTGACCTCCACCCTCGCCCTGACATGTTGGCCGAGATGTCATTATCTAGGCCGAGGTGTTCATCACCAAGGCCGAGATGTGTATTATCTAGGCCGAGAAGTTATACCAAGGTGATCTTGTCCCTGGACTGGTACGACCTAGACCGAGGTGTGGCACATCTAGGCCAAGGTGTGGCATAGCTAGGCCAAGTGTTGTCCTTCCTAGCCGAGATCATTGAAACCTTACTTGTCGAAGCTTTGTCCTAGCCGAAATCATTACCCGCTGAAGTGCCCATGTCACCTTACTTGTTGCTTACACTTTGTCATGCTCTTGTCTTATCAATCTATCACCTTTTTGAAGAGATCCAATCAGCCATTGCCACGTGTCCCAGCAGAGGGTTAAGTCACCCGGCAGAGTTAGAAACATATCATTTTGTGTCATATCCTTTGCATGGTAGAGAGAGAAGCTCTAGGAAGAGGAGAGGAAGTTGGAGTGAGAGAGCTAGATTCCAAGCTTGATCTTTAGAGTTTGAGCCGTTTAATCCGTGTTTTGAGGTTAGAATCTTGATTTACTCTTGCTATTCTTTATGTTAATCTGATTGCATTGCATGATCCAGCATGATTCATGAGCTATGCATTGATTTAAAGTTTGTTTTAGAAAGAGAAAGTGATGTTCATATGTTCTTGAAGAAAAACCGTGTTTTGATTCGAAAGTTTGTATCAATTTCCATGTTTTTCTGTTTGTTTTCTTAAAATCTTCAAGTACGGGCACCCAGGTCCATGTTTTCAAACTCATCTCATGAAAACTCAAATTTCGAATAAAGAAGTTATGAATTTAGCATTCATGCTCTTCATGTTTTTCAAGAGGGAAACCCAGATTTTTCCTAGACTTTATTTCCTTGAATGTGGTCGTCGAGAACACTCCTTGGCCAAGAGGTGTGGGACCTCGGCCTAGACCTGGTTAGTACCCAGCATGTTTTCCCGAGATGAAAAGGCAGTGATATAACTTCCAACATGTTTTGCTTGGTTTTGACTTGATTTTGAAAGAAATGCCAAGATCCTTTCCTGTCATGTAAAGCTTGTTTTAAGGATGCATTTCATATCCATCTTTGAGCATCTCACATTGTCTAATTGAAATGCATCAATGGGATTTATTATGTGCTTGTAGGCCTTGGATCCTTGCTTGTAATTCCTACACCTGAAGAACTATGTGAGTGGTATCTTTAATAAATCTATGTTATTGTCACGACGCCAAACCGCCCCTAGTAGTTTGGTGCCGTGATGGCCAGTAATCCGAGATTACCGAAGGCCAACTTACAAAGTTCACACACAATCAGAGTATAAATATATGGGGCTCACAAGTGTGGAAGCAATAATTTACAATACAAGTGGTCCATAAGAGCAGTGCATAAGTCAAATGGAATGGCATACATCTTTACATAGCTTTAAAACTTGAATACAAATAAAATGAAGTACAAAAATACATATTACATTTTGATAAAAGGCTTCTCGAGCCGACATATATACAAAATACATGAAATACAACTAAGGAGCATAAACTTCAAGATTGCCGACATCCTCACTACCGACATAACATGCATACAAAACATACATCTCGGCGTAGCCGACTTCTTGCTTGTTACCTACATATATACACAGGGAGGGTGAGCTTGGATACTCAGTGAATGGTACAAGTAATAAAGGTTTTAAATGAATGGTACCCGAGATCTTTTCAAACAATACATAGTATATCTTTATCAAAACCATACATAACATAGCTTAGCTTGGCTTGAAATAAAACATCAATCGAACCTTGATCTTTCAAAACTTGCTTACTTACTTAACATACGTCAACTTAAAACATGGGGTGATGACATTCCGGGCAAAACAAAAGCATAACCTCGGTATCGAGCACACCCGTTCATAGTTCGTCGGTGGCCGATATCTTAACAAGGGTGCTACTTAGGCTTAACGTCCCCTAGCACGAAAGGACGGTGCTACCTAGACTTAAAGTCCCCTAGCACGAAAGGACTCTCAAAACAAGATGTGCAGTTGCATTATAGTCCCCTGACATTAAGGACTTTCGAAACAAGGGAATAATCGACCCGGAATCGATTAGACAAACCCACCTGCACAAGGCAGTCGGTGGCAAGGGAGATATCTCAAACAAGGGTGCTACAAAAGTTTAGAGTCCTCTAGCACAAAGGACCTATGTTACAAAGGCCCGTAGCCTCCTAACACGAGAGTACTGCGAAAGTTTAGAGTTCTCCAGCACAAGGGACTTTCAAAACAAGATGTGCAGTCGCATTATAATCCCCTGGCACTAAGGACTTTCCGAGAATGTCATCAAAACAAAGCTTACTTGATACATAAAAATAGGGGTAATCATTCATGCTTGATCAAATACTTTTATCAAAACGAAACAAGGCTTTATCAAATCTTTATAACATAACTTTATTAAAAATACCACTCACATAGTTCTTGGGACGTCGGGATCAAGGCAAAGGTCCAAGTCCTACAAACACATGGCAAAGTCTACTGAATGCACTTCGCAAAACAAGTCTTACATGCATGCAAATGATCTCGGGAAAACATGCTGGAAGTCAAAACACTGTTTTACATGTCAGGAAGACATGCTGGGTACCAACCAGGTCTTTGCAGAGGTCCCACACCTCCTGGCCGAGGTGTGGCTACCTAGGCTTTGGCGTGCGGCTGCGTGCCGAGGTGCGCACAAGACAACTAAAGGTGTAAGTGATCATGCAAGGTAGGCCAAGGTGAGATACGATGCATGGCCTAAGTGTGTGATCTAGACAAGAGTGATCTCGGCGACTACACTTAGGGAAGTGAGGTCTGGAGATCTGGGTTTCCACCCGTGAAGAACAGGAAGAACATGAACATGATGATCATGAAGAATACGAATGCTAAAATCATAACTTCTTTATTACAAAATCTGGGATTTCATGCTATGAGTTCGAAAACATGGACCTGGGTACCCATACTTGAAAATCATATGAAAACACGAAAACATACATCTTGATACAAACTTTCAGATCAAATCATGACTTTTCTTGAAGAACACATGAATACTATTTTCTCTTTCTAAAATCGAACTTCAAAGCAATGCATGACTTACAAATCATATTCAATCATGCAATGCAATAACATGAACATAAAGAGCAACATGAGCAGATCAAGAATCTAACCTTAGAACACGGATCAAACGGTTCGATCTCTAGGGATCAAGCTTGGAAATCTACTCTCCCTCAAGAACTCCTCTCTCTCTTCTAGAGTTTCTCTCTCTTCTTCAAAACAAAGATATAGAAATGATAGGTTTTCTCCCTCTGCCGATTGACTTAACACTCAGCTCGGACACGTGGCAACGGCTGGTTGGTTCTCCTAAAAAAGGTGATAGATTGACAAGACAAGACTATGACAAAGTGTATCTAACAAGCTACCCGGTAAGGCACTCCGGCAAGTGATGACATCGGCTAAGGACAAAGCTTCGGCAACTAAGGTGACAATGACCTTGGCTAGGAAGGACAACACTTGACTAAGCTGTGCCACAGCTTGGCCTAGATGTGCCACACCTCGGTCTAGGTCATACCACTCCAAGACAAGATCACTAGGTTCAAAGGTAACATCTCGGCCTAGAGAATACACATCTCGGCCTTGGTGATGAACACCTCGGCCTAGATAATGACATCTCGGCCAATATGTCAGGGCGAAGGTGGAAGTCAAACAAAGTGGTTCCAAGACAATTTGTAGGCTGAAGATGACCGCGGCTTGGAATGATCTAGGTGTAGCATAACTCAGGCTTGACATGACCTAGGCTTGACATAACTCGAGCTCGAGACACCAAGGAAGGAACAAAGCATGTACACAACACTTAGGCAAATCACATAAACACAAAACAAGGCATGGACCTTACTTAGGCAAAACAAGTCATAAACATACAAATGCAAGCTTAACGAGTCATAATCATACAAATGCTCATGAACATGACTAAGACATAAATGTGGGTTGTTACACAG
>NW_021027507.1:936123-950646 GCF_004153795.1 Camellia sinensis
CGAAAAGGTGATAGATTGACAAGACATGTAAGACAAAGCGTATCTAACAAGCTACCCGGCAAGGCACTCCGGCAAGTGATGACATCGGCTAAGGACAAAGCTTCGGCAACTAAGGTGACAATGACCTTGGCTAGGAAGGACAACACTTGACTAAGCTGTGCCACAGCTTGGCCTAAATGTGCCACACCTCGGTCTAGGTCATACCACTCCAAGACAAGATCACTAGGTTCAAAGGTAACATCTCAGCCTAGAGAATACACATGTCGGCCTTGGTGATGAACACGTCGGCCTAGATGATGACATCTCGGCCAATATGTCAGGGCGAAGGTGGAGGTCGAACAAAGTGGTTCCAAGGTAATTCTAGACTGAAGGTGACCTCGGCTTGGAATGATCTAGGCATAACATGACCTAGGCTTGGCATGACCTAGGCTTAACATAGCAGGGAAGGGACAAAGCATGCAAGCAACACTTAAGCAAATCACATAAACACAAAACAAGGCATGGACCTTACTTAGGCAAAACAAGTTATAAACATGCAAATGCAAGCTTAACGAGTCATAATCATACAAATGCTCATGAACATGACTAAGACATAAATGTGGGTTGTTACATCATTCCCCCCTTAAAGAAGTTTGGTCCCCAAACTTCGCTTACCTTGTTCTCAAAACGACTCTGGATGTCGAGTCTCATCTCTTCTTATCATCTCTAGCTTTTACCTTGGGACAATCCTTAATACGATGACCTCTCTCACCGCATCCGAAACATGCTCCCGTTGCCCGAAGACAAACTCCAAAATGTAGCTTCTCGCAACTTGTACATGTCGGCCTGGTGCCACCTTCCTGATTCGTGTTATCGGGACTATCCTCCTTCGTCTCCTCCTCGGCATCATTCGGGTCTGCCTCTTCTTCGCGATTGTCATAGGTCTGCCTCTTCCTCTGATTCTTTCCCGAACTCTGACTTCTATTCGGGTTGGCTTCTGCAAGGATGGCATTATCTAACACTCCAGCATACGTCAGCATGTTGAGCAAATTAACCTGATCTTGTATTGGCCCTCGAAGTCCACTCTCAAACTTCCTAGCTTTCCTGTATTCATTGTCGACCATGTGAGGTGCGTACCTTTCCAACTCGGTGAAAGCACGATCATACTCTGCCACTGTTTTGCTACCCTGTGTCAACATCTGAAATTCTGTGGTTTTGCGATCTCGGACACTGAGTGGGAAATGCTTGTCATAGAACAGCTCCAAAAATCTGGCCCAAGTCAAGTCTGGGTTACCTTCTCAGGTTATCATCCACCATCTACGAGCGTCGTCTTCCAATGTGAATGCTGCTAATGACACCTTCTGAGCATCAGTGCTGGGAAAAACCTCGAACAACTTCTCCATCTCAAGAACCCATGCTTCTGCCTTCATCGGTTCTATACCTCCCTGGAACTTTGGCGGTTTCATCTTCTTGAATTCTCTGTTCAGGGTCAATGTGTCATCTCCATACAAAGCTGGCTGCGGAGGCACTTGTGGTACTGGCGGTGGTGGAACTGCATGTCGGCTATCTGTTTGCTCGGCCTGGGTGGAGGTGGTACGGTGTTCTGCTGCCTTGCTTGCCTTAACTCATCGGCCAAACTTTCAACAATCCTTTCTAATCTGTCCAACCTGTCTTCGGACTGATCTCGGCCAACTGGGGGTCTACCTCTTCTTATGATGCTAGGAGTATGCAGGATGTGACTCTTAGAAACAAATGAACAAATGAACAAATGAACATGTATGCAAGTGAACATGATCATGCTGATGTAACAAATGCTCATGCCGAGATGATGCACACCTTGTCAAGTAACAAGCAATATGATGCAATCCTAAGATCATTCTAAGGGACATCCTATGCTCTTTAGGACTCAAAGTGTGTGAATAACGTACTATAAGGAACGCGTGCTCTGATACCATTTTGTCACGACCCCAAACCGCCCCTAGTAGTTTGGTGCCGTGATGGCCAGTAATCCGAGATTACCGAAGGCCAACTTTCAAAATTCACACACAATCAGAGTGTGCGGAAGCATTAATCTAAAATACAAGTGGTCTATAAGAGCAGTGCATAAGTCAAATGAAATGGCATACATCTTTACATAGCTTTAAACTTGAATACAAATAAAATAAAGTACAAAATACATGTTACATCTTGGAAAAAGGCTTCTCAAGCCGACATGTTCAAAATACATAAGCTTCAAAAATTGCCGACATAAACAAAAACACTTGAGATTTAACTTCTCGGCAAACTCATGAATATGGGTTGCTACAGCAATCTTAACATGGAAAAACATATAAATGCATGCAACATGACTAGGACAAAAATGTGGGTTGTTACAGTTTTGGAGATTGAGATTTGGGTTAATCTAGGGTTTGAACCATACTTATCATAGCTTGTACAAAACATGAGATAAATCTTGTTCATCAAACTTGATCTTGCAAAACTTACATACTTAACATGCGTCAAATCTTATAACATAACCTCGGCATAACCTTGGTCCTTCAAAACTTACTTACTTACTTACAAGACCCACGCGGTAAACCGCTAGTGGCAAAACAAGACCAAGTAAGAAGGCCCGTAGCCCTTTAACACTTGGGTGCTGCACAAGTTTAGAGTCCTCCAACACAAGGGACCTATGTTACAAGAGCCCGTAGCCCTTTAACACTTGGGTGCTGATCAAGTTTAGAGTCCTCCAGTGCAAGGGACCTATGTTACAAGAGCCCGTAGCCCTTTAACACTTGGGTGCTGCTCAAGTTTAGAGTCCTCCAGCACAAGGGACTTTCCGAGAATGTCATCAAAACAAAGCTTACTTGATACATAAAAATAGGGGTAATCATTCATGCTTAATCAAATGCTTTTATCAAAACAAGGCAAAGCTTTATCAAAACCGTATAACATAGCTTTATTAAAAATACCACTCACATAGTTCTTGGGACGTCGGGATCAAGGCAAGGGTCCAAGTCTTATAAACACATGGCAAAGTATACTGAACGTACTTTTCAAAACAAGTCTTACATGCATGCAAATGATCTCGGGAAAACATGCTGGAAGTCAAAACACTGTTTTACATGTCAGGAAGACATGCTGGGTACCAACCAGGTCTTTGCAGAGGTCCCACACCTCCTGGCCGAGGTGTGGCTACCTAGGCTTTGGCGTGCGGCTGCGTGCCGAGGTGCGCACAAGACAACTAAAGGTGTAAGTGATCATGCAAGGTAGGCCAAGGTGAGATACGATGCTTGGCCTAAGTGTGAGGTCTAGGTAAGAGTGATCTCGGCAACTACACTTAGGGAAGTGAGGTCTGGAGATCTGGGTTTCCACCCGTGAAGAACAGGAAGAACATGAACATGAATATCATGAAGAACATGAATGCTAAAATCATAACTTCTTTATTTACAAAATCTGGGATTTCATGCTATGAGTTCGAAAATATGGACCTGGGTACCCATACTTGAAAATCATATGAAAACAAACACAAAAACATGGATCTAGACATGAGCTTTCGGATCAAAACATGACTTTTCTTGAAGAACACATGAATACTATTTTCTCTTTCTAAAACCGAACTTCAAAGCAATGCATGGCTTGCAAATCATATTCAATCATGCAATGCAATAACATGAACATAAAGAGCAACATGAGCAGATCAAGAATCTAACTTTAGAACACGGATCTAACGGTTCGATCTCTAGGGATCAAGCTTGGAAATCTATTCTCCCTCAAGAACTCCTCTCCCTCTTCTAGAGCTTCTTTCTCTTTTTCAAAACAAAGATATAGAAATGATAGGTTTTCTCCCTCTGCCGGCTGACTTAACACTCAGCTCGGACACGTGGCAACGGCTGGTTGGTTCTCCTAAAAAAGGTGATAGATTGACAAGATAAGACTATGACAAAGTGTATCTAACAAGTTACCCGGTAAGGCACTCCGGCAAGTGATGACATCGGCTAAGGACAAAGCTTCGGCAACTAAGGTGACAATGACCTCGGCTAGGAAGGACAACACTTGACTAAGCTATGCCACAGCTTGGCCTAGATGTGCCACACCTCGGTCTAGGTCATACCACTCCAGGACAAGATCACTAGGTTCAAAGGTAACATCTCGGCCTAGAGAATACACATCTCGGCCTTGGTGATGAACACCTCGGCCTAGATAATGACATCTCGGCCAATATGTTAGGGCGAAGGTGGAGGTTGAACAAAGTGGTTCCAAGGTAATTCTAGACTGAAGGTGACCTCGGCTTGGAATGATCTAGGCGTAACATGACCTAGGCTTAACATATCAGGGAAGGGACAAAGCATGCAAGCAACACTTAAGCAAATCACATAAACACAAAACAAGGCATGGACCTTACTTAGGCAAAACAAGTCATAAACATGCAAATGCAAGCTTAACGAGTCATAATCATACAAATGCTCATGAACATGACTAAGACATAAATGTGGGTTGTTACAGTTATAATGTTTTGATAAAAGCTTTGTTTTGCTTTGTTTTGTTTTGGAAAAGTATTTGATCAAGCATGAATGATTGTCCCTAGTTTTGTATCAAGTATTATATTTGTTTTGATGACATTCTGGGAAAGTCCTTAGTGCCAGGGGACTATAATACAACTGCACCCTTGTTTTGCCACTGAGGGTTTTCCGCGTGGGTTTGTTTTGTCCGGAATGTCATCCCTTGTATTGTATTGATGCTAGTAAGCATCCCTTGCAGATTTGAAAGACTTGATTGATGGACTTGGTTCATCCCTTGATTTTGTATTATTTATGCTATGTAGTGTTTAGAAAAGAGATCTTGAATATCATTAATGTAAAAACCTTTATTACTGGTATCATTCACTGAGTATCCAAGCTCACCCTCTCTTATATATACGTAGGTGATGAGCAGGAAGGCGGCGACGCCTAGATAATTAATTGCAACTTGTTTTGGATTCGCATTTTTGTAACATCTTGAAGATCATGCTTCTTGGCTTTGTATTTCATGGATTTTGTTATGTCGGCTTGAGAAGCCTTTTGATCAAGATGTATTTTGTACTTTATTTTATTGTATCCAAGTTGTAAACTTTATTAAGATGTATGTCATTTCATTTGACCTATGCACAGCTCTTGTGGACTATTTGGTTTTAAATTTATTGCTTCCGCACATGTAAGCCCCATATGTATACTCTGATTGTGTGTGAATCTTTGCAAGTTGGCCTTTGGTAATCTTGGATTACTGGCCATCACGGCACCATTTTACTAGGGGCGGAATGGGGTCGTGACAATTACTCTGTAAATTGCCAGTAAATTCTCAATAAGTTACTCAGTAAATTCCCAGTAAATTACTCAGTAAATTCCCTGTAAATTCTCAGTAAATTACTCAGTGAATTCCAAGTAAATTCTCAGTAAATTCCACAGTAAATTCCCAGCAAATTCTCAAAAAATTACTCAGTAAATTCGCTGTAAATTTCCAATAAATTCCCAGTAAATTCTCAGTATATTTCTCCGTAAATTCCCTGTAAATTCTTAGTAAATTACTTAGTAAATTCTCATAAATTATTCAGTCAATTCGAAGTAAATTCCCAGAAAATTACTCAGTAAATTTACTGTAAATTTTCAGTAAATTCACAGTAAATTACTCAGTAAATTCTCAGTAAATTCTGAGTGAGTTCTCAGTAAATTTTTCAGTAAATTCCCAGTAAATTCTCAGAAAATAACTCAGTAAATTCCCAGTAAATTACCCAGTAAATTCTCAGTAAATTACTCAGTAAATTCCCAGTAAATTACTCTATAAATTCCCAGTAAATTCTAAGTAAATTACTCAGCAAATTCCTAGAAATTCTCAGTAGATTACTGAGTAAATTCTCATTAAATTTCTCAGTAAATTCTCAGTAAATTTTTGAGTAACTTCCCAGTAATTTCTCAGTAAATTACTTAGTAAATTCTCAGTAAATTACTCAGTAAATTCCCTGTAAATTCTCAGTAAATTACTTTGTAAATTCTCAATAAATTACTCAATAAATTTCCAATAAATTCTCATTAAATTATTAAGTAAATTTACAGTAAATTCTCATTAAATTACTGAGTAAATTCCCAGTAAATTCTCAGTGAATTACTCAGCAAATTTCCAGTAAATGCTCAGTAAATTACTCAGTAAATTCGCAGTAAATTCTCAATAAATTCCCAGTAAATTTCTTAATAAATTCGAAGTAAATTCCCAGTAAATTACTCAATAAATTCCCAGTAAATTCTAAGTAAATTACTCAGCAAATTCCTAGTAATTCTCAGTAAATTACTCAATAAATTCCCAGTAAATTCTCAGTAAATTTCTCAGTAAATTACCAGTAAATTCTCAATAAATTTCTGAGTAAATTCCCAGAAATTTCTCAGTAAATTTGCAGTAAATTTCTCAGTAAATTACCGGTAAATTTTTTCAGTAAATTCCTAGTAAATTACTCAGTAAATTCCTAGTGAATTCTGAGTAAATTACTTAGTAAATTCCTAGTAAATTGGCCGTAAATTCTCAGTAAATTGCACAGTAAATTCCCAGTAAATTCTCATTAAATTACTTAGTAAATTCCCAGTAAATGCTAAATACATTCTCAGTAAATTCTCAGTAAAGTACTCAGTAAATTTTCAGTAAATTACTTAGTAAATTCCTGAGTAAATTACGCAGTAAATTCCCAGTAAATTACTCAGTAAATTCCCTTTAAATTCTCAGCTAATTGCTCAGTAAATTCCCAATAAATTACTAATTAATTCCGAGTAAATTCTCTGTAAATTACTTAGTAAATTCTCGTAAATTCTCAGAAATTACTCAGTAAATTCCCAATAAATTGCCAATAAATTCTCAGTAAATTCCCGATAAATTACTCGGTAAATTCCCAGCGAATTCTGAGTAAATTACTCAGTAAATTCTCAATAAATTACTACGTAAATTTCAAGTTAATTCTCAATAAATTACTTAATTAATTCTCAGTAAATTGCCAGTAAATTCTTAGTAAATTACTTTGTAAATTCCTTGCAAATTCTCAGTAAATTTTCAGTAAATTCTCGGTAAATTTTAAGTAAATTATTCAATAAATTCCTAGTAAATTACTCGGTAAATTCACAGTGAATTATGCGTAAATTCTCAGTAAATTACTCAGCAAATTCCCAGTAAATTCTAAGTAAATTAATCAGTAAATTTCCAGTAAATTCTCTGTCAATTACTTAGTAAATTCCCTGTAAATTCTCAGTAAATTAGTAAGTAAATTCAAAGTAAATTCTCAGTAAATTAGTAAGTAAATTAACAATAAATTACTCAGTAAATTCCTAGAAAATTCCAAATAAATTCTCGATAAATTACTCAGTAATTTTCAAATAAATTCTTTGTAAATTACTCAGTAATTTTCAAATAAATTCTCAGTAAATTACTCATTAAATTTTCAATAAATTCTCAGTAAATTTCCAGTAAATTGCTCATTAAATTCTCAATTAATTACTTGGTAAATTCCCAGGGAATTCTAAGTAAATTCTCAGTAAATTACTCAGTAATTTCACAGTAAATTCTCAGTAAAATACTTACTAAATTCCCAGTAAATTCTTAGTAAATTACTCGGTAAATTCCCAGTGAATTATGAGTAAATTACTCAGTAAATTCCCAGAATAAATTACTCAGTAAATTGCTCAGTAAATTTCCAGTAAATTCTCAGTAAATTCATAGTAAATTTCAAGTAAATTCTGAGTAAATTACTTAGTAAATTCGTAGAAAATTTCTTCGTAAATTCACAGTAAATTCCAGTAAATTCTCAGTAAATTATTCGTTAAATTCCCAATGAATTATGAGTAAATTACTCAGTAAATTCCCAGTAAATTACTCAGTAAATTCCCAGTAAATTACTCAATAAATTCTCAGGAAATTACCAATAAATTCCCAGTAAATTACTCAGTAAATTCTCAATATATTCTCAGTAAATTCTTAATATATTCCCAGCTAATTCTTAGTAAATTACTCGGTAAATTCCCAGTGAATTCTGAGTATATTACTCAGTAAATAACCAGTAAATTCTCAATAAATTCCCAGATAAATTATGAGTAAATTTCTCAGTAAATTTCCTGTAAATTCTCAGTAAATTACTCAGAAAATTTCTAGTAAATTCACTGTAAATTACTCAGTAAATTCCTAGTAAATTACTCAGTAAATTACTGAGTAAATTCTCAGAAAATTCTTAGTAAATTAGTCGGTAAATTCCCAATGAATTCTGAGTAAATTACTTAGTAAATTCCCAGTAAATTACTCAGTAAATTACCATTAAATTCTGAATAAATTATTCAAAAAATTATTTGTAAATTCTCTGTTAATTACTCAGTAAATTACCAGTAAATTCACCGTAAATTCTTACTAAATTACTCAGTACATTCGTAGTAAATTCTTGGTAAATTCCCACTAAATTGCCAGTAAATTTCTTAGTAAAATTCCCAGAAAATTACGCAGTAAATTCCCCGTAAATTATGCAATAAATTCCTAGAAAATTCTCAGCAAATTAATGAGTAAATTCCCAGTAAATTACTTAGTAAATTACCAGTAAATTTTCATTAAATTATTCAGTAAATTCCTAGTAAATTCTCAGTAAATTACTCAGTAAATTCTTGGTAAATTACTCAGAAAATTTCAAGTAAATTCTTTGTAAATTTCTAGCAAAACTCCTAGTAAATTTCCAGTAAATTCTCAGTAAATTTCATTGTAAAATCTATGTAAATTCTCAGAAAATTACACAGTAAATTCCCATTAAATTTTCAGTAAATTACTCAGTCAATTCACAGTAAATTCCCAATAAATTTTGAGTAAATTACTTAGTAAATTCCCAGTAAATTCTTATTAAATTACTCATTAAATTTTCAGTAAATTCTCAGTAAATTAATTAGTAAATTCCTAGTAAATTCTCACTAAATTGCTGAGTAAATTCCCTGTGAATTTCTAGTAAATTCTTAGTAAATTACTCGTAAATTCTGAGTGAATTCTGAGCAAATTATTCAGTAAATTCTCAGTAAATGACTCAGCATATTTCCAGTAAATTACTCAGTAAATTCTAAGTAAATTACTCAGTAAATTCCCAGTAAATTACTCAGTAAATTTCTAGTAAATTTTCCGTAAATTACCTAGTAAATTCCAAATAATTATCAGTAAATTACTTAGTAAATTCTAAGTAAATTACTCAGTACATTTTCATAAGTTATCATTAAATTCTCAGTAAATTCCCCGTAAATTTTCAGGAAATTACTTAGTAAATTCCTCTATAAATTATCTGTAAATTCTTAAATTCTCAGTAAATTACCCATCAAATTTTCAAAAAATTCTCTGTAAATTACTCAGTAAATTTCCAATAAATTACTTAGTAAATTACCAGTAAATTCTCATTAAATTATTCAGTAAATTCCCAGTAAATTCTCAGTAAATTACTCAGTAAATTCTTGGTAAATTACTCAGAAAATTTCAACTAAATTCTTTGTAAATTCCTAGCAAAACTCCTAGTAAATTTTCAGTAAATTCTCAGTAAATTTTATTGTAAAATCTATGTAAATTCTCAGAAAATTACACAGTAAATTCCCATTAAATTTTCAGTAAATTACTCAGTCAATTAACAGTAAATTCTCAGTAAATTCCCAATAAATTCTGAGTAAATTACTTAGTAAATTCCCAGTAAATTCTTATTAAATTACTCATTAAATTTTCAATAAATTCTCAGTAAATTAATTAGTAAATTCCTAGTAAATTCTCACTAAATTGCTGAGTAAATTCCCTGTGAATTCCTAGTAAATTCTTAGTAAATTACTCGTAAATTCTGAGTGAATTCTGAGCAAATTATTCAGTAAATTCTCAGTAAATGACTCAGCATATTTCCAGTAAATTACTCAGTAAATTCCTAGTAAGGCCTCGTTTGGGAACAGGCTAATTTAGTAACTTTTTGGCTATTTGGCTAAAAAGGTAGGTAAAAAAAATTTGTATGTTTGGGATGACTTTTTGGCTAATTACGAAAAGATGTGCAAAAAGTAGAGAGAAAAGAGAATCTTTAACTTTTTGGTATGAGTTGTTAGCTTTTTGGCTAATTTAGTAACTTTTTGACTAATTGGCTAAAAAAGTAAGTCCCCAAACGGGGCCTAAATTCTCCGTAAATTACCTAGTAAATTCCAAATAATTATCAGTAAATTACTGAGTAAATTCTAAGTAAATTACTCAGTACATTTTCATAAGTTATCATTAAATTCTCAGTAAATTTCCAGTAAATTTTCAGGAAATTACTTAGTAAATTCCTCTATAAATTATCTGTAAATTCTTAAATTCTCAGTAAATTACCCATTAAATTTTCAGAAAATTCTCTGTAAATTACTCAGTAAATTTCCAGTAAATTACTTAGGAAATTACCAGTAAATTCTCATTAAATTTGTCACGACCCCAAACCGCCCCTAGTAGTTTGGTGCCGTGATGGCCAGTAATCCGAGATTACCGAAGGCCAACTTTCAAAAGTTTAACACAATCAGAGTATAATAAACGGGGATCACAAATGCGGAAGCAATAAATCAAAATGCAAGTGGTCCATAAGAGTAGTGCATAAGTTCAATGAAATGGCATACACCTTTACAACTTGAATACAACAAAGCAAAATACTTATTACATCTTGATCAAAAGGCTTCTCGAGCCGACATATACAAAATGACAATGAATACAAGCCAAGAAGCATGATTTTCAAGATTTGCCGACATAAAAGAAATGACATCGCCGACGTGAATACAAAACAAAGCCGACGAAATCATGGATCCAAAACAAGCTTTCAAAAACACATTCTAGGCGTCGCCGACGTCCTGCTCATCACCTACATATATATAGAGAGGGTGAGCTTGGATACTCAGTGAATGGTACTAGTAATAAAGGTTTTGCATGAATATAGCCGAAGTCTTTCAAAACAAAACATGGACAAAACCATGTAAACATTAGCCGAGATCTTTTCAAAGCAAAACACATCAAAACTTTATCAAAATAAGAGATGAACCGTATCCATATATCAAGTCTTACGAGTCTCAAGGGATGCTCACTGGCATCGGCAAAACACCATTCAAGCTTTCCGAACAAACAAGTCCACGCGGTAAACCATCAGTGGCAAAACAAGGACTGCACGATTCGTAATCGATTAGCCAAAGGTACTGCGAAAGTTTATAGTCCTCCGGCACAAGGGACTTGTGTTACTTAAGCCCGTAGCTCTTTTTAACATGATGGTCTTGTGTTACTTAGGCCCGTAGCCCGCTTTAACACGTTAGTCTTTCCAAGAAAGGACCGTATCCTTTTTATACTTAGTGCTGCGAAAGTTTAGAGTCCTCCAGCACAAGGGACTTTTTATATTTGGTACTGCGAAAGTTTAGAGTCCTCCAGTATAAGGGACTTTTCAAGAATGACATCAAAACAAAGCTTATACTGGATACATCAGACAGAGCTATTCATTCATGTTTAGCAAATGCTTTCGTCAAAACAAAGCAAGGCAAGATTTATCAAAACAGTATAACATAACTTTATTAAAAATACCACTCACCTAGTTCTTCAGGTGTAGGCTCAAAGCAAAGATCAAGGTCCTACAATCACACGGCAAATCACATTCTCAAAACAAGCTTTATTAATGCAAATGATCTCGGCGTTCTCACCAAATCCAAGTCAATAACAAAGCAAAACATGCTGGGAGTTTAAACACTGCTCCCGTCTCATGAAAACACACTGGGTACCAACCAGGTCTTTGCCGAGGTCCTACACCTCCTTGCCGAGGTGCGGTCCCGATGGCCTCATTCAAAAGCAAAGTCGGGAAAACCTGGGTTTTCCTTTGAAGAACATGATCATGAAGAAGACGAATGCAAAGATCATAACTTGTTACAAAAATTAGAGATTTCATGCCATGAGTTCAAAACATGGACCTGGGTACCCTACAAGAAGGTCATGCAAGAACAAACACAAAAACATGGTTTTGGTTCCAAACTTTCGGATCAAAACGAGACTTTTCTTCAAGAACACATGAATACTCCTTTTTTCTTTCAAAACCAACTTCAAATCGATGCATGACATGCAAAACAGATCCGATCATGCAATGCAGCTAGATGATCAATGAGAACAACAAGAGTAGGTTAACATTCTTACCCCAAAGCTCGAATCTAACGGCTCAAACCTCGAAGATCAAGCTTGGAAGACCTATTCTCACTCAAGAACTTCTCCTCCTTCCTCTAGAGCTTCTCTCTCTCTAAAGACAAAGATTTGAGACAAAAATGATTTGTTTCTAGGTCTGCCGGCTGTCTTAACAATCAGCTCGGACACGTGGTGCTACCGGGTTGGCTCAACTCAAAAAGGTGATTGATAGATAAGACAAGTCTATGACAAAGCGTATGCAGCAAGCTAAGGCAAGACACATCGGCAAGTAATGACATCGGCTAAAGTTAAAGCTTCGGCAACAGGGTAACAAAGACATCGGCTAGGGAGGACGACACTTGACTAAGCTGTGCCACACCTTGGCCGGGGTGTGCCACACCTCGGTCTAGGCCATACCTGCCCCAGGGCAAGGATCTCTAAGTGCAAAACACCTCGGCAAACATACCCGGGGTGAAGATGGGGTCGACTAAGTGGTTCCAAAACAATTCTAAGTACAAAGGTTCAGAGGTGAACTAAGCTCAAGATGACCTCGGCTACACACCAAACAAGCAACAAAATCATGCAAGCAGTACTTAAACAAAACACGGCAAGGCAAGACTTGCAAAACAATATAACCAGACAAGATCATGCATGAATGTATGCAAGTATGACAATGGTAAGGTGAGGGTTGCTACAGTCTACCCTCCTTAAAGAAGTTTGGTCCCCAAACTTAAATTACCTTTCCCTATGAACAACTCCGGATAACGGATTCTCATATCCTCTTCCTTTTCCCACGTGGCTTCTGTGCCATAATGCTCCTTTCATTCGACCTTTACCATGGGTATCGATTTGTTTCTCAGCTACCTCACTTGCCTGTCAATAATCCTCATTGGTTTCTCCTCGTAGCCCAAATCCTCATTAATCGTAATCCCAGAATGATCAATTATATGTAGTGGATCTCGGGTGTACTTCCTCAACATCGAAACATGAAACACATTGTGGACTCGGCTTAAATCTGGCGGCAAAGCAAGTTTGTAGGCAACGGGGTTAATTCTCTCAAGAATCTCAAAAGGTCCAATATGTCGGGGTGATAATTTACCTTTCTTTCCAAATCTTGAAACTCCTGTCATCGGCGAGATCCTCAAAAACACATGATCCCCAACCTCGAATTCTAGCTCCCTTCTCCTCTGGTCGGCATAACTCTTCTGTCGACTTTGCGCGGTTCTAATCCTCTGTTGAATGAGCTTAATCTTTTCGGTCGTTCTTTGAACCAATTCGGGGCCAATCAAAGCTGTATCTCCCACCTCGGTCCAACATATCGGCGACCTGCACTCCCTTCCGTACAAGGCTTCGTACGGCGCCATTCTAATGCTGGCTTGATAACTGTTGTTTTATGCGAACTCTACTAATGGCAGATGCGATTCCCAACTTCCTTTGAAATCCAATACACACATTCTGAGCATATCCTCAAGTGTTTGAATGGTTCTCTCTGTTTGCCCATCAGTCTGGGGATGAAAAGCTGTGCTAAACCTCAACTCAGTTCCCAAGGCTCCTTGCAGGCTCTGCCAAAATCTAGAAACGAATTTCGAATCTCGGTCTGATACAATGGACACTGGCACACCGTGAAGTCTAATAATCTCATTCATATACAGTTCGGCAAGTCGGTCGGCATTGAACGTAGTTTTAACTGGCAAGAAGTGTGCTGACTTAGTTAACCTGTCAACGATAACCCAAATTGAATCCATACTTCTTCGCGTCTTCGGCAAACCCACCACAAAATCCATGGAGATGTGTTCCCATTTCCACTCAGGAATCGGCAAAGGTTGAAGAAGTCCTGCTGGTCTTTGGTGTTCTGCTTTCACTTGTTGACAATGCAAACATTGGGACACGAATTCGGCTATTTCTCTTTTCATATTTGGCTACCAGAAGGTCCGCTTCACATCTTGATACATCTTGGTACTCCCTGGATGAACAGCAAAGTTGGAACCATGAGCTTCCTGCAAAATTCTCCTTTTCAACTCTGGGATGTCGGCCACGCATAACCTTCCTTCAAACTTGAGCACTTGATTTTCGATGGTATACCCTGATCTCGGCCTTGTGACAATCTCCTTGGCTATTTTCTGGAAGAATTTATCCTCCATTTGTCTTGTCTTTACCTCATCAACAATAGTCGGCTCCACTGTTATCATGGTCAAACACGCCAAATTTCCATCTGACTTCCTGCTCAAAGCGTCGGCCACGCTGTTAGCTTTACCTGGGTGATATTGAATTTGCATATCATAGTCTTTCAACAACTCAAGCCACCTTCTCTGCCTCAAATTCAATTCGTTCTGAGTGAACAGGTACTTTAAACTTTTATGATCTGTAAAAACCTGACAAGAAGCTCCATACAAATAA
>NW_021027507.1:954067-983290 GCF_004153795.1 Camellia sinensis
AAGGCCTGAGGCCTGAGGCCCCTTTTTCTTGCCATCGGCCAAGAGTGTTTGCCGATCGGCACTATGTTTGGTCGGCTGGCCTTTGTTTTGGTCGATCGGCCACTTTTTTTGGCCGAGACCTTTTCTTTGCCTTTTTCAGGCATTGTGCATGCCAGCTGTGCCAGCTGGTAAGCACAGTGTATGGAGGGATTTGAACCAACATTTAGCTTCTCTTGGAAGCTTTGAATTGGAGTTCCTATAAGAGGAGAGCCTCCCCTCCCTTTCCAGAGGTTCAGCCAACTGAGATAGAAGATATATATCACTCTCTCTTTATATCTCCTCTCTCTCTGTAGTTGTGTGTGTAATAGTGTTTTAAAGGGTGTTTTTGTTCATATTTATATCTGATATATGGTTATGGGTAACCAAGAGAGAAAACAACGTAGGTTTTGTTTTCTACCCAAAAACTGACTCTCTCCCAAGAAACAACGATCAAATCAATTGCACTGTGGTTTGTGTGGGTGATATTCACCATTGTAATATCACCCCACTGCTGGGATTGATTTATCAGACTCTGGAAGCACGTGATTTATCCACGAGGTTCTATCATCGAAAGGTATGATATGATTATTTTATCCGCTGCATAATTGTTTGTTTTTATTTACATTGGTATCAGAGCCATTGATGGATATTTTCGTGTTTCTATTTTTACATGCGTATATATACATGTATATGCATGAATATTAATGGAGGAGGAAGATGAAGTGCACGGTTTTCTTTTTTGCATTTTAACTCCATTTAGATTGAGAGAGTGATATACCTCAATTTTATGTTGCTTAAATGTTATTTTTTATGCCATAAATGTTTTTATTGTGAAAAATGGAGTCCGTTGGGGAAGTTCGTAGTTGTTCCAGGTGTGGACAGAGGGGGCACGTCGGTAGTTCTTGTCCGTGGTTAGTAAACTCGTAGGTTGTCTAGAGTTTGGAGATGACCAATTTTGGCGGTCCAGCGAGGGACGGCAGTGGTGGTAATACCGAGGGGTTGGTCTTGTTTTGACTAATCCGTTTTGTAATCGGTGGATTATTGTTTTGTGATCATTTGGTTCCGTTATGTAACCAATGTGTTTTGGGAATGTTGAAACATCTAAACTGTTTGTTTGTCTATATATATACATATATGCTTGGTTTGTGAATTTCCTCGGATTGGGTGGTTTGGAGCATTGTGTAGCTTTAAAGTTTTATTGATGTGATAAGTTGCTGTAAGACCATAAAATTTTTGGTAAATGCATTCTTGTGCATGTGTTTTGGTTTGGGAAAAGTGAGGGCAGTTGAGCTGTGTTTTCAAATTTAGAAAGATCACAGGGGGATGCGTATCTTAACCAGGAGTGCAAGGGGGCGAGGACAGTTATACTTATCGGTGTTCGAAATTTCACCAGTGTTATCTAATCAATTTTACATGTGTGAAAGTGATGTTAGTCTACTATCGCGGGAACTCCTCGAGAAGACGTGGAGTGTGAGATTAATACTAGATATAGTATGAAATTAACATGGTGTTTTGCAAGAGCACGGCGCATAATCTTGTTAGGAGTAGACTTGTATTTTCGTAGTGAGTAACGTTGCCAAATTGGCATGTGTTGTGATTGGTCATTCGATAGAGGAGTGTTAGTCCCTATATAAGGGTGTGACTGTTAACATCGGGAGTGGTACGTTTTGAGCAGCTGGTGCTATATCTCGAGTAGTAGCTTATGGACGCTTCCTAAGTTTCTGGACTTCCTTACTTTGATCGAAAGTGGTAGGTTTGTACCTTAACACTGGTTAGGTCGGGAGGTGCTGTCGTGAGGATTGATTGGGTGTATAACCCGTAGTTTGGGTGTGGACCGTGAGTCGAGTCACCGTAGTAAAGTCTTGGCGGAAAAAGGTTTGGGGATATTAATGAGAGGGCTTGCAAAATAAGGAGATTTTGCCTAACACAGTTGAATGTGTTAGATGTGATGGTTTCACGAGTTGCGTGGTGTTGGCAAGATTATGTGAGAATGTTCGAAGGGATGTGAGATTTGTATCTCGAGTTAGTGGGAAGGGAACCTGTATGTTGGTTCGTGTTTTGGGTCTTGCTAGTCAGTGAGCCCGTGGTGACCCCATCGGTTGTACAGGGGAAGTGTTCGTATTGTGATTGGTTATCAATGGTTGGGTGTGAGGTTGTGAGTGGATGCCGGTAGCATTCTTTGAAGGAAGAGCAGTTTATGTTCTAAAGTAATGAGTATAGCGTTGGTCAAGGTGGTCCTTCGTGTTCGGGTTGTTGTGATTGAGGTTGACCATGTCGGTCTTTGGTCAAGGAAGTGAGCAGGCTTGCTAGATAGCCATGGCGGGGAATGGTGATTCCCTTAGACGTAGTGTTGATGCGGTTCAGTTTTAGGAGATCCGGAGAGGTTCCAAAATTTGTGGTTTGTGTAGAGAACTCCGTGGTTGGGGTCAGTGGCTTGAGTGGCACATCAGTGTGTGAATTACTGAGTGTAGAGTTTATTGAGTTGATTAGTCAGCTTGTTGGTAACGGGTTTCGGGTTGGCATTAGTCACCTTGAGTTTAGTCTCGTTGGTTGTAAATTTTGTATGTTGATTAGGGAAAATTGAAACTAATCAAACATGTTTTGACGTAGAATCTGACGGTTGGAATAATACATCTAATATATGTATTGATTGATCATTGTGAATGATTGGCTTTTATACATTATGTATGTATGATGTTTGGTTTGATATTGATACAGCACTAAGATGTGTATCATTTGTGTGTTAAAGGGGGGGTATTGTGGGGATGAGATGTGATCTCATTTGGTTGTTGGCCAGGTTCTGAGCCGTATTTATATCTTATGTGTTGATAGTACTGTTGTTATTTCTATTAACTATCATTATAGAAATGTTGTGTCCCATGTTAGTTGTGGCATCACCATGTGAGTGATGGTTGTTGATAGTGTCACTTTGGAAAGAAATGAAAAACAAACTTTTCCTAGTGTTTGGGACCATCTAGATGCATTGTTGAAAAGTTGATTTAATTCAAGGATTTTAAAGAATTCCCGATTAATCTTTTGGGCAAATAAACTGTGGATGACTCTGCGTTTTGGGTAACACCGTACTTGTGAAAAATATTTGCAAAACTTTTGAGTTTTCGTATGGAACATGCAAGATTTATTCCGGAACGTTAACGTTAAAAATTTAAACATCTTTGGGAAATGCCTCTTGAACAAGAAAATGTTTTCTTATTATCTACTCTAAAGATTTGCTCTGGTCGTGTTATTGAGTAGTGACTTAGCTTGAAGCACCAGTCGGTTATTGGTGAATTGTTTCGTATTTGGAAATTAAATAAGAAAGGAAGTTTAATAGAAATGTAAATTGAATAAAAATAGAAATTGAATAAAAATATAAATGAAAGTTGCAGAAAATTAAAAATAGAAGTTCAATCCAGAAACCACTTATAGCGGTCCCGGTATTTCCTGTTGTTGTTTAACTGTAATCCGGACTCGGTTCCGTAGATTCGTTGTTGTCTTATCCTCATTTCTATCCCCTACTCTTTTAATTAGAGTTTTGGGTTGTGTTGGGCAAGTTGGGAATAAGTTGGTCGTGTTTTAAAACTTAGAAATTTTGCCCAGGTTTTGGTCTCTCCGCTCGAGCGGCGATTTGACGCTCGAGCGGGATTTTGTTTCGGCCTTTCCGCTCGAGCGGACGTTTGGACGCTCGAGCGTGAATTTCCTTCTCTCAGCATTTTGGACATCTGCAGAAAATTCTGGGAGAGTGCATCCGGCGCTCGAGCGGATCTTGGGACGCTCGAGCGTGAACCTGTGTCTGACGCTCGAGCGGGGTGTTGTACGCTCGAGCGGGCCTGTTTTTATATCAGTCCGTAAAACCACCCTTTTTATCACTTTTTGATTTCCTTTCTCTCTCTTACTTTTTCAAAACCTCCATTGGAGAGCACCTCACTCTAAAACCCTAACTTCTCTCTTAGGATTGATCTAGTAGGAGTTGTTTTCTCACCTTGGGCCTTCACAAAAGTTGTGTTGATCGCCGAGCGCTATCTTCTAATCTGAAAATTTCGGGATTTGGAGCATTTTCGTTTCTTCGTCTCCTTCGTTGAGCCCCATCTTTCGAGGTAGGGATATCCTACTCCTCTTTATGAGCTTTGTCTTTGAATTTTAGCATTTTGATATGTTGGGGGTTGTTGGGTAATTTTGAGAGAGTTTGGGCCTTTGGGTAATTTTACAAAAGTTGGGGTTTTAAATATATAAACCTATATGCATGTTAGGCATAGAGAAATGAGATTAATGTTGGGACATTGATGGAAATGGAACCTTAGGGTTGTTTTGTGAATTATGGTAATTTGCCCTAATTGGTTTAATTAATTAATGCATATAATTAATTGAAGAAAGCGAGGAATTGAATTGAGAATGTTGAAATTGGAAATGTATGGGACTAAAGAGTGTAGACAAATCATTTGTTGCTCACCTAATTGGAATGTTGTTATATTATCCATTTGTGCATTTATTTTCTATTTAGAAATAATTGCCTTGGGCTACCGGTGGAGGGTAGCATTGATTGTTGTAGACAATGCATGATGATTAGGCAAACTAAAACTAATCAATCGGATGTGTCATAGAGTATGACGGTTGATAGAATACATTAACTTTATGTATTGAGTGATTGTGTATATGACCAATGTGTTTATATGCATTATGTGTAGACGGTTGGTAGAATACATTAACTTTATGTATTGAGTGATTGTGTATATGACCAATGTGTTTATATGCATTATGTGTAGACGGTTGGTAGAATACATTAACTTTATGTATTGAGTGATTGTGTATATGACCAATGTGTTTATATGCATTATGTGTAGACGGTTGGTAGAATACATTAACTTTATGTATTGAGTGATTGTGTATATGACCAATGTGTTTATATGCATCATGTGTAGACGGTTGGTAGAATACATTAACTTTATGTATTGAGGGATTGTGTATATGACCAATGTGTTTATATGCATCATGTGTAGACGGTTGGTAGAATACATTAACTTTATGTATTGAGGGATTGTGTATATGACCAATGTGTTTATATGCATCATGTGTAGACGGTTGGTAGAATACATTAACTTTATGTATTGAGGGATTGTGTATATGACCAATGTGTTTATATGCATCATGTGTAGACGGTTGGTAGAATACATTAACTTTATGTATTGAGGGATTGTGTATATGACCAATGTGTTTATATGCATCATGTGTAGACGGTTGGTAGAATACATTAACTTTATGGGAACATCATTTTCAGGTACAGGTAGCATGCCACCTCTGAGGACATAGCTTGGAAGGCTAGGGGCAGACATACTTTTGTTTTGTTGCCTTATTTTTCCTTTTGATGTATTACATGTAAATTCAAGCCAAGGGCTTAATGTGTAACCGAGTCAATACTCTCTTTTGTAACCAAGTGTTAACTTGGAAAGCTGTAAGCCCGTAGGGCATTTACTTTGTTGTTAACGTGTAATACATTTGTAATGTAGCACTCTGATTAATTGAGGGAATGTGGATCTTTTGTATATAAATGTATGTTTATATTGATGGGTTTAATGTCATTATTTTGAGGGCGTGACACAAGACTTGCAAAACAATATAACCAGACAAGATCATGCATGAATGTATGCAAGTATGACAATGGTAAGGTGAGGGTTGTTACAAAATTATTCAGTAAATTCTCAGTAAATTACTCAGTAAATTCTTGGTAAATTACTCAGAAAATTTCAAGTAAATTCTTTGTAAATTCCCAGCAAAACTCCTAGTAAATTCCCAGTAAATTCTCAGTAAATTTCATTGTAAAATCTATGTAAATTCTCAGAAAATTACACAGTAAATTCCCATTAAATTTTCAGTAAATTACTCAGTCAATTCACAGTAAATTCTCAGTAAATTCCCAATAAATTCTGAGTAAATTACTCAGTAAATTCCCAGTAAATTCTTATTAAATTACTCATTAAATTTTCAGTAAATTCTCAGTAAATTAATTAGTAAATTCCTAGTAAATTCTCACTAAATTGCTGAGTAAATTCCCTGTGAATTCCTAGTAAATTCTTAGTAAATTACTCGTAAATTTCGAGTGAATTCTGAGCAAATTATTCAGTAAATTCCCAGTAAATGACTCAGCATATTTCCAGTAAATTACTCAGTAAATTCTCAGTAAATTTCCATTAAATTACTCAGTAAATTTCTAGTAAATTCTCTGTAAATTACCTAGTAAATTCCAAATAATTCTCAGTAAATTACTCAGTACATTTCCATAAGTTATCATTAAATTCTCCGTAAATTCCCAGTAAATTTTCAGGAAATTACTTAGTAAATTCCTCTATAAATTACCTGTAAATTCTTAAATTCTCAGTAAATTACCCATTAAATTTTCAGAAAATTCTCTGTAAATTACACAGTAAATTTCCAGTAACTTCTCAGACAATTACTTAGTAAATTCCAAGTAAATTCTCTGTAAATTCCCAGTAAATTATTCAGTAAATTCTCAGTAAATTAGTCAGTAAATTACTGAGGAAATTCCGAGTAAATTCTCAGTAAATTACTCAATAAATTCCTAGTAAATTCTCAATAAATTACTCAATAAATTACTAGTAAAATACTCAGTAAATTCTCAGTAAGTTTTCAGTAAATTACTCAGTAAATTTTCTGTAAGTTCTAAGTAAATTACTCAGTAGATTTTGTGTAAATTCCTAGTAAATTCTCATTAAATTCCCAGGAAATTCTCAATAAATTACTCTGAAAATTCCTAATAAATTATGAGTAAATTACTGAGTGAATTCCCAGTAAATTCCCAACAAATTACTCTGTAAGTTACCAATAAATTCTTTCAAACTTACTCAGTAAATCCCAGTAAATTACTAGGTAAATTCCAAATAAAATCTAAGTAAATTACTCAGTAAATTCCCAGTAAGTTCTCAGTAAATTACTCAGTAAATTTTCAGTAAGTTCTCAGTAAATTACTCAGTAAATACCCAGTAAATTCTTAATAAATTCACGGTAAATTACTCAGTAAATTTTCAATAAATTACTCTGAAAATTCCTAGTTAATTCTGAGTAAATTACTGAGTGAATTCCCAGTAAATTCTCAGTAAATTACTCTTTAAATTACCAATAAATTCTCAGAAAATTACTCAATAAATTCCCAAGAAAATCTCAGTAAATTCCCAGTAAAGTCTCAGTAAATTATCAAGTAAATTCTCAGTAATTTCTCCATAAATTACTCAGTAAATTCCCAGTAAATTCTCAATCAATTGTACTTAAATTCTCAATAAATTTTCAGTAAATTACTGAGTAAATTCCTAGTAATTTACTCAGTAAATTTACTGTAAATTCTCATTAAATTACTCAGTAAATTCTCAATAAATTCCCAGTAAATTGTCCGTAAATTACTCAGTAAATTACTTAGTAAATTCCCAGTAAATTCTAAATAAATTACCGAGTAAATTTCAGGTATATTCTCAGTAAATTTGTAGTAAATTCCCATTAAATTCTAAGTAAATTTTCAGTAAATTCCCTGTAAATTACTAGGTAAATTCCAAATAAATTCCAAGTAAATTACTCAAAAAATTCAAAGTAAATTACTCAGTAAATTTTCAGTAAATTCTCTGTAAATTACTTAGTAAATTCCTAGTAAATTCTCATAAAATTACTCAGTAAATTACTAATAAATTCCCAGTAAATTACTCAGTAATTTCCCAGTAACGACTTAGCAAATTCTCGGTAAATTACTCATGAAATTCTTATTAAATTCTCAGTAAATTACTCAGTAAATTTCAATTAAATTACTCAGTAAATAACTCATTAAATTCTCAGTAAATTCTCCATAAAATCTCAGCAAATTTCAAGTAAATTCTAAGTAAATTACTCAGTAAATTCCAAGTAAATTCTCAGTAAACTACTCAGTAAATTCCCAGTAAATTCTCAGTAAATTTCCAGTAAATTACTCAGTAAATTCTCAAAAAATTATTTGTAAATTGCTCAGTAAATTCCCAGTAAATTCTCAGCAAATTACTTAGTAAATTACACAGTAAATTTGCAATAAATTTTCAGTAAATTTCCTGTAAATTCTTAGTAAATTACTTAGTAAATTCTCAGTAAATTCACCGTAAATTCTCAGTAAATTATTCTTAAAATTCATAGTAAATTCTAAGTAAATTACTCAGTGAATTCCTAATAAATTCTTAGTAAATTCCCAGTAAATTCCAAGTAAATTACTCAGTTAATTCCAAGTAAATTACTCAGTAAATTCCCAGTAAATTCTCAGTAAATTACTTAGTAAATACTCAGTAAATTACTCAGAAAATTCCTAGTAAATTCTGAGTAAATTTCCCATAAATTCTGAGTTAATTACTGAGAAAATTCCAAATAAATTACTCAGTAAAATTCCAGTATATTCCTTGTAAATTCTGATTAATTTACTCAGTAAAATTCCAGTAAATTCTCAGTAAATTCCCTGCAAATTCTCAGTAAATTCTCTGTAAATTCTCAATAAATTCCCTGTAAATTCTCAGTAAATTACTTAGTAAATTCCCTGTAAATTCTTAATAAATTAGTTAGTAAATTCCTAGTAAATTCTCAGAAAATTCCTAGTAAATTTTTAGTAAATTACGCAATAAATTCTCAACAAATTAGTCAGTAAATTATTCAGTAAATTTCAAGTAAATTACTCAGTAAATTCCTAGTAAATTATAATTAAATTACTAATTAAATTCCAAGTAAATTCGAAGTAAATTCCCATTAAATTACACAATAAATTCTCAAGAAATTCTCAGTAAATTACTCAGTAAATTCCATGTAAATTTTCAATAAATTCTCAGTAAATTACTCAATAAATTTCCAGTAAATTCTCAGTAAATTATTTAGTAGATTCCTAGTAAATTCTCAGTAAATTTCTTAGTAAATTCGCTATAAATTCTCAGAAATTACTTAGTAAATTCACATTAAATTCCCAGTAAATTTTCAGTAATGACTCAGTAAATTCTTAATAAATTACTTAGAAATTCCTAGTAAATTCTAAGTAAATTACTTAGTAGCTTCCCAGTAAATTTGCAGTAAATTACTCATTAAATTCTAAGTAAATTCTTAGAAAATTATTTAGAAATTTATAGTAAATTCCCAGCAAATTCTCAGTAAATTCTAAGTAAATTACTCAGCAAATTACTAATAAATTCTCAATAAATTCTCAGTAAATTTCCAGTAAATTACTTTGTAAATTACCAGTAAATTATCAATAAATTACTCAGTAAATACACAGTAAATTCTCAGAAAATTACTCTGTAAATTCCCAGTAAATTACTTAGTAAATTCCTTGTAAATTCTCTGTAAATTATTCTGAATATTCGAAGTAAATTCTTAGTAAATTACTCAGTGAATTTCCTGAAAATTCTCAATAAATTACACAGTAAATTACCAGTAAATTCTCAGTAAATTCCCAATAAATTATCAGTAAATTTTTAGTAAATTCTTTGTAAATTTCCTGTAAATTCTGAGTTAATTACTAAGTAATTTCCCAATAAATTACTTAGTAAATTCGCAGTAAATTCTTAATAAATTCTCATTAATCTACTTAGTAAAATCCCAATAAATTCTCAGTCAATTCCCTATAAATTCTCAGTAAATTCCCAGTAAATTCTTAGTAAATTACTTAGTAAATTCCCTATAAATTCTCAGTAAAATACGCAGTAAATTCCCAATAAATTCTCAGCAAATTACTCAGTAAATTAATTAATAAATTTCGAATAATTTCTCAGTAAATTACTATGTACATTCCCAGACTCAGTAAATTTCCAATAAATTCACAATAAATTACTAATTAAATTCTCAGTAAATTTTTAGTAAATTACTCTGTACATTTCTAGTAAGTTATTAGTAAATTCTCAGTAAAATACTCTTTAAATTCCCAGTAAATTACTCAGTAAATTACCCGTAAATTCTCAGTAAATCACTCCATAAATTCCCAGTAAATTCTCTGTAAATTACTGAGTAAACTCCCACAAAATTCCCAGTAAATTCCCATTAAATTCTCATGAAATTCCAGGTAAATTCTCATAAAATTTCAGGTAAATTCTCAACAAATTACTCAGTAAATTCCAGTAAATTCTCATTAAATTACTTAGTAAATTCTCAGTAAATTACTTAGAAAATTCCCAGTAAATTATCATAAAATTACTCAGTAAATTCTCAGTAAATTCTCAGTAAATGCCGAGTAAATTCTCTCTAAATTTCTCAGTAAATTCTAAATAAATCACTTAGTAAATTACTATGTAAATTTTGTGTCAATTCTCAATAAATTACTCAATAAATTCATTGTAAATTCTCAGTAAATTCCCAGCAAATTCTCAGTAAATTACTTAGAAAATTCCCTGTAAATTACTCAGTTAAATCCTAGCAAATTCTCAGTAAATTACTCGAAAAATTCCCAGTAAATTCTCAGTAAATTACTGAGTTAATTCCCAGAAAATTCTCAGTAAATTACTCAATAAATTCCCATTTAATCCCCAGTAAATTCTCAGTAAATTACTCATTAAATTACCAGCAAATTCTCAGAAAATTATTCAGAAAAGTCCAAGTAAATTCTCAATAAATTGCATGTAAATTCTACATAAATTACTTAGTAAATTCCCAGTAAATTTTGAGTAAATTACTCAGTGAATTCCCAGTAGATTCTCAGTAAATTAACAGTAAATTCTCCGTAAATTACTGATTAAATTCCTAATAAATTTTTAGTAAATTCCCAGTAAATTACTCAGAAAATTCCCAGTAAATTCTCAGAAAATTATTCAGTAAATTCCCAGTAAATTACTGGGTAAATTCCCAGTAAATTCTCAGTAAATTCCTAGTAAACTCTCAGTAAATTACTTAGTAAAATCCCTGTAAATTACAGTAAATTCTCAGTAAATTACTCAGTAAATTTTCGGTAAATTACCAGCAAATTCTCAGTAAATTAATCAGTAAATTCTCAATAAATTCACAGTAAATTACACAGCAAATTCCCAGTAAATTGTCAGTTAATTCTCAGCAAATTGATGTTTAAACTACTCGGTAAATTACTTAGTAAATTTACAGTAAATTACTCTGTATATTCCCAGTTAATTCTCAGCGAATTCTTATTGAATTACGCAGTAAATTTCCAAAAAATTATCTCTAAATTTTCAGTAAATTAATTAGTAAATTACTCAGTAAATTCTCTGTAAATTACCTAGTAAATTACTCAGTAAATTCTCAGTAAATTCTTAATAAATTCTCATTAAATTACTCAGTAAATTACTCAATAAATTCCTAGTAAATTCTCTGTAAATTTCTCTATAAATTCACTGTAAATTCTCAGTAAACTACACAGTAAATTCCCTTCAAATTCTCAGTAAATTCTAGGTAAATTACTGAGTAAATTCCTATTAAATTCTAAGTAAATTCTCAGTAAATTCGCAGTAAATTCTCAGTAAATTTTCAGTAAATTACTCAGTAAATTTTCAGTAAATTACTCAGTAAATTCCCAATAAATTCTTTGTAATCCGAGTAAATTACTCGTAAAATTCTAAGTAAATTCTCAGTTAATTACTCAATAAATTCTCAGTAAATTACTCAGTAAATTCCCAATAAATTCATAGTAAATTCTCAATAAATTACTAAGTAAATTCTCAATAAATTCTCATTATTCCATGTTAATTATCAGTAAATTCTCTGTAAATTCTCAGTAAAATACTTAGAAAATTCCCAGTAAATTCTCAGTAAATTACTCAATACATTCTTAGTAAATTACTCAATAAATTTCCAATAAATTCTCAGTAAATTCCCAGTAAATTACTCGATTTATTCCCAATAAATTACTCAGTAAATTACCAGTAAATTATCCTAAAAATTTCGAGTAAATTACTCCTTAAATTCCCTGTAAATCCTCTGTAAATAACTCAGTTAATTCCTAGAAAATTCTCAGTAAATTACTCAGTAAATTCCCACTAAATTCCTGGTAAATTCTCAGTAAATTACTCACTAAATTCCAAAAAATTCTCAGTAAATTTTCAGTAAATTACCAGTAAATTCTCAGTAAATTACTTGGTAAATTTCCAGTAAATTATCAGTAAATTCTCAGTAAATTAATCTGTAAATTACTCAGTAAATTACTAAGTAAATTCCCAGTAAATTAGTCAGTAAATTCTCAGTAAATTACATAGTAAATTCTCAGTATATTCTATGTAAATTACTAGTAAATTCTCAGTAAATTACGCAGTAAATTCTCCGTAAATTCCCAGTAAATTCTCATTGAATTACTCAGTAGATTATCTGTAAATTCTTAGCAAATTAATCAAAAAATTACGCAGTAAATTACTCTGTAAGTTCTCTATAAATTACTTAGCAAATTCCTAGTAAATTCGAAATAAATTCTCAGTAAATTACTCAGTAAATTCCACGGAAATTCTCAATAAATTACTCAATAAATTCACTATAAATTCTCAGTAAATTTCGCAGTAAATTTCCTTTAAATTCTCAGTATATTACTCCGTAAATTCCCAGTAAATTCTTTGTAAATTACTCAGTAAATTCTCAGTGAATTACTGACTAAATTCCTAGTAAATTCTCAGTAAATTACTTAGTAAATTTCTCAATAAATTCCCAAGAAATTCTTAGTAAATTACTCAGTAAATTCCCAATAAATTCTCAGTAAATTCCCTGTAAATTTTCAGTAAATTGCTAGTAAATTCTCAGCAAATTACTCTGAAAATTTTCAGTAAATTCTTTGTAAATTACTTCTTGATTTCCAAGTAAATTCTCAGCAAATTACTGAGTAAATTCACAGTTAATTCTTAGTAAATTCTCATTAAATTACTATGAAAATTCTCTGTAAATTTTCAATAAATTACCGGGTAAATTCACAATAAATTCTTAGTAAATTACAAAGTAAATTGATAATAAATTCTCAGAAAATTACTCAGTTAATTCACAGAAAATTCTAAGTAAATTACTCAAAAAATTCCCATTAAATTCCTAGTAAATTCCAAGTAAATTCTCAAGAAATTCGCAGCAAATTCTCAGTAAATTCCCAGTAGATTCCTTGTAAATTCTCAGAAAATAACTCAGTAAATTCCCAGTAAATTTCGAGTAAATTACTCAAAAAATTTCCAGTAAATTCTCAATAAATTATTTAGTAAATTTCAAGTAAATTCTCAATAAATTGCCCGTAAATTATAAATAAATTACTCAGTAAATTCCTTTTAAATTATGAGTAAATTACTCGGTGAATTCCCAGTAAATTCTTAGTAAATTACTCAGCAAATTACCAGGAAATTCTCAGTAAGTTACTCGTTAAATTCTCAGTGAATTATTTAGTAAATTCCCAATAAATTTCTGAGTAAATTCCCAGAAAATTTCTCAGAAAATTCCTAGTAAATTATCAGTAAATTACTCGGTAAATTCTCAGTAAATTACATAGTAAATTCTCAGAAAATTCTCAGTAAATTACTGAGTAAATTCCCAATAAATTACTCAGTAAATTCTCTGTAAATTCTCAGTGAATTACTTAGTAAATTCCTAGTAAATTATAAGTAAATTACTGAGTAAATTCCCAGTAAATTCTCAGTAAATTACTCGGTAAATTCCCAGTAAATTCTAAAAAAATTACTAAGTAAATTCCCGATAAATTACTCAAAAAATTCCCAGAAAATTTCTAATAAATTCTCAGTAAATTCTAATTAAATTTCTAGTAAATTCTCAGAAAATTACTCGGTAAATTCCCAGTAAATTACTCAGTAACTTACTCAGTAAATTCTCTATAAATTCTCAGCAAATTACTAAGTAAATTCCAAGAAAATTCTCAGTAAATTCTCAGTGAATTACTCGTAAATTCTTAGAAAATTACTCAGTAAATTCCCAATAAATTCTCTGCAAATTAATCAATAAATTACTCAATAAAATCTCTGTAAATTACTAATTAAATTCTCAGTAATTTACTCAGTAAATTCCCATTAAATTCTCAATAAATTACTCAGTAAATTCCCAGTAAATTCTCTATATATTACTCAGTAAATTCCCAGTAAATTACTCTGTAAATTCCCTGTAAATTCTCAGTAAATTCTTAGTAAATTACTCAGTAAATTCCCTGTAAATTCTTAGTAAATTACTGAGTAAATTTCAATTAAATTTTTAGTAAATTCTCGGTAAATTGTTAAGTAAATTCCCAGTAAACTACTTGTAAATTATCAGTAAATTACTCAGTAAATTATTCAGTAAATTCCCAATAAATTCTCAGTAAATTCCTTGTAAATTCTGAAAAAAAGAGCTCAGTAAATTCCGATTAAATTCTGAGTAAATTACGTAGTAAATTTTCAATAAATTCTCAATAAATTATGTAGTAAATTCCCATTAAATTCTAATTAAATTACTCAGTAAATTGCCCATAAATTCTAAATAAATTACTCAAAAAATTCCCTGTAAATTCTGAGTAAATTACTCGGTGAATTCATAGAAAATTCTCATTAAATTACCAGTAAATTACTCAATATATTACCAGGAAATTCTCAATAAATTCTTAGTGAATTACTTAGTAAATTCTCAATACATTACAATGGAAATTCCCAGAAAATTCCTGTAAATTACTCAGCAAATTCTCTGTAAATTATTCGGTAAATTCCCAGTAAATTCTTGGTAAATTGCTAAGTAAATTCCCAGTAAATTACTTGTAAATTATCAGTAAATTACTCATTAAATTCTCAGTAAATTTTCAGTAAATTACTCAGTGAATTCCCAGTAAATTCTCAGTAAATTAATCAGTAAATTCCTTGTAAATTCTGAAAAAATGACTCAGTAAATTCCGAGTAAATTCTGAGTAAATTTTCAGTAAATTCTCAATAAATTATTCAGTAAATTCCCAATAAATTACTCAGTAAATTTCTTGTAAATTCTGAGTAAATTACTCGCTGAATTCCCAGAAAATTCTCCTTCAATTACAAGTAAATTACCAGGAAATTCTCAATAAATTCTTAGTAAATTACTTAGTAAATTCTCAGTACATTACTCTGTAAATTCCAAGAAAATTCTCAACAAATTCCTGTAAATTACTTAGCAAATTCTCAGTAAATTACTCAGTAAATTCCCAATAAATTCTCAGTAAATTCCTAGAAAATTCTCAGTAAATTACCTATAAATTCTCCGTAAATTCTCAATAAATTAATCAGTAAAGTACTCTATAAATTCTCAGTAATTACATAGTAAATTACTCAATAAATATCTAGTAAACTCTCAGTAAATTCCAAATAAATTACTCAATAAATTTTCAGTAAATTACTCAGTAATCTACACAGTAAATTCCCTGTAAATTCTCAGTAAATTACTTTGCAAATTCTCAATAAATTACTAGCAAATTAGTCTATAAATTCCAAGTAAATCCTCAGTAAATTCTCAGTAAATTACTCAGAAAATTCCTTGTAAATTATCAGAAAATTACTCATTAAATTTTCAGCAAATTCTCAGTAAATTCCAAGTAAATTCTCAGTAAATTACTTAGTGAATTCCAAGTAAATTCTTAGTAAATTACTTAGAAAATTTCGAGTAAATTCTCAATAAATTCACAGTAAATTCTTAGTAAATTACTCAGTAAATTTTCTGTAAATTACTTAGTAAATTCCCGGTAAATTCTCAGTAAATTACTCAATAAATTCCAAGTAAATTATAAGTGAATAACTGAGTAAATTCACTGTAAATTCTCAATAAATTACTGATAAAATTCTCAGTAAATTATTAGTAAATTACTAAGTAAATTATTCAGTAAATTCCTAGTAAATTCTCAATAAATTACTCAGTAAATTCCCAGTAAATTACTCAGTAAATTCCCAGTAAATACTCAGTAAATTACTCAAGAAATTTCCAGAAAATTTTCAGTAAATTACTCACTAAATTCCTAGTAAATTACTCAGTAAATTACAAACTAAATTCCTAGTAAATTCTCTGCAAATTGATTAGTAAATTCTTCCTAAATTTCCTATAAATTCCCATTAAATTCTCAGTAAATTACTCTTAAATTCCTAGTAAATTCTCAGTAAATTATTTAGTGAATTCCCAAAAAATTCTCAGTAAATTACTCAGTAAATTCCTAGTAAGTTCTCACTAAATTACTGAGTAAATTCCCAATAAATTCTGAATAAATTGCCTAGTAAATTCAGAGTAAGGTCGCAGTAAATTTTCAGTAAATTCCCTATAAATTCTCAGTAAATTACTGAGTAAATTCCCAGTAAATTATTCAGTAAATTCTCTGGAAATTACTCATTAAATTCTAAGAAAATTAATCAGTAAATTACCAGTAAATTCTCAATAACTTAATCAGTAAATTCTTTGTAAATTACACAGTAAATTCCTAGTAAATTCTCAGTAAATTACATAGTAAATTCTCAGTAAATTACTGAATAAATTCCCAGTTAATTACACAGTAAATTTCCAGCAAATTCTTAGCAAATTCAGAGTAAATTACTCAGTAAATTTCTTGTAAATTATCAATAAATTACACATTAAATTCTTAGTAAATTACTCAGTAATTTCCTAGTAAATTCTCAGTAAATTACTCAGTGAATTTCCAGTAAATTCTCTGTGAATTACTTCCTAAATTTCCTATAAATTCTCATTAAATTCTCAGTAAATTACTGAATAAATTCCCAGTTAATTACACAGTAAATTTCCAGCAAATTCTTAGCAAATTCAGAGTAAATTACTCAGTAAATTTCTTGTAAATTATCAATAAATTACACATTAAATTACTCAGTAATTTCCTAGTAAATTCTCAGTAAATTACTCAGTGAATTCCCAGTAAATTCTCTGTGAATTACTCAGTAAATTCTCAGTAAATTATCACTAAAGTACTCAGTAAATTCTCAGAAAATTACTCAGTAAATTTTCTATAATTACTCAATAATTTCTCTGTAAATTACATTGTAAATTCACAGTAAATTCTCAATAAATTACTCAATAAATTCCCATTAAGTTCTAAGTAAATTATTGAGTTAATTCCCAGAAAATTAATCAGTAAATTCCCAAAAAATTCTCAATAAATTACTGAGTAAATTTCCAGTAAATTACTCAGTAAAATCCTTGCAAATTCTAAGTAAATTAGTCAATAAATTCTTAATAAGTTTTCAGTAAATTACTCAATAGATTTGTAGTAAATTCTAAGCAAATTACTAAGTAAATTCTCAGTAAATTCCCAGTAAATTCCCAGTAAATTCTCATTAAATTACTCAATAATTTCCCAATAAATTGTCAATAAATTACTTAGTAAATTACTGAGTAAATTCTCAGTAAATTTCTCAGTAAATTCAGAATAAATTCTCAGTAAATTACTCAATAGATTCCTAGTAAATTACTTAGTAAATTCCCAGTAAATTCTCAATAAATTACTTAGTAAATAATTGTAAATTCTAAAAAAATTACTCGGTAAATTCCGAGCAAATTACTCAGAAAATTATCAGTAAATTCTCAGTAACTTACTCCGTAAATTCTCAGTAAATTACTTAGTAAAATCGCAGTAAATTCTCAATAAATTAATAAGTAAATTACACAGTAAATTCTCTGTAAATTATTAAGTAAATACTCAGTATATTCCCATTAAATTACCAGAAAATTACTTAGTAAATTACTAGTAAATTCCCAGTAAATTCTCAATAAATTCCTTAGTAAATTCCCAGTAAATTTTTAGTAAATTCCCAGTAAATTACTGAGTAAATTCCCAGTAAATTCTTAGTAAATTACTTAGTAAATTCTCAGTAAATTCCTAATAAATTCTCATTAAATTACTCAGTGAACTTCTAGTAAATTCTAAGTACATTACTCCGTAAATTACCAGTAAATTCTCAGTAAATTACAAAGAAAATTCTCTGTAAATTACTCAATAAATTATTATTAAATTCTCAAAAAATTACTCAATAAATTCCCAGTAAATTCTAAGTAAATTACTGAGTAAATTCTCAATAAATTCTCTGTAAATTACTAAGTAAATACCTAGTAAATTCTCAGTAAATTCCAAATAAATTTTCAGTAAATTACTCAGAAAAATGCCTTTAAATTCTCAGTAAATTACTGAGTAAATTCCTACTAAATTCTCAGTAAATTCCAAATAAATTCTTAGTATATTACTTAGTAAATTACTGAGTAAATTCCCAGTAAATTCTGAGTAAATTACTCCGTAAATTCCCTGTAAATTCTCAGCAAATTACTTTGTAAATTCTCAATAAATCTTCAGTAAATTACTCAGTAAATTCCCAATAAACTACTAAGTAAATTCCCAATAAATTACTCATAAAATTCCAAGTAAATTCTTGATAAATTACTCAGTGAATTTTTAGTAAATTACTTAGTAAATTATCAATAAATTACTCAGTAAATTCTCAGTAAATTACTCTGTAAATTACTTAGTAAATTCGCAGTACATTCTCAGTAACTTACTCGATAACTTCCCAATAAATTTGCAGTAAATTGCTCAGTAAATTCTCAATAAATTCTCATTAAATTACTAAGTAAATTCTCAGAAAATTCTCAGTAAATTCCTAGTAAATTCTCAATAAATTACTCGGTAAATTCCCAGTAAATTCTCAGTAAATTACTCAGTAAATTCCCAGTAAATTCTCCGTAAATTACTCAATAAATTTCCAGTAAATTCTCTTTAAATTTCCTGTAAATTTCTAGTAAATTAGTTAGTAAAATCCCTGTAAATTGGCAGTAAATTCTCAGTAAATTCCCCATAAATTCTTAGTAAATTAGTCAGTAAATTCGCAGTAAATTCCCCATTAATTACTCAAAAAAATTTCCAGAAATTCTCAGTAAATTACTCAGAAAATTTCTCAGAAATTCTCAGTAAATTCTAAGTAAATTACTGAGTAAATTACCAATAAATTCTCTGGAAATTACCAAGTAAATTCCCAGTAAACTCTTAGCAAATTACATGGTAAATTCTCAAAAAATTACTCAGTAAATTCACAGTAAATTCTCTGATAATTAATCAGCAAATTCTCAGTAAATTATTCAGTAAATTCCTAGTAAATTCTCAGTAAATTACTCAGTGAATTCCCAATAAATTCGCAGTAAGTTAGACAATAAAGTCTTTGTAAATTATCAGTAAATTCTCTGTAAATTACTTAGTAAATTCCCAGTAGATTTTAAGTAAATTACATTGCAAATTGCTCAGTAAATTACTCAGTAAATTCTCCGTAAATTACTAAGTAAATTGCCAGTAAATTCTCAGTAAATTGCTCAGTAAATTTTTTGTAAATTATCAGTGAATTACTCATTCATTTCTCAGTAACTTCTCAGTAAATTCCTTAAAAATTATCAGCAAATTATCATTAATTCTAATTAATTTCTCAGTAAATTCGTAGCAAATTACTCAATAAATTCTTAGAAAATTCTAAGTAAATTACTGAATAAATTCCTTGTAAATTCTTAATAAATTCTCAGTAAATTCCTAGTAAATTCTCAGCAAATTCCTTGTAAATTCTCAGTAAATTACTCATTAAATTCCTAGTAAATTCCCAATAAATTAGCGACTTCCCGTAAATTCCTAATAAATTATCAGTGAATTTTCAAAAAATTAATCAGTAAATTCCCTTTAAATTAGACCCTAAATTGTCTTTAAATTACTTAGTAAATTCCTAGTAAATTGCTCAATAAATTCCTATTAAATTCTCAGTAAATTACTGAGTAAATTCCTAGTAAATTCCCACTAAATTATCAGTAAATTACTCACTAAATTCTTAGTTAATTACTGAGTAAATTTCCAGAAAATTCTCAGTAAATTATTCAGTAAATTCCAAGTAAATTATTTCGTAAATTACCATTAAATTCACAAAAAATTACTCGGTAAATTCGCAGTAAATTACTCAGTAAATTCCCATTAAATTATCAGTAAATTAATCAGTAAATTCTCAGTAAATTCCCAGTAAATTCTCAGTAAATTCACAATAAATTACTCAGTAAATTCTAAGAAAATTATCAGTAAATTTCTCGTAAATTCTCAGTAAATTACTCAGTAAATTCCCAATAATTTACTCAGTAAATTCTCAAAAAATTACTCAGTAAATTCACAGAATATTCTCAGGAAATTCGTAGTAAATTCTCTGTAAATTACTTAGTAAGTTCCCAGTAAATTATCAATAAATTCTCAGTAAATTACCCTGTAAATTACCAATAAATTATAAAAAAATTACTTGGTAATTTCGCAGTAAATTACTTAGTAAATTCTCAGTAAATTACTCAGTAAATTTCAAATAAATTCTTTGTAAATTAATAAATAAATTCCCTGTAAATTCTCAATAAATTACTCACTACATTCTCAGTTAATTCTGAGTAAATTATTTAGTAAATTCCCAATAAATTCTAAGTAAATTCCCAGAAAATTCTGAGTAAATTACTCAGTAAATTCTCAATATATTATCAGTAAATTCCCTATAAATTACTTAGTGAATGCCCTGTAAATTACCAGCAAATTACTAATTAAATTCTTAGTAAATTCTCAGTAAATTACTCACTAAATTCCTAGTAAATTTTCAGTAAATTACTCAATGAATTACCAATAAATTCTAAATAAATTACTGAGTAAATTTCCAGCAAATTACTTAGGAAATTCCCGGTAAATTATCAGTAAATTCCCAGTAAATTACTCAGTAAGTTCAAAATAAATTCTCGGTAAATTACTCAATAAATTCCTAGTAAATTCTCAGTAAATTACTCAGTAAATTCCCTGTAAATTCTCCGTAAATTAATTAGTAAATTCTCAGTAAGTTACTCAGCAAATTCCATGTAAATTATCAGTAAATTCTCAGGAAATTACTCAGTAAATTCCCAGTAAATTCCAAGTAAATTACTCCGTAAATTCTCTATAAATTCCCTGTAAATTCTCAGTAAATTCCCTATAAATTCTGAGTAAATTACACAGTGAATTCCCAGTGAATTCTCAGTAAATTATTCAGTAAGTTCTTAGTAAATTATTAGTAAATTACTAAGTAAATTCTCAGTAGATTACTAGGTAAATTTCCAGGAAATTACTCAGTAAATAACCAGCAAATTCTCAGAAAATTACTCAGTAAGTTCCTAGTAAATTACTGTGTATATTCTTAGTAAATTGCCAATAAATTCTTAATAAATTACTCAGTAAATTATTCCGTAAATTTCAAGTAAATTATCAGAAAATTCTCAGAAAATTAATCAGTAAATTACAATGTAAATTCTAAGTAAATTCTCAGTAAATTCTCAATAAATTACTTGGTAAATTACCAGTAAATTCTCAGAAAATTACTCAATAAATTCCCAGTAAATTCTCAACAAATTACTCCAAAAATTCACAGAAAATTACAATGTAAATTCCTAGTAAATTCTCAGTAAATAACAAGCAAATTCTCAGAAAATTACTCGGTAAATTCCCAGTAAATTACTCAGTAAATTACCCAATAAATTCTCAGTAAATCCCAGTAAATTACTCAGCAAATTTCCAGTAAATTATCAGTAAATTCTCACTAAATTACTCAGTAACTTACTCAGTAAATTCTCTAAAAATTACGGAGTAAATTCTTAGTAAATTACTTAGTAAATTTTCAGAAAATTCCCAGAAAATTTGCATTAAATTACTTAGTAAATTCCCAGTAAATTCTCAATAAATTACTTAGTAAATTCCCAGTAAATTACTCATTAAATTCTCAAGAAATTACTCAGTAAATTCCTAGTAAAATCTCAGTAAATTACTCAGTGAATTGCTAGTAACTTCTCAGTAAATTACTCAGTAAATTCCCAATAAATTATCAGGAAATTACTCCGTAAATTCCCAGTAAATTCTTAGTAAATTACTCAGTAATTTCTCTGTAAATTACTCAGTAAATTCCTAGTAAATTCTCAGTAAATTACTCAATAAATTCCTAGTAAATTCCAAGTTAATTACTGAGTAAATTCCCATAAATTCTTTATTAATAACTCAGTAAATTTCCAGTAAATTCTCCGTATAATCTAAGTAAATCCCAATAAATTCCTAGTAAATTACTCAGTAAATACCTAATAAATTCTCTGTAAATTAATCAGTAAATTCCTAGTAAAATCTCAACAAATTACTAAGTAAATTGTCAGTAAATTTCAAATAAATTCTTAGCAAATTCTCAGTAAATTCTCATTCAATTACCCAGTAAATTCCCTATAAATTCTTAATAAATTACTCAGTAAATTTCCTGTAAATTTTGAGTAAATTGCTCCGTGAATTTCTAGTAAATTCTCAGTAAATTATTCCGTAAATTACCAGGAAATTTTCAATAAATTACTAAGTAAGTTTCTAGTAAATTCGTAGTAAATTCTTGGTAAATTCCTAGTAAATTACTCATTAAATTCTCAGAAAATGACTCGGTAAATTCCAAGTAAATTACTCTATAAATTACCAGTAAAATCTCAATAAATTACTCAGTAAATTCTCAGAAAATTAATCCGTAAATTCTCTGTAAATTGCTCAGTAAATTCCCAGTAAATTCATAATAAATTATTAGTAAATTCTCCGTAAATTACTTAGTAAATTCCCAGTAAATTATTGAGTAAATTCCCAGTAAATTACTCAGTAAATTCCAAGTAACTTCTCATTAAATTTTTAGTAAATTCTCAATAAATTACTTAGTAAATTGTTAGTAAATTACTCAGTAAACAACCAGTAAATTCTCAGAAAATTACTCAATAAATTCTCAGTAAATTCCCAGTAAATTATCAGTAAATTCTCAATAAATTACTCAGTAACTTACTCAATAAATTCTCTAAAAATTACTCAGCAAATTCTCAATAAATTCTCAGTAAATTCCTAAAAAATTCTCAGTAAATTCTCATTAAATTACTCGTAAATTCTCAGTAAATTGCTCGGTAAATTCCCAGTAAATTCTCAGTATATTCCCAGAAAATTCTCAGTAGATTAATCAGTAAATTACTATGTAAATTGTCAATAATTTACTCAATAAATTTTCAGTAAATTCCCAGCAAATTCTCAGTAGATTCCCATTAAATTCTCAGAAAATTGCTCAATAAATTCTCAGTAAATTACTCAGTAAATTTGAGTAAATTCTCAATAAATTACTTCGTAAATTACCTTTAAATTCTCAGTAAATTACTTAGTAAATTCGCGGTAAATTCTAAGTAAATTACTGATTAAATTCTCAGTAAATTACTGAGTAAATTCTCAGTAAATTATTCATTAAAGTCTCTGTAAATCCTCAGTAAATTACTCAGTAAATTCCTATTAAATTCTCAGTAAATTACTCCGTGAATTGCCAGTAACTTGTCAGTAAATTACTCAGTAAATTTTAAATAAATTATAAGTAAATTACTCAGTAAATTCCCAGTAAATTATTCAATAATTCCTTGTAAATTACTCAGCAAGTACAAAAATAATATAAATTTCCTATTTTGCCCTTCTTTTAAATTCATAAATAATATAAAAAGTACAATTATGATATTGATATTCTCAAAAAAATGTACTATTAAAGGGTAATTTTGGAAAATCAACTTTTTTAAAGTACAATAATTGTACTACCAAAAAAAGTTGGATTCCCCAAAAGGGACCATTATTTTGGGACGGAGGGAGTAAGTAAATTCCCAGTAAATTATTCATTAAAGTCTCTGTAAATCATCAGTAAATTACTCAGTAAATTCCTAGTAAATTCTCAGTAAATTACTCCGTGAATTGCCAGTAACTTCTCAGTAAATTACTCAGTAAATTTTAAATAAATTATAAGTAAATTACTCAGTGAATTCCCAGTAAATTATTCAATAATTCCTTGTAAATTACTCAGTAAATTCTAAGTAAATTACTGAGTAAATTTCCAGTAAATTCTCAATAAATTACTCAGCAAATTCCCAATATGTTCTCAGTAAATTACTCATTAAATTCCTAGTAAATTCTGAGCAAATTACAAAGTAAATTCTTAGTAAATTACTCAGTAAATTACCAGTAAATTCCTAATAAATTCGACATAAATTTTCAGTAAATTCTTAGTAATTTCCCAGTAAATTACTCGGTAAATTCCCATTAAATTCTCTGTAAATTACTCAGTAAATTACCAGTAAATTACTAAGTAAATTCCAGTAAATTACTCAATAAATTCCTAATAAATTCTCATTAAATTACTTAGTAAATTACCAGTAAATTCTCAGACAATTACTCAGTAAAATCCCGATAAATTCTCTGTAAATTGCTCAGTAAATTTTCAGTAAATTCTCAAAAAATTACTCAGTAAATTCTAAATGAATTACTCAATAAATTACAAATTTAAATTCCCTGTAAATTCATAATAAATTACTCAGTAAGTTCCTATTAAATTCTGAGTAAATTACTTAGTAAATTCTTAGTAAATTATCACAAAATCCTCAATAAATTACTCAGTAATATTTACTGAGTAAATAACCAGTAATTTCTCTGAAAATTACTCGTAAATTCACAGTAAATTCTCAGTAAATTCTCGGTAAATTTCAAGTAAATTCTCATCATATTTCTACTAAATTCTCAGTAAATAACCCATAAATTCTCAAAAAATTACTCGGTAAATTCCCTCTAAATTACTCTCAGTAATTACCCAATGAATTCTCAGTAAATTCCCAGTAAATTGCTCAGTAAATTAATTAGTAACTTACTCCGTAAATTCTCTGTAATTACACAGTAAATTCCTAATAAATTACTCAGTAAATTCCCATAAAATGCTCATTAAATTCTCAGTAAACTCCCAGTAAATTCGCATTAAATTCTCAGTAAATTCCGAATAAAATCTCTGTGAATTAATTAGTAAATTACTCAGTAAATTCTCTGTAAATTACTAGGTAAATTCTCAGTAAATTACTCAGCAAATTCCCTGTAAATTCTCATTGAATTACTCAGTAAATTCTTAGTAAATTACTTAGTAAATTACTCAGTAAATTCCCAATAAATTCTCAGTAAATTACTTAGTAAATTCGCTATAAATTCTCAAAAAAATTCTCAGTAAATTCCTGAGTAAATTCCAGTAAATTCTCAGTAAATTACTAAGTAAATCCCTAGTAAATTACTCATTAAATTCTCAATAAATTACTCAGCAAATTTCTAGTAAATTCTTAGTAAATTACAGTAAATTCCGAGTAAAATCTTTGTGAATTAATTAGTAAATTACTCAGTAAATTCTCTATAAATTACTAGGTAAATTCTCAGTAAATTACTCAGTAAATTCCCTGTAAATTCTCATTGAATTACTCAGTAAATTCTTAGTAAATTACTTAGTAAATTACTCAGTAAATTCCCAATAAATTCTCAGTAAATTACTTAGTAAATTCACTATAAATTCTCAAAAAAATTCTCAGTAAATTCCTGAGTAAATTCCAGTAAATTCTAAGTAAATTACTAAGTAAATCCCTAGTAAATTACTCATTAAATTCTCAATAAATTACTCAGTAAATTCCTAGTAAATTACTCAGTGAATTCCCAGCAAATTCTTAGTAAATTACTCAATAAATTATTAGTAAATTCTCAGTAAATTACTCGGTAAATTCCCAGTATATTCTCAGTAAACTACTCACTAATTTCTATGTAAATTACTTAGTAAATTCCAAGTAAATTCTCAGTAGTTTACTCAATAAATTCCAAGTAAATTCTAAGTAAATTACTGAGTCAATTCCCAATAAATTCTCTGTAAATTACATAGTAAATTCCCAATAAATTATCAGTAAATTTTTAGTAAATTACGCAGTAAAATCCCTGTAAATTCTAAGTAAATTACTGAGTAAATCCCACTAAATTTCCAGTAAATTCTCAGTAAATTACTAAGTAAATTCCTAGTAAATTCTCAGTAAATTCCCACTAAATTCTCATTAAATTCCCAGTAAATTCCAAGTAAATTACTTAGTAAATTAGCAGTAAATTCTCTATAAATTACTCAGTAAATTCCTAGTAAATTCACGTTTAATTCTCTGAATATTACTCAGTAAATTTTCAGTAAATTACTCAATAATTTCTCGGTAAATTACTCCGTAAATTCCTAGTAAATTCTAAGTAAATTACTGAGTAAATTCCTAATAAATTACTCATTAAATTCCTAGTAAATTCTGAGCAAATTACTCAGTAAATTTTTCGTAAATTACTCAGTAAATTCTCAGTAAATTACCAATAAATTCTAAAAAAATTACTCCGAAAATTCCCATTAAATTCTCTTTAAATTACTCTGTAAATTCTCAGTAAATTACTCAATAAATTCCTAATAAATTCTAATTAAATTACTCAGAAAATTAGTAGTAAATTCTCAGACAATTACTCAGTAAAATCCCAGTAAATTCTTAGTAAATTACTCAGTAAATTCTCAAAAAATTACTCAGTAAATTCTCAAAAAATTACTCAGTAAATTCTCAAAAAATTACTCAGTAAATTCTAAACAAATTACTCAATAAATTACCAATTTAAATTCCCTGTAAATTCACAATAAATTACTCAGTAAATTCCCTTTAAATTATGATAAAATTACCTAGTGAATTCCCAGTAAATTCTTAGTAAATTACTAAATTCTTAGTAAATTATCAGTAAATTACCAGGAAATCCTCAATAAATTACTCAATAAATTCCCAGTAAATTACTTAGTAAATAACAAGTAAATTCTCATAAAATTACTCGGTAAATTCCAAGTAAATTACTTAGTAAATTCTAAGTAAATTACCAGTAAATTACTCAGTAAATTCCCAGTAAATTCTCAGTAAATTTTCGGTAAATTCTCATTAAATTTTCACTAAATTCTCAGTAAATTACTCAGTAAATTGCTAGTAAATTACTCTGTAAATAACAAGTAAATTCTCAAAAAATTGCTTGGTAAATTCCCAGTAAATTACTCAGTAAATTCTCAGTAAATTTTTCAGTAAATTCTCAGTAACTTACTCTGTAAATTCTCTATAAATTACTCAGTAAATTCTGAGTAAATTACTCAGTAAATTCGTAGAAAATGCTCATTAAATTCTCAGTAAATTTGAAATAAATTCCATGTAAATTTTTAATAAATTAATCAGTAAATTACTCAATAAATTTTATATAAATTACTATTTAAATTCTCAGTAAATTCCAAATAAATTTCAACTAAATTCTTAGAAAATTCCCAGTATATTCTCATTGAATGTCTCAGTAAATACCCAGTAAATTCTCAGTAAATTTCCTGTAAATTATTCAGTAAATTCTCAGAAAATTACTTAGTAAATTCGCTGTAAATTCTCATAAAATTTCTCAGTAAATTACTAAGTAAATCCCCGGTAAATTACTCATTAAATTCTCAGTAAAGTACTAAGTAAATTCGTAGTAAATTCTCAGTGAATTCACAGTAAATTCTCAGCAAATTACTCAATAAATTCCCAATAAATTACTCAATAAATTCCCAATAAATTATTAGTAAATTCTCAGTAAATTACTTAGTAAATTCTCAGTAAACTACTCACTAATTTTGTGATACCCCTGTCCTGTATTATGTTAATTGGTCCCTAATACGTATGTGATTATATGTTTTGATATGATTTTGTGTGCCATTATGTGGATATATGTGATCTTGGAACTCTATCTGTTCACCGTATGAACATCTATTTGAATAATCCGCTTTGAAAATTAAATTGAGGGCCATGTCGGCCACAGAACCCGAAATTGATTACGCCATTGTGGTTGGCATAATTTTAGAGCCTACGGTAAAATTTAATTGAAAAATTGATTCGGGTCAGATTAAATCGATTAAATTGGTGGATTAGTGCCCAATTGCCTTATTATTATTATATTGACTTAGTGGGACTTGATGTATTTGAGCACTACACCTCATTTCTCTCCTTTAGCTCATTTTGACTGATTCTTGGACTCAATTTGAGAAAGGGAGCCGACTATAGAGAGAGAAAAAGAGGGATTGTGCAATTGTGGTCTTGAAACTTGGAGGTTGGAAGTCTAATTCAAGATTCAATCATAGATTGTGAGAATCAAGCTCCTAGGTGAGTAATTCTTGGATTATAGTTGTAATTTTTGTGTGCTCAACCTAATTTGGTGATCAAGAGTAAGATTGAAATGAAATTGGGTTGTATTTGCTGAATTGAAGCTTAATATGTGCATGCATGTAGGAAATCACCTTGATATTGCATGTTTGAGCACAAATGTGTATAATCCATGTGAAATGTTAAAGGAAACTCATGTCTCGATCACCCTTTGTGTTATGTAAGTAGAGAATGTGGCTAATTCATCACATGCATGTACAAATTAAGAAGATATGAGCTTGAATGCATGAGTTTGTTATGTTGGGGTTGAGTTTGACATATTTTGGGACATGCATACGGATAAATCAAGAAATTGAGCTTCATAATGTTGTAATCTTGTATTAGTAGCATGTTAGCATATGTAAATGTGTAATTTGAGCCATTGCATGCAAGTAATGTAGCTGGAAAACCGATTTGGAGCTCAAGAACACAATCTGGGAAACCCAGAATTTTGATGTCCGCTCGAGCGGGGTAATGGCCGCTCGAGCGGGAAAATCGTGCTCCCAGCACTTTTGCAGAGTTGGATGTCCGCTCGAGCGGGAAACCTCACGCTCGAGCGTGGAGTTTTGAAGACAGGCCTTCAGCTCGAGCACTCTATTCCACGCTCGAGCGCATTTTTCATGCAACCAGTACTTTCGCAGGCCTTAAGGGTCCGCTCGAGCGGGGGAGTTGACGCTCGAGCGAGGACCCTGTTTTCTGGAATTTTGTTTTGCATTCTGTGTTTCGTTTTCCGTTCTCTTTCACTTGTAAGAACTCTTAGGCATATGTTAAGCATTGTAAATGAGCTAATGAAATGTGAATTAAGCCTAAAGAGAGATATGTGAATTAAAGAACGGATTGAACTGTTAGTGACCCTTTTGTGTTCATGAAATGTGTAGGGTCGAGTTCCAGGCCAAATCCACAAGCCGATCACTGTGAGTAATATAATTATTCGAAAGCTTGTCAATGTCCAATTGTTTTTCCCCCCCAGAGATTTGTTTTGAGAAGTGCGTTCAATAGACTTTGCCATGTGTTTGTAGGATGTGGCCTTGCTTGACCCGACGTTTGAAGAACTATGTGAGTGGTATTTAATAAAGTTATGTTATTAAGTTTTGATAAAGTTTTGCCTTGCTTGTTTTGGAAAAGTATTTTGTGAAGCAGAATGATGATCCCTATTTTGTATATCTAAGTAATTAGCCTTGTTTTGAATGACAATCTTGA
>NW_021027507.1:987508-1109549 GCF_004153795.1 Camellia sinensis
GTGTTATCTGTATCTACTCCATCTGGGGGAACAAAAATTGTTGCATCCATATATAGGGCGTGTGTTGTGGTGATTGAGGGTGTAGAGTTATTAGTTGATTTGATGCCATTAAGCATGACTCATTTCGATGTCATATTGGGAATGGATTGGTTAGTAGCGAATCATGCATCCATTAATTGTGTTACTAAGAGCGTCACATTGAAGACCCCAAACCAAGCCGAGGTCATTTTCCAGGGTAAGAGAGTAGTACCCCCACCTTACTTAATCTCATCCATGAAAGCCTATAAGTTGATCCAAAAAGGGTGTCAGGGTTATTTGTGCAGTGTACTAAGTGGTTTGAATGGAAGTGTTGAGTTGGCCGACATACCAGTTGTTAAGGAATTCCCTGATGTTTTTCTAGATGAATTGCCTGGCCACTTAGTCGATAGAGAAATAGAGTTTACTGTGGACATCATGTCGGGAGCGCAACCTATCTCCAAAACACCCTATAGAATGGCCCCAGCTGAACTTAAGGAACTAAAACTGCAATTACAAGAATTGTTGGGTAAGGGTTTCATTAGGCCGAGCACTTCACCATGGGGAGCCCCGGTTCTATTTGTTAAGAAAAAGGATGGCACACTTCGCGTTTGCATTGATTACAGAGAACTTAATAAGGTAACCATCAAGAACAAGTACCTATTGCCTAGGATTGACGATTTGCTTGATCAACTACAAGGAGCACGAGTCTTTTCCAAGATTAACCTTAGGTCGGGCTACTATCAGCTGAAGGTTAAAGCCGAGGATATTGAGAAGACTGCTTTTTGGACAAGGTATGGCCACTACGGATTTTTGGTAATGCCTTTCGGGGTGACCAATGCTCCTGCAACGTTCATGGACTTGATGAATAGAGTCTTTAAGCCGTATCTAGATGAGTTTGTAGTTGTTTTTATTGACGACATACTGATCTACTCCAAGAGTACAATTGAATAAGAGAATCATCTGAGACTTGCCCTGCAAATCTTGAGAGACAAGAAGTTGTACGCCAAGTTGAGCAAGTGCGAGTTCTGGCTTTCCAGCATTTCATTTTTAGGGCATGTGATTAATGAAGAGGGTATATCAGTTGATCCCAGTAAGAATGAAGCCATTGTGAATTGGCCGACGCCGACCAACGTGTCCGAGGTTCGTAGTTTTCTAGACTTGGCAGGTTATTACAGAAAGTTTGTGAAGGACCTCTCAAGGATTGCAGTACCATTGACACAACTGACCAAGAAGGGAACAGCATATGAATGGACTGATGATAGAGAATCAGCCTTCCAAGAGTTAAAGACGAGGTTAGTTATGGCACCAGTTCTTGTACTCCCATCAGGTAATAAGGAATTTCAGATTTTCAGTGATGCTTCACATAAAGGTTTGGGTTGTGTATTAATGCAAGGGGGCAAAGTCATAGCATATGCATCTCGTCAGTTGAAACTTCATGAAAAGAACTATCCAACCCATGATCTAGAGCTAGCAGCCGTGGTGTTTGCTTTGAAGATTTGGCGTCACTACTTGTATGGAGCCTCTTGCCAAGTTTTTACAGATCACAAGAGTTTGAAGTACTTATTCACTCAAAAGGAACTAAATTTGAGGCAGAGAAGATGGCTTGAATTATTGAAGGACTACGACATGCAAATTTAGTATCACCCAGGTAAAGCAAACTCGGTAGCCGATTAATCTTTTCTTTTTCTGAGACTTACTTTTTTGTAGATTATGGAACTTGATAAGTTATATTTTTGTGTCACATAATCACATTGTTCTGTGCTTTCATGTGCTTTTTAATGGTAACGAGTCCAAAACTTCAGAGGTCATTTTACTTGTCAAAAAAAAAGAAAAAAGAGTTCTTTAGATCTTGTTGCAGGTTCATCCAGTTGAAAGGAAAGATTTTGCAAGACTCTTATGGACCCAGATTTGCAGTTCACCCAAGGAACACCAAGATGTAAAGCAGACCTTTTGGTGGCCGAATATGAAAAGAGAGATAGCCGAGTTCGTGTCCCAGTGTTTGTATTGTCAACAAGTGAAAGCAGAACATCAGAGGCCAGCAGGACTTCTTCAACCTTTGCCGATTCCTGAGTGGAAATGGGAACACATCTCCATGGACTTTGTGATTGGTTTGCCGAAGACACAGAAAGGAATGGATTCGATCTGGGTTATAATCGACAGATTAACTAAGTCAGCACACTTCTTGCCTGTTAAAACTTCATTTAATGCTGATCGACTTGTTGTGTTGTATATGAATGAGATTGTTAGACTTCATGGTGTGCCGATGTCCATTATGTCAGACCGAGATTCAAAGTTTGTTTCTAGACTTTGGCAGAGTTTACAAAAGGCTTTGGGGACCGAATTGAGGTTTAGTACGGCTTTTCATCCCCAGACCGATGGCCAAATAGAGAGAACAATTCAAACACTTGAAGATATGCTTAGACTATGTGTATTGGACTTCAAGGGAAGCTGGGAAGAGCATTTGCCACTAGTAGAATTCGCTTACAACAACAGTTATCAAGCTAGCATTGGCATGGCGCCGTATGAAGCACTGTATAGAAGAAAATGCAGATCGCCGATATGCTGGACCGAGGTAGGAGATAAAGCTTTGATCGGCCCCGATCTAGTTCAAAGGACAACCGAAAAGATCAAGCTTATTCAACAGAGAATCAGAACCGCTCAGAGTCGACAAAAGAGTTACGTCGACCAGAGAAGAAAGGAGTTAGAGTTTGAAGTTGGGGATCATGTATTCCTGAAAACCTCGCCGATGAAAGGAGTTTCAAGATTCGGGAAGAAGGGTAAATTGGCACCCCGTTACATTGGACCGTTCGAAATTCTTGAGAAAGTTAACCCAGTTGCCTACAGACTTGCTTTGCCGTCGAGATTAAGTCAGCTTCATAATGTGTTTCATATCTCGATGTTAAGGAAGTATATTCGGGATCCACTGCACGTGATTGATCATTTTGAAATTGTGGTTGATGAAAATTTAAGCTATGAAGAAAAGCTGATGCGTATTATCAATAGACAAGTGAGGCAATTGAGAAACAAGGCAATACCGATGGTGAAAATTGAGTGGAAGGAGCATTACGGCAGGGATGCTACATGGGAAATGGAAGAGGAAATGAGAGTCCGATATCCGGAGTTATTCTTGAATCGAGATAACTCAAGTTTGGGGACCAAACTTCTTTAAGGAGGGTAGGATGTAATAACCCTCACACTGTCCTAACCACACTCATATGCATTTATATGATTTTGTTTTGTTTAGCTTGAATTTCAAGTCTTGTCCTTGTTTTGCTTAAGTGTTGCGGCATGCTTTGTACCCTGCTTGGTGTGAATTTAGCCGAAGTAATCCTGAGCCTAGGTCACCTTTGAACCCCTTATATCTTGGAAATTTACTTTGGTTGACTCCACCTTCGCCCTGACATGTTGGCCGAGATGTCACTATCTAGGCCGAGGTGTTCATCACCGAGGTCGAGATGTGTATTATCTAGGCCGAGATGTTACCCTTGAACCCTAGTGATCTTGTTCCTGAATTGGTACGACCTAGACCGAGGTGTGGCACATCTAGGCCAAGGTGTGGCACAGCTAGGCCAAGTGTTGTCCTTTCTAGCCGATGTCCTTGCCCTTTTGCTTGCCGAAGTCTTATTGTTAACTGATGTCGTTACTTGTCAGAGTGCTCTTGCCGCCTAGCTTGTTGAGTACACTTCGTCATAGTCTTGTCTTTTCACTCAGTCACCTTTTTTAGTAGAACCAATCACCCGTTGCCACGTACCCCTGCAAAGGGTTAAGTCAGCCGACAGACCCAGAAAATATACATTTTTTATTATATCTTTGCCTTGTAGAGAGAGAAGCTCTAGGAAGAAGAAGAAGTTTTAGAGTGAGAGAGTAGGCTTTCGAGCTTGATTCCTAGAGATCAAACCGTTAGATTCGTGTATTGAGGTTGGATTCTTGATTTACTCTTGTCGTTCTTTATGTTTATCTAGCTGCATTGCACGATCGAACCTGTTCTGCACGTCATGCATTGATTTAAAGTTGGTTTTAGAAAGTTGTAGCACAATCTTGAAAAGTCCGTACGTGCTAGGGGACTATAAGTATTTGTAGCACAATCTTGAAAAGTCCGTACGTGCTAGGGGACTATAAGTATTTGTAGCACAATCTTGAAAAGTCCGTACGTGCTAGGGGACTATAAGTATTTGTAGCACAATCTTGAAAAGTCCGTACGTGCTAGGGGACTATAAGTATTTGTAGCACAATCTTGAAAAGTCCGTACGTGCTAGGGGACTATAAGTATTTGTAGCACAATCTTGAAAAGTCCGTACGTGCTAGGGGACTATAAGTATTTGTAGCACAATCTTGAAAAGTCCGTACGTGCTAGGGGACTATAAGTATTTGTAGCACAATCTTGAAAAGTCCGTACGTGCTAGGGGACTATAAGTATTTGTAGCACAATCTTGAAAAGTCCGTACGTGCTAGGGGACTATAAGTATTTGTAGCACAATCTTGAAAAGTCCGTACGTGCTAGGGGACTATAAGTATTTGTAGCACAATCTTGAAAAGTCCGTACGTGCTAGGGGACTATAAGTATTTGTAGCACAATCTTGAAAAGTCCGTACGTGCTAGGGGACTATAAGTATTTGTAGCACAATCTTGAAAAGTCCGTACGTGCTAGGGGACTATAAGTATTTGTAGCACAATCTTGAAAAGTCCGTACGTGCTAGGGGACTATAAGTATTTGTAGCACAATCTTGAAAAGTCCGTACGTGCTAGGGGACTATAAGTATTTGTAGCACAATCTTGAAAAGTCCGTACGTGCTAGGGGACTGTAAGCATTTGTAGCACAATCTTGAAAAGTCCGTACGTGCTAGGGGACTATAAGAATTTGTAGCACAATCATGAAAAGTCCGTACGTGCTAGGGGACTATAAGCATTTGTAGCACAACCATTGCTAATGTCACCCCTTGGAACTTGAAAGATTGTTAGATAAACTTGATTTGCCCTTGGATTTTGTACAAGATGTGGTGTGCCTTGATTTGATAAAGATTTCGGATATCATTCATGCAAACCCCTTTATTATTTATACCATTCACTGAGTATCCAAGCTCACCCCTCTCTATATATATGTAGGTGACGAGCAGGACGGCGGTGACGCCTAGATGTACTTGCCACTTGTTTTGGATTTTTGCACTCTTGCAGCATCTTGAAGATCATGCTTCTTAGTTGTATTTCATTGTATTTTGTATCTGATGGCTGAGAAGCCTTTTGGTTAAGATGTATTTTTGTACTTCATTTTATGGTATTAAAGTTAAGTAAAGATGTATGCCATTCCATTTAACTTATGCACTACTCTTATGGACTAATTAGATTTGTGTATATTGCTTCCGCACATGTTAGCCCCATATGTAATACTCTGATTGTGTGTGAATTTTAAAAGTTGGCCTTCGGTAATCTCGGATTACTGGCCATCACGGCACCATTCTACTAGGGGCGGAATGGGGTCGTGACAGTAAATTCCCAGTAATTCTCATTGAATTACTCAGTAAATACCTAGTAAATTTCCAGTACATTCTCAGAAAATTACATAGTAAATTCACTGTAAATTCTCATAAAATTTCTCAGTAAATTCCCAGTAAATTCTCGATAAATTACTAAGTAAATTCCCAGTAAATTACTCACTAAATTCCCAGTAAATTCTTCGAAAATTACTTAGTAAATTCGCTGTAAATTCTCGTAAAATTTCTCAGCAAATTTCCAGTAAATTCCCGAGTAAATTCCTAGTAAATTCTCAGTAAATTACTAAGTAAATTCCCAGTAAATTACTCATTAAATTCTCAGTAAATTACTCAGTGAATTCCCAGTAAATTCTCAGTAAATTACTCAATAAACTTCCAATAAATTATTAGTAAATTCTCAGCAAATTACTCAGAAAATTCTCAGTAAACTACTCACTAATTTCTCTGTAAATTACTTAGTAAATTCCAAGTAAATTCTCAATAGATTACTTAATAAATTCCCAGTAAATTTTAAGTAAATTACTCAGTAAATTACCAGTAAATTATCAGTAAATTCCTAGCAAATTTTTAGTAAATTACTCAGTAAAATCCTTGTAATTCTAAGTAAATTACTGAGTAAACTCTCAGTAAATTCGCAGTAAATTACTCAGTATATTCCCAGTAAATTTCCTATAAATTCTTAATAAATTCCCAGTAAATTTGCATTAAATTACTCAGTAAATTCCCACTAAATTCTCATTAAATTCAGAGTAAATTCCAAGTAAATTACTCAGTAAATTGCTAGTAAATTTTGAGTAAATTCCCAGTAAATTCTGAGTAAATTACTGAGTAAATTATCAGTAAATTCTCCGTAAATTACTCAGTAAATTCCAATTAAATTCTCAGTAAATTACTCATTAAATTCCTAGTAAATTCTCAGTAAATTTTTAGTAAATTACTCAATAAAATCCCTGTAAATTCTAAGTAAATTCCTAAGTAAATTCCCAGTAAATTCTCACTAAATTCCTAGTAAATTTCGTATAAATTCTCAGTAAATTTTTAGTAAATTCTAATTAAATTAATCAGTAAATTCCCACTAAACTCTCATTAAATTTCTAGTAAATTCCTAGTAAATTACTCAGTAAATTACTGAGTAAATTCCCAGTAAATTGCTCAGTAAATTCTTAGTAAATTCTGAATAAATTCGCGTAAAATTCTCAGTAAATTACTCAGTAAATTCCCATTAAATTATCAAAAAATTACTCAGTAAAATCTCGGTAAATTCTCAATAAATTACTCAGTAATTTCTCAATAAATTACTCAGTTAATTGCCCAGTAAATTCCCTATAAATTCTCCATAAATTACTTAGTAAATTCCCTATAAATTCTGAGTTAATTACTCAATGAATTCTCAGTAAATTCTCAGTAAATTACTCAGCAAATTCTCTCTAAATTACCAGGAAATTCTCAATAAATTACTCAGTAAATTCCCAATAAATTCTCAGTAAATTACCTAGTAAATTTCCAGTAATTACCTAGTAAATAACCAGTAAATTACCTAGTAAATTATTCTGTAAATTTCAAGTAATTATTAGTAAATTACTTAGTTAATTCCCAGTTAATTCTCAATAAATTACTCGGTAAATTCCCCGTAAATTCTCAGAAAATTACTCAGTAAATTCCCAGTAAATTCTCAGTAAATTACTCTTGAAATTTTCAGAAAATTCTCAATAAATTACTGAGTAAATTCCCAGTAAATTACTAAGTAAATTCATACTAAATTCTCATTAAATTTCCAGTAAATTCTCAGTAAATTGCTAGCAAATTACTCAGTAAATAACCAGTAAATTCTCAGAAAATTATTCGGTAAATTCCCAGTAAATTACGCAGTAAATTCCCAGTAAATTATCAGCAAATTCCCAGTAAATTCTCAGTAAATTACTCAGTAAATTCTCAGTAAATTACTCCGCAAATTCTCTGTAAATTACTCAGTAAATTACTAAGTAAATTTCCAGTAAATTACTCATTAAATTCTCAGTAAATTACTTAGTAAATTCCAAGTATATTCTCAGTAAATTACTCAGTGAATTTCAAGTAAATTCTCAGTAAATTACTCGGTAAATTCCCAATAAATTATCAACAAATTCTCAGTAAATTTCTCAATAAATTCCCTCTAAATTCTCAGTAAATTACTCAGTAATTTCTCTGTAAATTACTCGGTAAATTCCGAGTAAATTCTCAATAAATTACTCAATAAATTCCAATAAATTATAAGTAAATTATTCAGTAAATTTCCAAAAAAGTTTCTGTAAATTACTCAGTAAATTCAAAGTAAATTCTCACTAAATTCTAAGTAAACTTTCAGTAAATTACTCAGTAAAATCCGTGTAAATACTAAGTAAATTACTAAGTAAATTCCCAGTAAATTACTCAGTAAATTTCTAATAAATTCTCGATAAATTCTCAGTAAATTACTCAATAAATTCAAAGTAAATTCTCTGAAAATTACTCAGTGAAATCCCGGTAAATTCTTAGTAAATTGCTCAGTAAATTTCCACTAATTTCTCAATAATTTACTCAGCAAATTACACAGTAAATTCTTTGTAAATTCTCAATAAATTACTCAGTAAATTCTCTCTAAATTCTGAGTAAATTACTCAGTGAATTCCCAGTAAATTCTCAGTAAATTATCAGTCAATTACCCAGAAATTCTCAATAAATTACTCAGTAAATTCCCAGTAAATTACACTGTAAACTCCTAGTAAATTCTCGGTAAATTACTCAGTAAATTCCCATTAAATTACTTAGTAAATAACCGATAAATTCTCATAAAATTACTTGGTAAATTCCTAGTAAATTACTTAGTAAATTCTCAGTAAATTCCCAGTAAGTTCTCAGTAAATTACTCAATAAATTCCCAATAAATTACTCTGTAAATTTCCAGTAAATTCTTAGTAAATTACTCAGTAATTCCTAGAAAATTTTCAGAAAATTACTCAGTAAATTCCTAGTAAATTCTCAATAAAGTACTCCGTAAATTCTCAGTAAATTATTGAGTAAATTACTAGTAAATTACACAGTAAATTCTAAGTGAATTCTCATTAAATTTTCAGTAAATTTGTAGTAAATTGCTAGTAAATTCTCAAAAAATTACTCGGTAAATTCCCCGAAATTACTCAGAAAATTCTCAGTAAATTACCCAGTAAATTCCCAGTAAATTACGCAGTAAATTCCCACTAAATAATCAGTAAATTCTCTGTAAATTACTCAGAAAATTTCCATTAAATAACTCAATAAATTTTCAAAAAATTCTCAGTTAATTAAATTACCCATAAATTCCTAGTAAATTCTAAATAAATTAATCAGTAAATTACTCAGTAAATTCTCTGCAAATTATATGCAAATTATTAGTAAATTACTCAGTAAATTACCAGCAAATTCTCATTAAATTACTCAGTAAATTATTCATTAAATTCCCTGTAAGTTCTCAGCAAATCACTCAGTAAATTCCTAGTAAATTCTCAGTAAATTATTCCATAAATTCCCTGTAAATACTCAGTAAATTGTAGCACTTGTACCCTTTTTAAGCTTTTGGGAAGTGTATTTGAATAATTTAATATGTTTTGGTAATCTTGGGTGTTGTTGTATCTTGGTTTTGGATGAGTGAAAATTTATTTAAACTTCTTAGGGTTGCTCGTTCATGCTTGTTTACGTTGAAAAGTTGTTTGGAAGCTTAAAAAGCTTGTTCTGGGGCCGACACCGGTCTTGGTAGTGTCAACACCTTCTCTTTTTATTGGTCACAAGGGTCGACACCAATCTGGGAAGGGTCGACCCTTGTTCTGAAATTGCCCACTGCTTTTTAGTGTCGACACCAGCCTGGGAAGGGTCGACACCATGCCTGTGCACTCTTTGTTTTTCTGCCTGAAGGGTCGACACCTCTGCTGTAAGGGTCGACCCTTGTCCAGATTTTGCTTACTGTTTTTTGGTGTTGACACCAGACTTGGAAGGGGTCGACACCTGTGTTGCTGTCCAGCAAAAGTTCAAGATTTTCTTCATAAGGGTTGACACCTATGCTGTAAGGGTCCACACCTGCGAACTTTCCTCTAGATTTTCAGTCCGGTTTTGGGTTCAACTTTTGGGGGTTTTGACTTGGTCTTTTGGGTTGACTTTGAGACTTTATTTCTTGTTGACCTTGTACTATAAATAGGTCCCTCACCTAACTTCTTATTTACTTTTTCCCCTCTTTTTCTTTCCCCAAATCGTGAAACCCTTTTCCCTCTTCAAAATCACTTTTTGCTCAAAGATCCTTAGATCTACTCACTTGGAGGCATCTCCTCGCCTAGCTTCTTTGAGAAAGATTGTAGATCTCGTCAAGAGCTTCACTTTGATCCAAGTAAAAGTTGGTTTCGTCAACTTTGGAGTTACAACCTTTTGCTCATCTCCTCTTCTAAACTTGAGGTAGGGACATTCTTGAGTTATATATACAAGTTTTGCTATTTGATGATGGTTTTAAGAGTTTTCTTCTAGTTCCTTGTTGATTTCGATCTTGTGTTTCAAAAATGTAGAGAGTTTTAAATATGGGTTGTTCCTCAACTCTTTTATAAATCCTAGAGGGTTTTCCTTTGAGTTACACATATATTCATATAAGTTTTTAGCTGATTTTGTAACTCTCCTTGAAAATTTTGAAAATGGGTTTGGTGGCTCAAGAGGTTGTGATTTTGTAAAACAAACTCTATCTTGTGTTCATTTAGAGATTTTCTTGAAATTTTGGACAACTTGAGTTGAGATTGAAGTGTAGGATGAGATTTTATAAAAGAGGTGAACAATGTTAGGGTTTTTGTGAAGACTTAGAAAATCGGGACTTTTTGAAAACATGAAAAAAATCTAGGGAATAACTTCTTTTCTTATGCTAAATGGAGGAATTATTTTCTTTAAGTTGTTGTTAGATGCATGAAAAATATTTAATTGAGAAATGGTAATTGTTGTACATAATGGATGGTGAGAATGTTGAATGGTGGAGGTTAGTATTTGAAAACCTCATATGTGGCTTGAAAGGATTAAATTGATGAGAAATTGATGCTGTGTATTGAAGACACATGTTTATCATGGAAAGAGTAATGAAAAGAGAAAATGGAAAATATGATTGTTGGCATTGTTGTAGAGACTTGGAAATGGGAAATGTTATGAGTTATGGAAAATCACTGCATTGCATATGCATTAAATTATTATTTTTGCATTGTAAATTTTGATTAATGATATTATTTCATGAAAAAAGTGATGTGCATTAAGAACTATCGCAATGTGTATGGGGTAAATACGGTGGTAAGTCCGAATAGGGGGTGTAGATGATTTGATAAGTTGGCTTGAGTGTCCTTGGTGAAAGACCAAAAAACTGCGCAGATAGGTGTCGAACCTTCCGGTTAACACCGGTAAAAATGACAGTTTGGTAGCACTCGTAGAGTCTACTTGCAGACATCGGCCTAGGGATTACCAGTGTCGTATTTACCGCCTCTATTGAATTAATAATGGAAGTTTGAAATTGATGAGATCACATGATGATATTGAGAACATGGTGATTTTGAAGCAATGCATTGAAATGACTATTTTTCCTCTTTGACTAACCTTGGCATAGCATTGCACTTCATTTACTTTTGTGTTGAGGAAGAAGCATAACTGTATATACTTTGTGAGAATTTCTCTACTGGGCTTTGTGCTCACCCCTATGGGTTTTGGTGCAGGTAAAGATATGGTGATCCCGCTGAACTAAGGGCGAGGATATTTTTTTGTGAAGAGTAGATAACTCTCCTTTTTGTTGTAATTTTTGTAAAGCCAAGGGCTAACATGTATGGGTCCGAGCGACCATTTTGGTATAACCATGCTATTGCCTTGGAAGATGTAAGCCCTTAAGGGCATTTTGTTGTTTTGAGAATAGATGCTTCACATGCTATAGATTCATGTGTTTTCTTATCATTGAATGTATATCCGTATGTAGAACTTTTGTAACGACTCTTTTATTAATTATGCAAAGATGGAAGAATTGTTGTAATTAATGTGGGATGGCTAATTAGTATGGGTAGTTCATGTTGAATAAATTTCGGGGCGTTACAAAATTACTATGTAAATTCCCAGTAAATTCGGTGTAAATTCTCAGTAAATTATTCAGTAAATTCTCAGTAAATTTCCCGTAAATTCTCAGTAAATTACTGAGTAAATTGCCAGTAAATTACAAAATAAATTCCCAGTAAATTACTCATTAAATTCTTAGTAAATTCTCAGTAAATTACTCAGTGCATTCCCAGTGAATTTTCAGTAAATTATTCAGTAAATTCCTAATAAATTATCAGCAAATTCTCATTAAATTACTCAGAAAATTCCCAGTAAAGTACTCAATAAAGTCCCAGTAAATTCTAAGTAAATTACTGAGTAAATTCCCAATAAATTCTCTGCAAATTACTCAGTAAATTCCTAGTAAATTCTCACTAAATTTCCAGTAAATTTTTGTAAATTACTAAGTAAAATCGTTGTAAATTCAAAGTAAATTACTGAGTAAATTTCTAGTAAATTCTCTGTAAATTCCCAATAAATTACTCAGTAAATTCCCAATAAAGTATCAGTAAATTACTCAGTAAATTCCTAGTAAATTATCAGCAAATTACTAAGTAAATTCTCAGTAAATTACTCAGTAAATTCCCAAAAAATTCTAAGTAAATTCCCAGTAAATTCTCATTAAATTACTCAGTAAATTCCCGGTAAATTCTTAGGAAATTACTCAGTAAATTCTCAGTAAATTACTTAGTAAATTACCAGTAAATTCTCCATAAATTACTCAGTAAATTCTTAGTAAATGACTGAGTAAATTCCCCGTAAATTACTCAGAAAATTTCGAGTAAATTCTCATTTAATTCCTCAATAAATTTTCAGTAAATTCTTAAAAAATTACTCAGTAAAATCCAGGTAAATTCTCAGTAAATTACTCAGTAAATTCTGAATAAATTACTCAGTAAATTACCCAGTAAATTTCCTGTAAATTCTCAATAAATTACTCAGTGAATTTCTAGTAAATTCTCAGAAAATTACTCAGTAAATTACCAGGAAATTCTTAGAATATTACTCAGTAAATTTCGAGAAAATTACTAAGTAAATAACTAGTAAATTCTCAGAAAATTACTTGCTGAATTCCCAATAAATTTCTCAGTAAATTACCAGTAAATTCTCTGTAAATTACTTAGTAAATTTTCCGTAAATTCTCAGTAAATTCCCAATAAATTCTCAGTAAATTATTCACTAAATTCCAAGTAAATTCTTAGAAAATTACTCAGTAAATTTCTAATAAATTCTCAGTAAATTACTTAGTAAATTCTAAGTAAATTCTCATAAAATTTCCTGTAAATCCTCAGTAATTTACACAGTACATTCCGAGCAAATTACTGAGTAAATTACCCATAAATTCTCAGTAAATTACTCAGTAAATTCCTTGTCAATTCTTAGTGAATTACTCGGTAAATTCCGAGTAAATTCTCAATGAATTACTCAGTAAATTCTCAGTAAATTACTCGGTAAATTCTCAGTAAATTAATTAGTAAATTCTAAGTAAATTTTCAGTAAATTTTTTGTAAATTACACAGTAAATTACCAATAAATTTACAGTTATTTCTCGGTAAATTCTCTGTAAATTACCCATTAAATTCCTAGTAAATTCTCAGAAAATTACACAGTAAATTCTTAGTAAATTAAGTAGAAATATCCCAGTAAATTCTCAGTAAATTAATCAGTAAATTCCTAGTAAATTACTCAGTAAATTGCTTAGTAAATTCCTAGTAAATTAATCAGTAAATTTTCAGTAAATTCTCTATAAATTACCCAGTAAATTCTCTGTAAATTACCCAGTTAATTCCAGTACATTCGCATTAAATTCTTAGTAAATTACAAAGTAAATTCCCAATAAATTCTCAGTAAATTCTAAGTAAATTACTCGGTAAATTCTAAGTAAATTGTCAGTAAATTCCTAGTAAATTATCAGTAAATTACTAAGTAAATTTCCAGTAAATTCTCATTAAATTCCCACTAAATTCTCAATAAATTTCCCAGTATATTCAAAGTAAATTACTTAGTAAAATAGTAGTAAATTGTCAGCAAATTACTCGGCAAATTCCCAATAAATTCTCTGAAGTTCTCAATAAATTATCAGTAAATTCCCAAAAAATTTCCAGTAAATTCTCAGTAAATTCCTAGTAATTACTCAGTAAATTTTCAGTAAATTCTCAGTAAATTACTCATCAAATTCTCTATAAATTACCCCATAAATTTCCAGTAAATTCTCAGTAAATTACATAGTAAATTTAGAGTAAATTACTCAGTAAAATACCATTAAATTCTCAATAAATTACTCAGTAAATTCCAATAAATTCTAAATAAATTCCCAGTAAATTTCCAATAAATTACAAGTAAATTCTCAACAAATTCCTAGTAAATTCTCAGTATATTACTCACTAAATTCCCAGTAAATTACTCCGTAAATTGTCATAAAATTACTCAATAAATTCCCAGTAAATTCTAAGTAAAATTACTCAGTAAATTCCCTGTAAATTCCCAGTAAATTACTTACTCAATTCCTAGTAAATTCTCAGTAAATTACTACATAAATTTTCAGTAAATTAATAAGTAAATTCCCAGTAAATTATTTTTAAATTACTTAGTGAATTCTATGTAAATTACCCAGTAAATTGCCAGAAAATTCTCTGTAAATTACTCAGTAAATTTCCATTAAATTCTCAGTAATTACCAGTAAATTACTCAATAAATTTTTAGTGAATTACTCGGTAAATTTCCAGTGAATTCTCAGTGATTTACTCTATAAATTCTAAGTAAATTCTCAGCAAATTACAAAATAATTTCTAGTAAATTACTTAGTAAATTCCCAATAAATTCTCAGAAAAGTACCCAGTAAATTATAAATAAATTAAACAGTAAATTACCAATAAATTTACAGTAAATTCACTGTAAATTACACAGTAAATTCCCAGTACATTCTCTGTAAATTACTAAGTAAATTCTCAAAAAATTACTCAGTAAATTCTCAGTAAATCACTCAAAAAATTCTGAGTAAATTCTCAGTAATTTACTGAGTAAATTCCCAGTAAATTCTTTGTAAATTACCTAGTAAATTCCCAGTAATTACTTAGTAAATTCCCATTAAATTCTCAGTAAACTACTGAGTAAATTTCCAGTAAATTCTCTATAAATTACTCCGTAAATTCCCAATAAATTCTTAGTAATTTACTCGGTAAATTCTAAGTAAATTCTCAGTAAATTACTCAGTAAATTCCCAGTAAATTACTAAGTAAATTCGCAGTAAATTGTCAGTGAATTACTTAATACATTCCCAATAAATTCTCAGTAAATCACTCACTAAATTCCCAATAAATTACCTAATAAATTTTTTTGTGAATATGTCAGTATATTCAGAGTAAATTACTCAATAGAATGCTAGATAATTTTCAGTAAATTACTCGGTAAATTATCAATAAAATCTCAGTAAGTTCTCAACAAATTCCCAGTAAATTCCCAATAAATTTCCAATAAATTCTCAGTAAATTCCCAATAAATTCTTAGCAATTACTCAGTAAATTCCAGAATAAATTATCAGTAAATTACTCAGGAAATTTCAAGAAAATTCTCAGTAAATTACTTTGTAAATTCATAGTAAATTATCAGTAAATTACACAGTATATTCTCGGTAAATTCTAAGTAAATTACTCAGTAAATTCCCAATAAATTCTCAGTAAATTACTTAGTAAATTACCAAAAAATTCTTTGTAAATTACTCAATAAATTCACTGTAAATTCTCAGTAAATTACTCAGTGAATTTCCAGTAAATTCTCAGCAAATTACAAAGTAAATTCCATGTAAATTGTTAGTAAATTACTCAGAAAATTCGCAGTAAATTCCCAATAAATTACTAAATAAATTAATTGTAAATTGTCAATAAATTAAAGTAAATTCCCTCTAAATTTTCAGAAAATTACTCAGTGAATTCGTAGTAAATTCTCAACAAATTGCACAATAAATTCCCAGTAGATTCTCAGTAAATTGCTCGGTAAATTTCCAATAAATTCTCAGTAAATTACTTAGTAAATTCCCAGTAAATTCCTAGTAAATTCTCATTAAATTATTCAGTAAATTCCCAATAAATTACTCAGTAAGTTCCTAGTAAATTCTCAGAAAATTACCCAGTAAATTCCCAGCAAATTAATTAGAAAATTCCCTGTAAATTCTCCGTAAATTGCCAATAAATTCTCAGTAAATTCCTTGTAAATTCTCCGTAAAATACCAAGTAAATTTCTAGTAAAATACTCAGTAAATGTCCCTATAAATTATCAGTAAATTACTTAGCAAATTCGTAGTAAATTCTCAGTAAATCACTCAGTGAATTCCCAGTAAATTCTCAGTAAATTACTCAGTAAATTCCAAGTAAATTCTTAGTAAATTCCTAGTAAATTCTTAGCAAATTACTAAGTAAATTCCCCGTAAAATACTCAGTAAATTTTGTGTAAATTATCTGTAAATTACTCATTAAATTATCAGTAAATTCTCAGTAAATTCCCAGTAAATTCTCAGTAAATTACTGAGTAAATTCTTAGTAAATTACTGAGAAAATTTAGAGTAAAATACCAGTAAATTCTCAGTAAATTACTTAGTAAATTCATAATAAATTCCTAGTAAATTTCCAATAAATTTCCAGTAAATTCTGAGTAAATTCCCAAAAAATTCTCAATAAATTCCCAGTGAATTCTAAGTAAATTACTCAGTAAATTCCCAATAAATTATTCAGTAAATTACTAAGTAAATTACTAGTAAAATACTCAGTAAATTCTCTGTAAATTATCACGAAATTACTACTTAAATTATCAGTAAAATTCTCAATAAATTACTCAGTAAATTCTTAGTAAATTCTCAGTAAATTACTAAATAAATTCCCAGTAAATTATCAGTAAATTCCATGTAAATTACTCAGTAAATTTCCAGTAAATTCTCAGTAAATGACTCAGTAAATTCCACGTAAATTCTCAGTAAATTACTAAGTAAATTCCTTGTAATTCACAGTAAATTACTCAGTAAAATCCTTGTAAATTCTCAGGAAATTACATAGCAAATTCCCTGTAAATTACCAGTAAATTTTCTCTAAATTGCTCAAAAATTTTTCAGGAAATTACTAAGTAAATTCCCAGTAAATTACCAGTAAATTCTCAGTAAATTACTTAGTAAAATCCCAGTAAAGTCTCAGTAAATTACGGAGTAAATTCCCGGTTAATTTTCAGTAAATTACTCATTAAATTCCTAGTAAATTACTAAGTAAACTCCAAGTAAATTCAGAGTAAATTCTCATTAAATTTCTCAGAAAATGCTCAGTAAATTCGGATTAAATTCTCAGTAAGTTACTTAGTAAATTCCTAGAAAATTCTCGGTAAATTCTCGTTAAATTCTCAGTAAATTACTTGGTAAATTCTCAGTAAATTACTCAACAAATTCCACAAAAATTCTCTGTAAATTACACAATATATTCTATTTAAATTCTTAGTAAATTACTCAGAAAATTGCTAGTAAATTCTAAGTAAATTACTCAGTAAATTCCCAATAAATTCCCAAAAATTCTCAGTAAATTCCTAATAAATTCTCAGTTAATTACCCACAAAATTACTCAGTAAATTCCCAGTAAATTCTCGGTAAATTACTCAATAATTCCCTATAAATTACTCAGTAAATTCTCAGCAAATTACTTTGCAAATTCCCAGTAAATTCTCAGCAAATTACTCAATAAATTCCAAGTAAATTCTTAGTAAATTACTCAATAAATTCCCTGTAAATTTTGAGTAAATTACTCGATAAATTATAAGTAAATTCTCAATAAATTGCTCAGCAAATTCCCAATAAATTCTTAGTAAATTACTCAGTAAATTTCAAATAAATTCTTAGTAAATTACCAGTAAATTCTCTGTAAATTACGCAATAAATTCCTAGCAAATTACTCGGTAAATTCCTTTTTAAATTCCTTTGTTAATACAAGAAAAATCTCAGTAAATTACTCAGTAAATTACTTAGGAAATTCCTAGTAAAATTTTAGTAAATTACTCAGTAAATTCCCAGTAAATTCTGAGTATATTACTCGGTAAATTCTGAGTAAATTCTCAGTCAATTACTCATAAAATTACTCAATAAATTCCCTGTAAATCACTCAATAAATTCTAAGTAAATTCCTTATAAATTCTTAGTAAATTATTCAATAAATTGCCAGTAAATTTTCACCAAATTACTCAGTTAATTCTTAGTAAATTACTCAGCAAATTACAAGTAAACTATCAGTAATTTTTCAGTAAATTACTCAGTAAATTCTCTGTAAATTACTCAATAAATTCTAAGTAAATTACTGAGTAAATTCTCAGTAAATTCCTAGTTAATTTTCAGTAAATTCCCAGTAAATTCTTAATAAATTAGTAGGTGAATTCCAAGTAAATTCTCAGTGAATTCACTGTAAATTGCTCAGTAAATTTTCAATAAATTACAAGTAAATTTTTAGTAAATTCACAGTAAATGCTCAGCAAATTCACAGTAAATTCTAAGTATATTACTTAGTAAATTCTCAATAAATTCTAAGAAAATTACTCGGTAGATTCTAAGTAAATTCTTCATAAATTACTCAGTAAATTCATAGTAAATTACTTAGTAAATTACACTATACATTCTCTTTAAATTCTCAGTAAATTACTCAGTAAATTTCGAGTAAATTTTCAGTAAATTACTCAGAAAATTCCTAGTAAATTACTCAGTAAATTCCCATTAAATTCTCATAAATTACTCAGTAAATTACCAGTAAATTCTCTGTTGATTTCACAGTAAATTACTTAATAAATTCCTTGTGAATTCTCAATAAATTTCCAGTAAATTCTCAGCAAATTACTCAGTAAATTCCCTGTAAATTTTCAGTAAATTACTCAGAAAATTCCTAATAAATTCTCAGTATATTACACAGTGAATTCCCTATAAATTTTTAGAAAATTACAGAGTAAATTATCCGTAATTTTCAAGTAAATTCTCTGTAAATTCTTAGTAAATTACTGAGTAAATTACTAAGTAAATTCCTAGTAAATTCCCAGTAAATTCTCAGTAAATTACTGAGTAAATCTTCAGTAAATTCTGAATAAATTATTCAGTTAATTCCCAGTAAATTATCAAAAAATTCTCAGTAAATTCTTAGTAAATTATTACGTAAATTCTCTGTAAATTATTCAGTAAATTTCCATTAAATTCTCAGAAAATGACTGATCAAATTCCCAGTAAATTCTCAATAAATTCCTCAGTAAATTCCCAATAAATTCTAAGTAAATTCCCAGCAAATTACCAAGTGAATTCCCAGTAAATTCGCAGTAAACTGCTCAGTAAATTCTCTGTAAATTACTCAGTAAATTTCAAGTAAATTACTCAGTAAATTCTCAATAAATTAATGAGTAAATTCTCAATAAATTACACAGTAAATTCTCACTAAATTACTTAGTAAATTCCCAGGAAATTCTAAGTAAATTACGCATTAAATTTCCAGCAAATTCTCTGTAAATTACTTAGTAAATTCCTTTCTAAATTCTCCGTAAATTACTCACTAAATTCCCAGTAAATTCTCAGTAAATTACTTAGTGAATTCCCTAAAAATTCTCAGTAAATTACTCAGTATATTTCCTGTAAGTTATCAGTAAATTACTCATGAAATTCCCAGTAAAATACTTAGTAAATTACCAGTAAAGTCTCAGTAAATTATTTATTAAATTCCCAGTAAATTCTCAGTAAATTACTCAGTAAATTCTCAGCAAATTCTCAGTAAATTACTCGGTAAATTCGCAGTAAATTCTTAGTAAATTCCCATTAAATTCTCAGTAAACTTCTTAATAAATTACCAGTAAATTACTCATAAATTCCAAGTAAATTACTGAATAAATTCTTAGTAAATTACTCAGTAAAATGTCAAAAAATTCTCAGTAAATTCCCACAAAATTACTCAGAAAATTACCGGTAAATTCTTAGTAAATTATTCTGTAAATTTCCAGAAAATTCTCAGTAAATTACTCACTAAATTCCTGGAAAACCACTTAGTAAATTCCCAGTAAATATGCAGAAAATTAATCAAAAAATTCCCAGTAAATTCTCAGAAAATTACTCACTAAATTCACAGTAAATTACTCAGTAAATTCCCAGTAAATTTTCCGTAAATTACTCGGTAACTTCCCTGTAAATTCTCAATAAATTACTGAGTAAATTCCAGGTAAATTACTTAGTAAATATGCCAGTAAATTTTCAGTAAATTCCAAGTAAATTACTTAGTAAATTTGCCAGTAAATTACTCAGTAAATTTCCAGAAAAATTACTCAGTAAATTCTCAGTAAATTCCCTGTAAATTCTCAGTAAATTACTCAGTAAATTTTCTCTAAACTACTCAGAAAATACCCTGTAAATTACTTAATCAATTCCCAGTAAATTCCAAGCAAATTACTTAGTAATTTCTCTGTAAATTACTCAGAAAATTCTCAGTAAATTACTGAGTAAATTTCCTAGTAAATTATCAGTAAATTACTGAGTAAATTCCAAATAAATTCTCAGACAATTACTGAGTAAATTCCCAGTAAATTCGCAATAAATTATTCAGTAAATTCCCAGTAAATTATTCAGTAACTTCCCAGTAAATTCTCAGTATATTACTGAGTAAATTTCCAACAAATTATTCAGTAAATTCTTAGTAAATTCCCTGTAAATTCTCCACAAATTACTTAGTAAATTCCTCAGTAAATACCTGTAAATTCTCAGCAAATTACTTACTAAATTCACAGTAAATTCTCAGTAAATTACGCTGTAAATTCCCAGTAAATTGTTTATAAATTACTCAGTAAATTCTCAGTAAATTCTTAGTAAATTACTCAGTAAATTCCCAGTAAATTACTCAGTAAATTCTTAGTAAATTATTCAGTGATTTCCCAGTAAATTACGGAGTAAATTCCAATCAATTCCCAGTAAATTATTTTTGAATTACTTAGTAAATTCCTCTTCTGTAAATTCCCTTACTCTGTAAATTCCCAGAAAATTCACAGTAAATTACTCAGTAAATTCCAAGTAAATTCTCAGTAAATTACTGAGTAAATTCCCAGTAAATTACTCAGTAAATTCTTAGTAAATTATTCAGTGATTTCCTAGTAAATTCTCAGTAAATTACGAAGTAAATTCCCAGTCAATTCCCAGTTAATTATTTTTGAATTACTTAGTAAATTCCTCCTCTATAAATTCCCTTACTCTGTAAATTTCCAGAAAATTCACAGTAAATTACTCAGCAAATTCGCCTTAAATTCTCAGTAATTATATAGTAAATTTCTTATAAATTGTCAGTAAATTACTCAAAAAATTTCTATTAAATTCTCAGTAAATTACTCAGTACATTTCTAGTAAGTTATCAGTAAATCCTCTGTAAATTACTCATGAAAATTCTATGTAAATTACGCTTTAAATTCTCAGTAAATTACTCAATAAATTCCTACTGAAGTCTCGGTAAATTACTGAGTAAAATCCCACTAATTTCTCAGTAATTTCTTAGTAAATTACTCAATAAATTCCCTGTAAATTCTCAGTAAATTACTCAGTAAATTTCCTGTAAATTACTCAATAAATTCCTTGTAAATTCTCGAAAAATTCCTGCTAAATTATCAGTAATTTATTCAATAAATTCTCAGTGAATTACTCAGAAAATTCCTAGTAAATTCTCAGTAAATTACTCCGTAAATTTCAAGTAAATTATCAGTAAATTACTCATTAAATTCTCAGTAAATTACTGAGTAAATTCCAAGTAAATTCTTAATAAATTACTGAGTAAATACCAAGTAAATTCTCAGCAAATTACTTAGTAAATTCTCTATAAATTTCCAGTAGATTCTCAGTAAATTACTCGGTGAATTCCAAGTAAATTCTCAGTAAATTACACAGTAAGTTCCCATTAAATTCCCAAAAAATTCTCCATAAATTACTCAGTAAATTCTAAGTAAATTACTCGGTAAATTCCAAGTAAAAATTCACTATAATTTACTCAGTAAATTCCCAGTAAATTGCTCAATAAATTCCTTGTAAATTCACATTAAATGACTCATTAAATTCTAAACAAATTACTGAGTAAATTCTTTGTAAATTCTCAGTGAATTCCTAATAAATTACTCAGTAAATTCCTTATAAATTATCAGTAAATTACTCAGTAAATTCTTAAAAAATTCTCAGTAAATTCTCCGTAAATTACTCAGTAAATTCCCAACCAATTCTCAGTAAATTCCAATTAAATTCTCAGAAAATTTCTGAGTAAATTGCTAGTAAATTCTCAGTAAATTACTAAGTAAATTCCCAGTAAATTCTAAGTAAATTACTCTGTAAATTCTCAGCAAATTACTTTGTATTTCCAAGTAAATTTCCAGTAAATTCTCAGTAAATTCCCTGTAAATTATTTAGTAAATTCTCTGTAAATTCCAAGTAAATTCTCAGTAAATTACTCAATAAATTCCCACTAAATTATTTAGTAAATTCCCAGTAAATTACTCTGTAAATTCCAAGTAAATTCTCAGTAAATTACTCAGTAAATTACACAAAAAATTCCAAGTAAAATATCAGTAAATTCTCAGTAAATTACTCAGTAAATTCTAATAAATTACTTAGTAAATTCCTAGTAAATTATCAGTAAATTATTCAGTAAATTCCTAGTAAATTATCAATAGATTACTGAGGAAATTCCCAATAAAATACTTAGTAAATTCCAAGTAAATTTTCAGTAAATTTCCAATAAATTCTAATTAAATTACTCAGTAAATTACAAGAAAATTCTCAACAAATTACACAGCAAATTCCCATCGAATTCTCTGTAAATTACCTAGAAAATTTCCTGTAAATTCTCAGTTAATTACCTAGTGAATTCCCAATAAATACTGAGTAAATTACGCAGTAATTTCCTAGTAAATTCGTGTAAATTATTCAGGAAATTCTCTGTAAATTACTAAGTAAATTCTCAGTAAATTCTCAATAAATTAATGAGTAAATTCCTAGTAAATTACTCAGTAAATTCCCACTAAATTACTTAGTAAAATCCCCACAAATTCTAAGTAAATTACGCATTAAATTCCCAGTAAATTCTCTGTAAATTACTCAGTAAATTACTGAGTAAATTCCCAGAAAATTCTTAGAAAATTACTCGAAAAATTCCCAGTAATTACTCAGTATATTTCCAGTAAGTTATCAGCAAATTACTTATGAAATTCCCAGTAAATTACTTCCAGTAAGGTCTCAGTAAATTACTTATGAAATTCCCAGTAAATTTTTAGTAATTCCCATTAAATTCTTAGTAAACTTCTGAGTAAATTACCGGTAAATTCTTAGTAAATTACTCAGTAAATTCCAAGTAAATTACTGAATAAATTCCCAGTAAATTCTCAGTAAATTCCTAATAAATTATCAGTAAATTCTCAATAAATTACTCAGTAAATTCCTAATAAATTATCAGTAAATTCTCAATAAATTCTCAGTAAATTCTCACTAAATTACTCAGTAAATTCCCAACAAATTACTCAGAAAATTACCAGTAAATTCTTAGTAAATTACTCTATAAATTTTCTGAAAATTCTCTGAAAATTAGTTCGTAAATTCTCAGTAAATTACTCGGTAAATTCCCTGTAAATTCTCAGTAAATTACTCAGTAAATTCTCAGTAAATTATTTGCAAATTACTGACTAATTCCAAGTAAATTACCAGTAAATTACGCAGTGAATTCTAGTAAATTCTAAGTAAATTACTCAGTAATTTCCCTGTAAATTCTCAGTAAATTATTCTGTAAATTACTGATTAAATTCCCAGTAAATTCTGAATAAATTATTCTGTAAATTCTAAGTAAATTCTCAGTAAATTCTCATTAAATTACTCAGTAAATTCCCTGTAAATTCTCAACAAATTGCTCAGTAAATTCCTAGCAAATTCTCAGTAAATTCTCAGCAAATTACTCAGCACATTCCCAGTAAATTCCCAGTAAATTACTCAGTAAATTCTCTGTAAATTACTCAATAAATTTCGAATAAATTCTCAGTCAATCACTCAGTAAATTCCCAGTAAATTCTCAATAAATTATTCAGTAAATTCCAAGTAAATTATTCAGTAAATTTCCAGTAATTTCTCAGTAAATTTCAGAGTAAATTCCCAATAAATTCCCAACAAAATATTCAGTAAATTCTCAGTAAATTTCCCGCAAATTCTCAGTAAATTACGCAGTAAATTTCTAGTAAATTATGTATAAATTACTCAGTAAATTCTCAGTTAATTACTCAGCATATTCCCAGTAAATTCTCAGTAAATTGCCCAGTAATTTCCTAGTAAATTCTTAGTAAATTACACAGTAAATTGCCAGTAAATTCTTTTTGAATTACTTAGTAAATTCCTTTGTAAATTCCATTACTCTGTAATTTAACAGAAAATTCTCAGTAAATTACTAAGCAAATTCCCATTAAATTCTTAGTAATTACTCAGTAAATTCCTTGTAAACTATCAGTAAATTACTCAGAAAATTCCCATTAAATTCTTAGTAAATTACTTAGTGAATTCCCAGCAAATTCTCAGTACATTTCCAGTAAGTTATCAGTAAATTCTCTATAAATTACACATGAAATTTCCATTCAATTCTCTGTAAATTATGCAGTAAATTCTCAGCGAATTATTTAGTAAATTGCCAGTAAAGTCTCGAAAAATTACTGAATAAATTCCCAGTAAATTCTCAGTAAATTACTCTGTAAATTCTCTGTAAATTACTCAGTAAATTCTCGGTAAATTACTTAGTAAATTCCTAGTAATTTCTCAGTAAATTACCCAATAAATTCCTTGTAAATTCTCAGTAAATTACATAGTAAATTCCCTGTAAATTACTGAATAAATTCCTTGTAAATTCTCCGTAAATTTCCTGTAAATTATCAGTAATTTATTCAATAAATTCTCAATGAATTACTCAGAAAATTCCTAGTAAATTCTCAGTAAATTACTCAGTGAATTCCCAGTAAATTCTCAGTAAATTACTCCGTAAATTTCAAATAAATTATCAGTAAATTACTCAGTAAATTCTCAGTAAATACCAAGTAAATTTTTAGTATATTACTCAGTAAATTACCAGTAAATTCTCAATAAATTCTCAGTAGATTCTCAGTAAATTACTCGGTGAATTCCAAGTAAATTCTTAGTAAACTACAGAGTAAATTCTCCATAAATTACTCAGTAAATTCTAAGTAAATTACTTGGTAAATTCAAAGTAAATTCGCAGTAAATTAATCAAAAAAATTTCAGTAAATTACTTAGTGAATTCCCTGTAAATTCTCAGTGATTTACTCTTTGAATTCCGAGTAAATTACTCAATAAATTCCTTGTAAATTCTCAGTAAATGACTTATTAAATTCTCAACAAATTACTGAGTAAATTCTTTGTAAATTCTCAGTGAGTTCCTAGTAAATTACTCAGTAAATTCCTTGTAAATTATCAGTAAATTACTTAGTAAATTCCCTGTAAATTCTCTTTAATTACTCTGTAAATTCTCAGTAAATTATTCAGTAAATTCCCATTAAATTCTATAAAATTTCTGAGTAAATTGCCAGTAAATTCTCAATAAATTACTCAATAAATTCCCACTAAATTCTTAGTAAATTACTTAATAAATTCCCTGTAAATCACTTAGTTAATTCCCAGTAAATTACTCAATAAATTCTTACTAAATTCCCAGTAAATTATTCAGTAAATTCTCAATAAATTACTATGTAAAATCTCAGTAAATTACACAGAAAATTCCAAGTAAAATATAAGTAAATTACTCAGTAAATTTCAGTAAATTACTCAGTAAATTCTTAGTAATTTCCTAGTAAATTCTCAGCAAATTATTCAGTAAATTTCCAGTAAATTATCAATTGATTACTGAGGAAATTCCCAATAAAATACTTAGTAAATTCCTAGTAAATTCTCGGCAAATTCCAAATAAATTCTCATTACATTACTCAGTAAATTTCCAGAAAATTCTCAACAAATTACACAGTAAATTCCCATCGAATTCTCAGTAAATTACCCACTGAATTCCCAGTAAATTCTCAGTAAATTACGCAGTAATTTCCCAGTAAATTCTCTGTAAACTAGTCAGTAAATTCTTTGTAAATTACTCAGTAAATTTCCAATAAATTACTCAGTAAATTCTCAATAAATTAATGAGTAAATTCCCAATAAATTCTCAGTAAATTTTCGCTAAATTACTCAGTAAATTGCCAGCAAATTCTAAGTAAATTATGCATTAAATTTCCAGTAAATTTTCTGTAAATTACTCAATAAATTCCTTGTAAATTCTCTGTAAATTACTCAGTAAATTCCCAGTAAATTCTCAGTAAATTACTTAGAAAATTTCCAGTAATTTCTCAGTAATTTCTCAGTTAATTACTCAATGAATTCTCTGTAAATTCTCAGTAAATTACTCAGTATATTTCTAGTAAGTTATCAGTAAATCACTCATGAAATTCCCCGTAAATTACTTAGTAAATTACCTGTAAAGTCTCGGTAAATTACTTATTAAATTCGCTGTAAATTCTGAGTAAGTTACACAGTAAATTACTTAGTAAATTTTCAGTAGATTACTCAATCAATTCCTTGTAAATTCTCAGTAAGTTACTTAGTAAATTCCTTGTAAATTACTCAATAAATTCCATGTAAATTCTAAATAAATTCCCTGTAAATTCTCTGTTAATTATTCAAAAAATTCCCAGAAAATTACTCAGAAAATTGTTAGTGAATCTCTGTAAATTACTCAGTGAATTCCCAGTAAATTTTCAGTAAATTATCTGTAAGTTACTCGGTAAATTCTCAGTAAATTACTGAGTAAATTCCACGTAAATTCTCCGTAAATTACTAAGTAAATTTTCAGCAAATTCTCAGTAAATTAATCAATAAATTCTCAGCAAATTACTGAGTAAATTCTCAGTAAATTCCAAGTAAATTCTCACTAAATTACTCGCTGAATTCCTTGTAAATTCTCAGTAAATTACTCAATAAATTCCCATTAAATTCTCCATAAATTACTCAATAAATTCACAGTAAATTTCCAACAAATTACTCAGTAAATTCGCAGTAAATTACTAAGTAAATTTCTAGTAAATTCTCAGTAATTTACTTAGTAAATTCCAAGAAAATTCTCAGTAAATTACTCAGTAAATTCCCAGTAAATTCTCAGTAAATTACTTAGCAAATTTCCCATAAATTCTCAGTAATTTACTTAGTAAATTCCTTGTAAATTCTCAGTAAATTATTCATTAAATTCTTAACAAATTACTCAATAAATTCCTTTTAAATTCCCAGTAAATTCTCAGTAAATTACTCAGAAAATTCCCTGTAAATTATCAGTAAATTACCATTAAATTCTCCGTAAATTCCTAGTAAATTCTAAGTAAATTCTCACCAAATTACTCATTAAATTCCCAACAAATTCTCAGTAAATTCTATATAAATTCTCCGTAAATTACTCTATGAATTCCTAGTAAATTCTCAGTAAATTACTCATTAAATTCAAAACAAATTATCAATAAATTCCATGTAAATTTTGAGTAAATTACTCAGTAAATTCCCTGTAAATCACTTAGTAAATTTCCAATAAATTACTCAATAAATTCCTAGTAAATTCTGAGGTGTCGTTTGATAACACTTACGTTTTCAGTTTTCTGTTTATATTTACAAAAATTTTAAAAACTCAAATAAAAACTTATTTGGTAAAATTTTTAATTTATAAATCAGTGGTCTCAGTTTATAAATTTAGACGGTGTTTGGTACGACAAAAAACAAGCATATTTTGGCAGAATATAACTTTCACTTTTAAAATATAGAAAATGCTTTTCGAACTAAACTTTTATCAATGCCACTACATTGCCATCATCACCATTACATCTACCACCACACAACCACCACCACCATCATCGCCATTGCCGTCACCACACCATCACCTCCACCCTATCACTATCACCATCCCCACCACCACCACCACTATTACCGCTCAATTTCCTCTACCATAAAAAATTAGATCGTGATTTTTAGTAACCCAAAAAAATAAGCCACAGAAAAATATTTTTCATTAACTATAGAAAATTAAATTTTATTTTAGTGAAAAATATTTTTCATTAAAATATTACCCCTACTTCTACCAAATAAAAAATAATAATATTTTTTTTCATTGAAATAAATATAAAACAAATAAATTTTCAATCTTAGTAACTAAAAAAAAAGAATTTTTTTTAAAAAAATTCATTAATTACAAAAAAATATATATTTTTAACAAAAAATAATTTTTTTTTGACGACAATAACCCCCATCGCAAAAAAAAAAAAAAGAAGTTAAACAATATTATTTTGTTATTTAAATTTTATTTCTGAAAAAAAAAATATTTTCAATCCCGCCCCTTTTTATTTTCCATTCCCGCTGCCTTCCCCACTTTTTTTTTCCCATTCCCGCTCATCCCCCCCACTTTTTTTTTCCTACCCCCCCCCCCACCCCCCTCCATCTCCCTGCCACCCCCCGCCATCCGCCACCCACTTGCGCCACCCACCACCTGCCACCGCCACCACCACCACCCACTCGCTACCACCTACCACCCGCGCACCGTCACCCATCCACCCACCACCACCACCCACCCGTCACCACCTGCCACCACCAGTTACCCACCACCCACCGTTACCACTTTTCACCACTGTCTTCCGCCGCCACTTGCCACCACTTGCCATTTTTCACTCTTTTTTATATTTTAAAATTTTTAAAAACATTTTGTCAATTACCAAACGCGTTTGTAGTTTATGTTTTTCTAAAAATAAACAAAAACTAGTTTATAAAATTTTTGTAAATATAAACTGAAAACGTAAACGTTACCAAGCAAATTCTCAGTAAATTACTGAGTAAAATCCACGTAAATTTTCAGTAAATTACTAAGTAAATTCTCAGCAAATTTTCAATAAATTAATCAATAAATTCTTAGTAAATTCCAGTAAATTCACTATAAATTCTCAGTAAATTCTCACTAAATTACTCGGTGAATTCCTTGTAAATTCTCAGTAAATTACTCAATAAATTCCCATTAAATTCCCAGTAAATTCTCCATAAATTACTCAATAAATTCACAGTAAATTCCCAACAAATTACTCAGTAAATTCGCAGTAAATTACTAAGTAAATTTCTAGTAAATTCTCAGTAAATTACTCAGTAAATTCCTAGTAAATTCTTAGTAAATTACTCAGTAAATTCCGAGTAAATTCTCAGTAAATTACTCAGCAAATTTCCCGTAAATTCTCAGTAATTTACTTAGTAAATTCCTAGTAAATTCTCAGTAAATTACTCATTAAATTCTTAACAAATTACTCAATAAATTCCTTTTAAATTCCCAGTAAATTCTTAGTAAATTACTCAGAAAATTTCCTGTAAATTATAAGTAAATTACTCAGTAAATTCCCATTAAATTCTCAATAAATTCCTAATAAATTCTCAGTAAATTCTAAGTAAATTCTCACCAAATTACTCATTAAATTTCCAAAAAATTCTCAGTAAATTCCATGTAAATTCTCCGTAAATTACTCCGTAAATTCCTAGTAAATTCTCAGTAAATTACTCATTAAATTCAAAACAAATTATCAGTAAATTCCATGCAAATTTTGAGTAAATTACTCAGTCAATTACCAGTAAATTCTCAGTACATTTTTTAGTAAATTTCCCATAAATTCTATGTAAATTACTCAGTAAATTACTCAGTAAATTCCCTGTAAATCACTTAGTAAATTCCCAGTAAATTTCCAGTAAATTCCTAGTAAATTACTCGATAAATTCCTAGTAAATTCTCAATAAATTAATCACTAAATTCCCAGTAAATTACTCAGTAAATTCTCAGTAAATTACAAAGTAAATTACTCAGTAAATTCCAGTAAATTCTCAGCAAATTACTCAATAAATTTCCAATAAATTACTCAGTAAATTCTCAGTAAATTACTCAGTAAATTCTCAGTAAAGTCCTTGTAAATTACTCAATAAATTCCCAGTAAATTGTCAATAAATTACCCCGTAAATTCCTGGTAAAATCTCATTAAATTACTCAGTAAATTCTCAGTAAATTACTCAGAGAATTCCCATTAAATTCTCAGTAAATTAATCATAGAATTCCAATTAAATTCTCAGTACATATCCAGTAAGTTATTAGTAAATTCTCAGTAAATTACTCATGAAATTCCCATTAAATTCTCTGTAAATTCCCAGTAAAGTCTCAGTACCGAGTAAATTCCCTGTGAATTCTCAGTGAATTCTCGATAAATTCTCAGTAAATTACCGAGTCTCATTAAATTCTCAGTGAATTCCAGGTAAATTCCCAGAAAACTACTCAATAAATTCCTGTGAATTCTCAGTAAATTTTTTGTAAATTGCTCAATAAATTCCATGTAAATTCTTAGTAAATTCTTTTTATATTCTAAGTAAATTATTCAATAAATTCCCAGAAAATTACTCAGAAAATTACTAGTAAATTCTCAATAAATTACTCAGTGAATTCTTAGAAAATTCTCAGTAAATTCCAAGTAAATTATTAATAACTTTTTAGTAAATTACTAAGTAAATTACTAGTAAATTCTCTGTAAATTACTCAGTAAATTCTCCGTAAATTACTGAGTAAAATCCATGTAAATTCTCAGTAAATTACTCAGTAAATTTCCAGTAAATTCTCAATAATTTCCTAGTAAATTCTCAGTAAATTCCCAATAAATTCTCATTAAATTACTCAGTAAATTCATAGTAAATTCTCAGTAAATTACTCAATAAATTTCGAGCAAATTCTCAGTAAATTACTCAAAAAATTCTCAGTAAATTACTCAGAAAATTCCTAGTAAATTCCCATATATTCTTAGTGAATTACTCGATAAATTCCCAGTAAATTCTCAGTAAATTACTCATTAAATTTCCAATAAATTACTCAGTAAATTCCGAGAAAATTCTCAGTAAATTTTCAGAAAATTCTTAGTAAATTCTCAGTATATTCTCAGTAAATTACTTAGTAAATTCACAGTAAATTCTCTGTAATTTGCTCAATAAATTCCCAGTAAATTGTTTGTAAATTGCTCAGTAAACTGCTTGTAAAATCTAAGTAAATTCCTAATAAATTACACAGTAAATTCCCAGTAAATTCTCAGTAAATTATTCTTTAATTTCTGAGCAAATTGCTCAGTAAATTCCTTGTAAATTCTCAGTGAATTCCCAGTAAATTATTCAGTAAATTCTCGGTAAATTATCAGTAAATTCTTAGTATATTATTTGTAAATTCCCAATAAATTCTTAGTAAATTACTTAGAAAATTCCTAGTAAATTCTCTGTAAAATACTCAGTTTATTCTGTGTAAATTACTCATTAAACTCCCAATAAATTCTCAGTAAATTTCCATTAAATTCTAAATAAATTGCTGGCAAAATTACCAGTAAATTACTAAGTAAATTACTGAGTAAATTCCCAAAAAATTCTCAGTAAATTACTCAGTAAATTCCAGTAAATTACTCAATGAATTACCAGTAAATTCTCAGTAAATTACTCAGTAAATTCCCATTAAATTCTCAGTAAATTACTCAGTAAATTCCTAATAATTCTCAGTAAATTCCCTGTAAATCACTTAGTAAATTCCCAGTAAATTACTCAATAAAGTCCAAATAAATTCTCAGTAAATTACTCATTAAATTCCAAGTAAATTCCCAGTAAAATTACTCGGTAAGTTCCCAATAAATTCTCAATAAATTACTAAGTAAATTCCTAGTAAATTCTCAATAAATTACTCAGTAAATTCGTAGAAAATTACACAGTAAATTACTCAGTAAATTCCAGTAAATTCTCAGTAAATGACTCAGTAAATTTTTGGTAAATTCTTTGTAAATTACTCAGTAAATTCCCAGTAAATTCTCATTAAATTACTTAGTAAATTCCCTATAAATTCTCATTAAATTATTCAGTAAATTCCCAGCCAATTCTTAGTAAATTACTCTGTAAATTACCTGTAAATTCTCAGTCAATTACTCAGTAAATTCTAAGTAAAATCCCAATAAATTCCTAGTAAATTCTCTGTAAATTACATAGTAAATTCTTTGTAAATTACTTAGTAAATTCTCATAAATTACTGAGTAAATTTTCACTAAATTCTCTGTAAATTACTCAGTAAATTCTGAGTAAATTCTAAGTGAATTACTCAGTAAATTCTCAATAAATTACTAAGTTTATTACTCAGTAAATTCCCTATAAATTCTCAGTAAATTTCACATTAAATTATGAGAAAATTACACAGTAATTTCTCTATAAATTACTCAGTAAATTCTTTGTAAATTCTCTATAAATTACTCAGTAAATTCCCAGTAAATTCTCTGTAAACTACTTAGTAAATTCCCAGTATATTCTCTGTAAAATTCTAAGTAAATTACTTAGCAAATTTCCAGTAAATTACTCGGTAAATTTCAGTAAATTCTTAGTAAATTTCTCAGTAAATTTCTAGTAAATTACTTAGTAAAATCCCAGTAAATGCTCAATAAATTCACAGTAAATTCTCAATAAATGTTGAGTAAATTACACAGTAAATTCTCAGTAAATTACTTTGAAAATTCTAATTAAATTCTCAGTAAATTACTCAGTGAATTCCCAGTAAATTCTCAGTAAATTACACAACAAATTCCCTTCAAATTCTCATCAAATTACTCAGTAAATTCCCAGTAAATTCCTCAAAAAATTCCCAGTAAATTCCCATAAATTTTGAGTAAATTACTCAGTAAATTCCCAGTAAATTTTTAGTAAATTACTCAATAACTTTCCTTTAAATTCTTAGAAAATTACTTTGTAAATTGTCAGTAAAATTCTCAGCAAATTACTCGGTAAATTTCAGGTAAATTACTCAGTAAATACCTAGGAAATTCACATTAAATTACTCAATAAATTCCTAGTAAATTCTCAGTAAATTACTTATTAAATTCTTAGCAAATTACTTAGTAAATTTCTTTGTAAATTCTCAGTGATTCTCATAAAATTCTCAGCAAATTCCCAGTAAATTATCAGTAAATTACTAAGTAAATTCCCAGTAAATTCTCAGTAAATTACTTAGTATATTCCCAATAAATTATATGTAAAATACTCAGTAAATTCTCAGTAAATTACTCATTAAATTCCCAGTAAATTCTAAGTAAATTACTTAGTAAATTCCCAATAAATTCTTAGTAAATTACTCAGTAAATTCCCAGTAAATTACTCAGTATATTCCCTGTAAGTCACTTAGTAAATTCCCAGTTAATTCTCAGTAAATTACTCAATAAATTCTCAGTAAATTACTCAATAAATACCCAGTGAATTACTCAGTAAATGCCCCATAAATTCTTAGTAAATTACTCGGTGAATTCCAAGTATATTCTCAGTAAATTCTGAGTAAATTCTCATTAAATTACGGAGTGAATTCCTAGTAAATTCGCAGTAAATTACTCGATAAATTACCAGTAAATTCTCAGTAAATTCAAGTAAATATTCTCCGTAAATTACTTAGTAAATTCCCAGGAAATTCTCTGTAAATTACTTAGTAAATTCTCCGTAAATTACTCAGTAAATTCCCAGTAAATTTTCAGTAAATTATTAAGTAAATTCCTAATAATTTACTTAGTAAATTCCTAGTAAATTCTCAGTAAATTCTGATTAAATTACTCAGTAAATTCCCTGTAAATTCTTTAAAAATTATTAAGTAAATTCCCAGCAAATTCTTAGTAAATTACTTAGTAAATTCCCTGTAAATTCCTCAGTAAATTCCAAGTAAATTACATATTAAATTCCAAGTAAATTCTCAGCAAAATACTCAGTAAATTCCCAGAAAATTCTCAGTAAATTGCTCAGTATATTCCCTATAAATCACTTAGTAAATTCTCAGTAAATTACTCAATAAATTTCCAGTAAATTACTTAGTAAATGCCCTGCAAATTCTAAGTATATTCTTAGTAAATTACTCAGTAAATTCCCAATAAATTCTCAGAAAATTACTGAGTAAATTCCTAGTAAATTCTCAGTAAATTACTCAATAAATTCTCAGCAAATTACTAAGTAAATTCCCAGGAAATTCTTTGTAAATTACTTAGTAAATTCTCAGTAAATTACTTAGTAAATTCCCAGTAAATTCTCAGTAAATTATTAAGTAAATTCCCAATAAATTACTTAGTAAATTCCTAGCAAATTCTCAGTAAATTTCCAGTAAATTCTTATTAAATTACTCAGTAAATTCCCTGTAAATTCTCTGCAAATTATTCAGTAAATTCCCAACAAATTCTTAGTAAATTACTTAGTAAATTCCTAGTAAATTCTCAGTAAATTTCCTGTAAATTCTCAGTAAATCCCCAGTAAATTCTCTGTAAAATCCCAGTAAATTCTATGTAAATTAGTTAGTAAATACTCAGTAAATTCTCATAAATTGCTCAGTAAATTTCGAGTAAATTTTCAGTAAATTACTCAGCAAATTCCCAGTAAATTCTTAGTAAATTACTAAGTAAAGTCCCAGTAAATTACTCAGTGAATTCACAGTAAATTCTCAGTAAAATACTCATTAAATTCTCAATAAATTAATTGGTAAATTCCCTATCAATTCTCAGTAAATTCCTATTAAATTACTCAGTAGATTCCCTATAAATTTTAAGTAAAGTACTCATTAAATTCTGAGTAAATTACACAGTAAATTCTTTGTAAATTACTCAGTAAATTACTTTTAAATTCTCAGTTAATTACTCAGTGAATTCTCAATAAATTCTCATTAAATTCCCTATAAATTATCAGTAAATTCTAAGTAAATTACTCAGTAAATTCCTAGTAAATTCTCTGTAAATTATTCAGTAAATTCCTAGTTAATTACTCAGTAAATTCCCAAAAAATTCTCCGTAAATTCTCAGTAAATTACTCCTTAAATTCTCAGTAAATTACTGATTAAATTCCTAGTAAATTCTCAGTATATTCCCAGCAAATTACTCTATAAATTCCCAGTAAATTTACTCAATAAATTTTCAGTAAATTCTCATTAAATTACTCCGTATATTCCCAGTAAATTGCTCAGCAAATTACCAGTAAATTCTCTGTAAATTACTCGGTAAATTTCTAGAAAATTCTCAGCAAATTACTTAGTAAATTCCAAGTAAATTCTCAGTAAATTACTCAAGAAATTCCCTGTAAATTATTTAGTAATTTCCCAGAAAATTATTCAATAAACTCTAGTAAATTTTCAGCAAATTGCTCACTAAATTTCCAGTAAATTACACTGTAAATTCGCAGTAAATTCTTAGTAAATTACTCGGTAAATTCTCAGTAAATTCTCAGTAAATTTCAAGTAAATTCTCAGTAAATTACTTAGTAAATTACACAGTAAATTCTCAGAAAATTATCACTAAATTCTCAACAAATTACTCAGTAACTTCCAGTAAATTACTCAGAAAATTCCCTGTAAAATCACTTTAAATTACTGAGTAAATTCCCAATAAATTCTCAAGAAATTATTCTGTAAATTACTGAGTAAACTCCCAACAAATTCTCAGTAAATTTCATGTAAATTCTCAGTAAATTCTCTGTAAAATCCAAGTAAAAGCCCACTATATTTTCTGTAAATTACTTAGCAAATTTTCTGTAAGTTACTCATTAAATTCTCTGTAAATTACTCAGTAAATTCTCAGTAAATTACTCAGTAAATTCTCAGTAAATTAATAAATAAATTCCTTGCAAATTCTTAGTAAATTTCTAAGTAAATTCCCAATAAATTACTTAGTAAATTCCCTATAAATTCTTAGAAAATTACATAGTTAATTACTCAGTGAATTCCCAGTAAATTACTTAGCATATTCTCTGTAAATTACTCAATAAATTACCAATAAATTACTCAGTATATTCACAGTAAATGCTCAGTAAATTGCTCGGTTAATTGCATGTAAATTCTCAGAAAATTACTTAGTAAATTCTCAGTAAATTTCTCATTAAATTCGAAGTAAATTACTCAGTAAATTCTCTATAAATACTCACTAAATTCTCAATAAATTACTCAGTGAATTCCCAATAAATTCTCAGTAAATTACTCAGTACATTTCTAGTAGGTTATCAGTAAATCACTGAGTATATTCCTAGTAAATTCTCTGTAAATTACTCAGTTAATTATCTGTAAATTACTCAGTAAATTTCACATAAATTCTCAGTAAATTACTCAATAAATTACCAGTAAATTCCCAGTAAATTCTCTGTAAATTACTCAACAAATTCTCAGTAAATTACTCAGTAAATTCTAAGTAAATTACTCAGTAAATTCTCTATAAATTCTAAATAAATTACTTAGTGAATTCCCAGTAAATTCTAAATAAATTACTCAATACATTTCAAATAGGTTATAAGTAAATTCTCAGTAAATTACTCAGTAAATTCTCAGTAAATTCTTTGTAAATTACTCAGTTAATTCTCTGTAATTACTCAGTAAATTTCTCATAAATTCTCAGTAAATTACCAATAAATTCACAGTAAATTCTCTGTAAATTCTTAGTAAATTACTCAGTAAATTCCAAATAAAATTTTAAATTTCCAGTAAATTGCCAGCAAATTACTCAACAAATTCCCTGTAAATCACTCAGCAAATTCTCTGTAAATTACTTAGTAAATTCTCAGTAAATTCGCAGTAAATTCCCAGCAAATTACTCAATAAATTCCCATTAAATTCTCAGTAAATTAACAGTAAATTACTCAGTAAATTCCAAGTAAAATTCTCAATAAATTACTCAGGAAATTAAATTAAACATTAAATTCTCAGTCAATTCTTTGTAAATTACTTTGTAAATTATCAGTAAATTACTCAGTAAATTCCCAGTAAATTCTCGGCAAATTACTCCGTAAATTCCCATTAAATTCTCAGTATATTGAACAGTAAACTCCCTGTAAATTCTCTGTAAATTAGTTAGTAAACTCCCAATAAATTCTCAGTAAATTACAAACTAAATTCCAATTAAATTCTCAATAAATTACTCAGTAAATTGTTAGCAAATTCTTAGTAAATTAAGCAGTAAATTCCCAGTAAATTACTTAGTAAATTCTCAGTAAAATACTCAACAAATTCCCAGTAAGTTCTAAAAAAATTACTCAGTAAATTCCAAGTAAATTCACAGTAAATTACTAAATAAATTTCCAGAAAATTCTCTTTGAATTACTCAGTAAATTCCCAATAAATTCTCTGCAAATTACTCACTAAATTCCCAGTAATTCTCAGTAAATTACTCAGTATATTTCTAGGATGTTATCATTAAACTCTCAGTAAATTAATTAGTAAATTACCAGTAAATTCTCTGTAAATTCCCAATAAATTACTCAGTAAATTCCCAGTAAATTTCAAGTAAATTATCAAAAAATTACATAGTAAATTCCCTATAAATTCTTAATAAATTTCTCATTAAATTCTAAGTAAATTCTCAACAAATTACTTAGTGAATTCCCAGTAAATTCTTAGTAAATTACTCAGCACGTTTCTAGTAGATTATCAGTACATTCTGAGTAAATTAACCAGTACATTTCTAGTAGGTTATCAGTAAATTTCCAGTAAATTCTTTGTAAATTACTCAGTTAATTCTCTTTAAATTACTCAGTAAATTTCTCTTAAATTCTCAGTAAATTATTAGTAAATTCCCTGTAAATTCTTAGTAAATTACTCAATAAATTCCAAGTAAAATTTTAAATTCTCTATAAATTACTCAGTAAATTCACAGTAAATTTCCAATAAATTACTCAGTAAATTTCCATTAAATTCTAAGTAAATTACTCAGTAAATTTTCAGTAAATTCTCAGTAAGTTCCCAATAAATTCTCCGTCATTTCCAGATAAATTCTTAGTAAATTACTGTGTAAATTCACTGTAAATTCTCAATTACTCAGTAAATTCCTTGTGAATTCTTAGTAAATTCCCAGTAAATTCTCAGTAAATTAAACATTAAATTCCCAGTCATTTCTTTGTAAATTAATCTGTAAATTCTCAGTAAATTACTCAGTAAATTCCCAGTAAATTTTCAGCAAATTACTCCGTAAATTCCCATTAAATTCTCAGTATATTGAACAGTAAATTCCCTGTAAATTAGTCAGTAAATTCCTAACATATTCTCAGTAAATTACAAACTAAATTCCCAGTAAATTCTCAATAAATTACTCAGTAAATTCCCAGTAAATTACTCAGCAAATTCCCAATAAATTCTCAGAAAATTACTCAGTAAATTCCAAGTAAATTCTCAGTAAATTACTAAGTAAATTTCCAGCAAAATTCTCTGTGAATTACTTAGTAAATTACCTGTTAATTTTTATTAAATTTCTCATTAAATTCTCAGTAAATTAGTCACTAAATTCTCAGTAAATATCTTAGTAAATTACCAATAAATTCTCTGTAAATTACTCACTGAATTCTCAATAATTCTCAGTAAATTACTCAGAACATTTCTAGTAAGTTATCATTAAATTCTCAGTAAATTAATTAGTAAATTACCAGTAAATTCTCAATAAATTACTCAGTAAATTCCAAGTAAAGTCATAGAAAATTACTGAGTGAATTCCCAGTAAAGTCTCAGTAAATTACAGAGTAAATTCGCAGGAAACTCTTAGTAAATTACTCGGTAAATTCCTAGCAAATTCTCACAAAATTACTCAGTAAAATCTCAATATATTCTCAGTAAATTATTTAGTAAATTTTTAGAAAATTCTCAGTAAATTAATCTGTAAATTCCCAATAAATTACTCAGTAAATTCCTAGTAAATTCGAAGTAAATTTTTGGTAAATTACTTAGTAAATTTCGAGTAAATTCTCAGCAAATTATTCAGTAAATTCAAAAAAAATTATCAGTAAATTCTCGATAAATTCCCAGTAAATTCTCAGTAAATTACTCAATAAATCCCTAGTAAATTCTCCGGAAATTACTTAGTAAATTCCCAGTAAAGTACAATGAAAATTCCTCGTAAATTCTGAGTAAATTAGTTAGTGAATTTCTAGTAAATTCTCAGTAAATTACTCGGTAAATTTCCAGTATATTGCTCAGTATATTCCTATTAAATTCCCATTAAATTACTGAGTAAATTCTCAATAAATTACTCGATAAATTACCAGTAAATTCTCAGTAAATTACTCTGTAAATTACCAGTAAATTCTCAGTAAATTACTAAGTAAATTACAAGTAAATTCTCTGTAAATAACTACGCAAATTCTCAGTAAATTAAACATTAAATTCCCAGTCAATTCTTAGTAAATTACTCAGTAAATTCCCAATAAATTCTCAGCAAATTACTCCGTAAATTCCCATTAAATTCTTAGTATATTGAACAGAAAATTCCCTGTAAATTCTCAGTAAATTAGTGAATAAATTCCTTACAAATTCTCAGTAAATTACAAACTAAATTCCCAGTAAATTCTCAATAAATTACTTAGTAAATTCCCAGTAAATTCCGAGTAAATTACTTAGCAAATTCCCAGTAAATTCTCAGAAAATTACTCAGTAAATTCTCAGTAAATTCTCAGTAAATTACTAAGAAAATTTCCAGCAAAATTCTCTACGAATTACTCAGTAAATTACCTGTTAATTTTCATTAAATTCCTCATTAAATTCTCAGTAAATTAGTCACTAAATTTTCAGTAAATTTCCTAGTAAATTACCAATAAATTCTCAGTAAATTACTCACTGAATTCCTAGTAATTCTCAGTAAATTACTCAGAACATTTCTAGTAAGTTATCATTAAAATTCTCAGTAAATTAATTAGTAAATTACCAGTAAATTCTCAGTAAATTACTCAGTAAATTCCAAGTAAAGTCACAGAAAATTACTGAGTGAATTCCCAATAAAGTCTCAGTAAATTACTGAGTAAATTCGCAGTAAATTCTTAATAAATTACTCGGTAAATTCCCAGCAAATTCTCACAAAATTACTCAGTAAAATCCCAATATATTATCAGTAAATTATTTAGTAAATTCCCAGAAATTCTCAGTAAATTACTCCGTAAATTCATAATAAATTACTCAGTAAATTCGAAGTAAATTTTTGACAAATTACTCAATAAATTCCAAAAAAATTATCAGTAAATTACTCGGTAAATTACTCGGTAAATTCCCAGTAAATTTTCAGTAAATTAATCAGTAAATTCCTAGTAAATTCTCTGTAAATTACTCAATAAATTTCTAGTAAATTACAATGAAAATTCATAGTAAATTCTGAGTAAATTATTCAGCGTAGAGTTTGTCATTTATCTTATTTCCATCGTCAACCTCTATGTCATGTTGCATCTCCAAACCACCCCCTGATGTTGAATCGCAAGCTTTGCCCTTTTGTTTGCAGCCATCACCGCCTTGTTCACTTGTCCATCCACTCTCCGAATGTGAATTGCATTAGCAGCTGTTTTTAATAATAATATGTGGAAGCTTTGGAAACCAGAGAATTTCTCTGGACCAAACCAGAGAATTTCTCTAGACCAACTCAATTTTTTTCTGAAGCAAAGCACTAGTTCAACTCAGAGAATTTCTTTGGATCAACTCAATTTTCTCTGAAGCAAATGAGGATACTATAGAGAAGTTACGCAGTTGGACCAAGGAAATCCTCGTCCACCACCAAACAAGTACAGATACAGCTTCAAATGATGATGGTGATAACGACAAATATGATACTTCAAGGGAGAATGGTGACAACAGTGCAAAGGTAGAAGAAGAACCCAAATGTCATGAGGTTGCTCATGAGAGTAATGGTACAATGGTGAAGAGAGAATCTGAAGTAGTAGTAGTAGCCCAAGCTTGAATGAGACTGCTTGTGAAACATAAAAATGTGGTTCTCTTACCACAATGCATTTCTTTCTTCTTCTTATTATTTTAAGTAGTAAAAGGGTGATTATTGGATATGTTATTGGGTATTATCAAGGTGATGTTTCTGAATTTTATTTTATTATATGTGATTGGTTCCCTCAATCCGTTGTTGATCATATTTAAATTATTATTTTGAGGGAGTGGGTTAGTTGGGTTGGTTAGTGGTGACTGCTCGTAAAAGTATATATATAATATTGTACTGTTGCCTTTCTTCCTCACCTTTGACAAGTAAGGAAGTGAGTTGAGGTAGGGGAATTCTTATGTTCAAAAAAAAAAAAAAGGGTAGAGAAATTTATAGTGGGAAGTTTAGGGAAGTCCAGAGAAATTTTGAAATTTCTCTGGAAAGTCCAGGGAACAGAATTTCTCTAGACCAATTTCCTCTGACTTGAATTTTCTCTGGACCAATTTTCTCTAGATTGATGTTGAGGGACCTTAGACATCATGAAAATATTTGATGTCCTTTACACTATAAAATCATAATATCAGGGACCTTAAAAAAATACACCAATTCACTAAGTAATTTAATGAGAATTTACTGGAAATTTACTAAGAATTTACTGGGAATTTACTCAGTAATTTACTGAGAATGTACTGGGAATTTACTGAGTAATTTACTAAAAATTTACTGGTAATTTACTGAGTAATTTATTGGGAATTTACTGAGTATTTTACTGAGAATTTACTGGGAATTTACTGAGTAATTTAATAAGAATTTACTGGGAATTTACTCATTAATTTAATAAGAATTTACTGAGAATTTACAGGGAATTTACTGACTAATTTTTTGGGAATTTACTGAGTAATTTACTGGGAATTTACAGAGTAATTTATTGGGAATTTACTGAGTATTTACTTGGAATTTGCAAAGTAATTTACTGAGAATTGACTGGGAATTTAATGAGAATTTACTGGTAATTTACTGAGCATTTACTGGGAATTTACTCAGTAATTTATTGAGAATTTAATTGAAATTCATTAAGTAATTTACTGAGAATTTACTGAGTAATTTACTAAGAATTTACTCGGAATTTACTGAGAATTTACTAAGTAATTTTTTGAAAATTTTATGGGAATTTACACAGTAATTTTATGAGAATTTACTGGGAATTTTCTGAGTAATTTATAGAGAATTTAGTAGAAATTTACAGGGAATTTACTGAGAATTTACTGAGAATTTACTGAGAATTTACAGAGAATTTACTGAGTAATTCTGTAAGGCCTTGGTGTCCCACATCGGGAATGGAAGGGGAGTTCCTGGGCTATAAAAGTAAAAACCTGGACCCTTATATAGCATTGAGGCCTTTTCTCGGGTGGTGAAATCCCTATTAGAACTCCCCAGTTAAGTGTGCTTAGACTGGAGTAGTTCTAGGATAGGTGACCCACTAGGAAGAACAAATTCGTACGGGTGTGGCCCAAAGCGGACAATATCGATGGCATGTGAAGGGTTGGGGCGTTGCGAATCAGAGCCGACTCTCCGGAGTATCAAGTGTGGGCCCCTGGCGTCTCTCGGTGCATGTGGGCGGGCTTGTGAGCTGGCAGGCTACTGCACGAGGACGTGCAGCCTTAAGGGGAGGTGATTGTAAGGCCCTGGTGTCCCACATCGGGAATGGAGAGGGAGTTCCTAGGCTATAAAAGTAAATAGTAAATTACTCAGTAAATTTCCTGTAAATTCTCACTAAATTACTGAGTAAATTCCTAACAAATTCTTAGCAAATTCCTAGTAAATTCTAATTAAATTACTAAGTAAATTCCCTGTAAATTCTCAGTAAATTACTCAAAAAATTTTCAGTAAATTCTCAACAAATTACAGTGTAAATTTCCATTAAATTCTAAGTAAATTACTCAGAAAATTCCCAGTAAATTACACAGAAAATTCCCAGAAAATTCTAATTAAATTACTCAGCAAATTTACCATAAAATTCTCAGTAAATTCCCAGTAAATTATAATTACTCAGTAAATTCCCAGTAAATTTTCAGAAAATTCTCGGTAAATTCCCAGTAATTCTCAGTAAATTACTAGTAAATTCTCTGTAAATTACTCAGTAAATTCCTAATAAATTCTCAGTAAATTCCTAGTAAGTTCTCATTAAATTACTAAGTAAATTCCCTGTAAATTCTTTGTAAATTACTCAGAAAATTTCAAGTAAATTACTTAGAAAATTCCCAGTAAATTACTAAGAAAATTCCTAGTAAATTCTTAGAAAATTCTCATTAAATTACTCAACAAATTCTCAGCAAATTCTCAATAAATTCTCAATAAATTACTCTGTAAATTCCCAGTAAATTCTTAGTAAATTTTTAGTAAATTACTCTGTAAATTCGCAGTAAATTACTTATTAAATTTCTAGTAAATTCTCAGTAAATTACTATGTAAATTCAGAGTAAATTCTCTGTAAATTCTGAGTAAATTTCAGTAAATTCCCAATAAATTCCCATTCAATTTTCCGTAAACTACTTAGTAAATTTTCAGTAAATTCTCAATAAATTACTTAGTAAATTCCCTGTAAATTCTCAGTAAATTTCTAGTAAATTCTCAGCAAATTAATCAGTAAATTCTCAGTAAATTACTCGATAAATTCACTGTGAATTCCAAGTCAATTCTGAGTAAATTACTCAATAAAATCCCAGTAATTCTCAGTAAATTACTCAGTAAATTCCCACTAAATTTTCTGTAAATTACTCAGTTAATTCCCAGTAAGTTTTCAATAAATTACTCAGAAAATTTCAGGTAAATTATCAGTAAACTACTGAGTAAATTCCCTGTAAATTCTCAATAAATTACTCAGTAAATTTCACGTAAATTCATAGTAAACTCTCATTATATTACTCGGTAAATTTCCTATAATTTATCAGTAAATTACTGTGTAAATTCTCATTAAATTCATATAAATTACTTTGAAAATTCCCAATAAATTCTTATAAAATATCCAGTAAATTCTCATTAAATTACTAAGTACATTCCCAGCAAATTCTTAGCAAATTACTATGTAAATTCCCAGTAAATTCTAAGTAAATTACTCAGTAAATTCTCAATAAATTAATTAGTAAATTCCTTGTAAATTTTCAGTAATCTGCTGACTAAATCCTCAGTAAATTCTCAGTAAATTACTCAGAAAATTTCTAGTAAATTCTCAATAATTACTATGTAAATTCTCAAAAAATTACTTCGTAAATTCTCAGTAAATTTTGAGTAAATTCTTATTAAATTACTTAGTAAATTTCCAATAAATTCTCATTAAATTACTAAGTAAATTCCCAGTAAATTATCAGTAAATTCTCAGTAAATTACTCTGTAAACTCCAAGTAAATTCTCAATAAATTACAGAATAATTCCAAGTAAATTCTCTGTAAATTACAAGTAAATTTTCGGTAAATTCTAAATAAATTACTCAGTAAATTTCAAGTAAATTACTCAGCAAATTCCTAGTAAATTCTCAGAAATTAGTCAGTAAATTTCGAGTAAATTCTCAGTAAATTCCCATTAAATTACTCAGTAAATTCTCAGTAAATTCCAAGTAAATTCTCAGTAAATTCTCAATAAATTACTGAGTAAATTCTCTATAAATTCCCAGTAAATTCGTAGTAAATTCTCAGTATATTCTTAGTGAATTACTGTGTAAATTTCTCATTAAATTACTCGTTACATTCATAGTAAATTCAAAGTAAATTCTTAGTAAATTACTCACTAAATTTCCAAGTAAATTCTCAGTAAATTACAGAGTAAAATTCCCAAAAAATTCGCCGTAGATTACTGATTAAATTCTTAGTAAATTACTCAGTAAATTACTGTGTAAATTCCCAGTAAATCCTCACTAAATTACTCCGTAAATTCTGAATAAATTCTCAGTAAATTCCGAGTAAATTCTATTTAAAACATTCAGTAAATTTCCAATAAATTCTCATTAAATTATTCAATAAATTCCCAGTAAATTCTCACTAAATTACTTAGTAAATTCCTAGTAAATTACTCAGTAAATTTCCAAAAATTCTTAGTAACTTCCTAGTAAATTCTAATTAAATTACTCAGTAAATTCCAAGCAAATTTTTAGTAAATTACTCAGTAAATTATTCAGTAAATTTCTAGTAAATTATCATTAGATTACTGAGTAAATTCAAGTAAATTCTCAGTAAATTACTAAGTAAATTTCCTGTAAATTTTCAGTAAATTACTGAGTAAATTCCTAATTTTAATCAGTAAATTCCCTATAAATTCTCATTAAATTCCCAATTAATACTCAATAAATTACCAGTAAATTCTTTGAAAATTACTCAGTAAACTCCCAATAAACTCTCAGTGAATTACTCATTAAATTACTCAGTAAATTCCCAGTAAATTCTCACTAATTACTCAGTAAATTCCCATTAAATTGTAATTAAATTACTAAGTAAATTCCCATTAAATTCTTATTAAATTACTCAGTAAATTCTCAATAAATTATTCAGTAAATTCCCAGTAAATTACTCAGTAAATTCGAGTAAATTCTCATTAAATTAATCAATAAATTCCCAGTAAATTCTCATTAAATTACTTAGTAAATTCCCACTAAATTCTCATTAAATTACTCAGTAAATTCCTAGTAAATTCTTATTAAATTACTCAGTAATATCCCAGGAAATTCTCAGTAAATTACCGGTGAATTCATAGTAAATTACTGAGTAAAATTCCCCGTAAATTACTCAATAAATTCCCAGTAAATTACTCTGTAAATTACCAGTAAATACTTAGTAAATTCCTAGTAAATTCTTAGTAAATATTCAGTAAATTACTTAGTAAATTACCAGTAAATTATTAGTAAATTACTCAGTAAATTCTAAATAAATTCCCAGGAAACTTTGTGTAAATTCCAAGTAAATTCTAATCAAATTACTTAGCAAATTCCTAGTAAATTTTAAGTAAATTACTCAGTGAATTCACAATAAATTCTCACTAAATTACTCGACAAATTCTCAGTAAACTACCAGTAAATTATCATTAAATTACTCAGTAAATTTCCTGAAAATACTCAAAAAATTTACAGTAAACTACTAAGTAAATTCCCATTAAATTCTCAGTAAATTCCCAGCAAATTATCCTTAAATTGTTCATTGAATTCCCAGTAAATTCCCAGTAAATTACACAGTAAATTCCCAATAAATACTCTACAAATTCCCAGTAAATTGTCAGTAAATTACTCAGTAAATTCCCACTAAATTACGCAGAAAATTCTCAAAAAATTCCCAATGAATTACAAGTAAATTCTCATAAAATTCCAAGTAAATTCTTAGTAGATTACTGAGTAAATTCAAAGTAAATTCTCAGTAAATTTCTAGTAAAATACTCAGTGAATTCCCAGTAAATTGCTCAGTAAATTACCCGAAAATACTCAGTAAATTCCCCGTAAATTCTAAGTGAATTCGCAGTAAATTCTCAATAAATTACCCAGTAAATTCCCCGCAAATTCCAAATAAATTCTCAGTAAATTCCAAGAAAATTACACAGTAAATTCCAAGTAAATTCTCAGTAAATTACGGAGTAAATTACTCAATAAATTCCCACTAAATTCTGAGTAAATTACTCAGTAAATTATTGAGTAAATTCCCATTAAATTCTCGGTAAATTACTAAGTAAATTACTTATTAAATTAATGAGTAAATTCTCAGTAATTTACTTAGTAAATTCCCAGTAAATTCTCATTAAATTGCTCAGAAATTCCCTGTAAATTCTCATTAAATTACTCAGTAAATTCCTAGTAAATTCTTTTCAAATTACTCAGTAAATTTCCAGTAAATTCTTTGTAAATGCCGAGTAAATTCTCAGTAAATTACCAGTAAATAATTCTAATTAAATTACTCAGTAAATTCCCAGTAAATTACTCAGTAAATTCGCGGTCAAAACTCAGTAAATTCTCTGTAAATTCTCAGTAAATTCTCTGTAAATTACTCAGTAAATTCCCAGTATATTCTCAGTAATTACTCAATAAATATCCAGTAAATTATTGAGTAAATTCTCAGGAAATTACTCAGTAAATTCTCAGTAAATTCTCATTACATTACTAAGTAAATTCTCATTAAATTCTCAATAAATTACTCTTTAAATTCCCAGCAAGTTACGCAGCAAATTCCCAGTAAATTCTCAGTAAATTACTCTGTAAATTCCCTATAAATTACTAAGTCAATTCTTAGTAAATTACCCAGTAAATTCCAAGAAAATACTCAGTAAATTTTCAGTAAATTCCCATTAAATTCTCAATAAATTATCATTAAATTACTCAGTAAATTCCCAGTAAATTCTCAGTGAATTACACAGTAAATTCATAGTAAATTACACAGTAAATTTCTAATAAATTCTTAGTAAATTCCCAGTTAATTCTGAGTAAATTCTCAGTAAATTCTTAGAAAATACTCAGTAAATTGCTCAGTAAATTCCCAGAAAATTCTCAGTAATTTACTGAGTAAATTCCCCTTAAATTCTAAGTAATTACTCAATAAATTCCTAGTAAATTCTCAGAAAATTCCCAGCAAATTACTCAGTAAATTTCAAGTAAATTCTCAGTGAATTACTCAGTAAATTTCCAGTAAATACTCAGTAAATTCCTAGTAAATTCTCAGTAAATTCTTAGTAAATTACTCCGTAAGTTCTCAGTAAATTCTCAACAAATTACTAGGTAAATTCCGAGTAAATTCTCATTAAATTACTCTGTAAACTCCCTGTAAATTCTAATTAAATTACTCAATAAATTACCCGTAAATTACTCTGTAAATTCCCATTAAATTCTGTTTAAATTACACAACAAATTCTCAGTAAATTCAAGGTAAATTCTCAATAAATTACTGACTAAATTCCCAGTAAATTCTCATTAAATTACTCAGTAAATTCTTATTAAATTACTCAGTAAATTCCCATTAAATTCTCTTTAAATTACTCAATAAATTTTCTGTAAATTACTCAGTAAATTCATGGTAAATTCTCAATAAATTACTAAGTAAATTAACAAGAAATTCTTATTAAATTTTCAGTAAATTACTCAGTAAATTCCCAATAAATTACTCGGTAAATTAGCAGTAAATTCTAATTAAATTACTCAGTAAATTTCTTGTAAATTCTTAGTAAATTACTCAATAAAATCTCATTAAATTCTCAGTAAATTCTAAGTAAATTGCTCAGTAAATTCTAAGTAAATTCACAGTAAATTCTCAGTAAATTTCCAATAAATTCTCTGTAAATTACTTAGTAAATTCCCTGTAAATTCTCAGAAAATTACTGAGTAAATTCCGAGTAAATTCTCAGTAAATTACCGAGTAAATTCCAATTAAATACTGTTTAAATTACTAAGTAAATTCTCAGAAAATTCCCAGTTAATTCTGAGTAAATTAATAAGTAAATTCCTGATAAATTCTCAATAAATTTCTCAATAAATTTCAATTAAATTCTCAGTAAATATTCAGTTAATGCCTAGTACATTTTCAGTAAATTACTCAGTAAATTACTCAGTAAATTCTCAGTAAATTCCCATTAAATTCTCATTAAATTTCTGAGTAAATTCCCAGTAAATTAAGCAGTAAATTCTCAGTAAATTCTTAATAAATTCTCAGTAAATTACTAAGTAAATTCCCAGTAAATTCTCTTTAAATTACTCAGTAAATTCCCACTAAATTTTCAGTATATTACTCAGTAAATTCCCAGTAAATTCTCAATAAATTACTGAGTAAATTCCCAGGAAATTCTCATTAAATTACTTAGTAAAGTCCTAGTAAGTTTTCAGTAAATTACTCAGTAAATTTCCAGTAAATTCTCAGTAAGTTACTCAGTAAATTCCCAGTAAATTTATATCAAATTATTGAATAAATCCTCGTAAATTCTCAATAAATTACTCAGGAAATTCCCGAAAAATTCTCACTAAATTACTGAGTAAATTCTCAGCAAATTACTCAATATAATCCCAGTAAATTCTCAGTATATTCCTAGTGCATTACTCAGTAAATTCCCAGAAAATGCAAAGTAATATTCACAGTAAATTCTCAGTAAATTAATCAGTAAATTTCCAGTAAATTTTTTATTAAATTACTCAGTAAATTACTCGGTAAATTTCCTGTAAATTCTCAGTAAATTACTCAGTAAATTCCCAGTAAATTGCCAATAAATTACTCAGTAAATTCTCAGAAAATTCTCATTAAATTACTCAGTAAATTACTCAGAAAATTCCTAGAAAATTCCCAGAAAATACTCAGTAAATTCCCAGTAAATTACAAAGTAAATTCTCATTAAATTTCTCCATAAATTATTGACTAAATTCTTAGTAAATTCTCAGTAAATTACTCTGTAAATTCCCAATAAATTACTCGGTAAATTCCCAGTAATTACTCAATAAATTCGCAGTAAATTCTCAGTAAATTCCCTGTAAATTCTCATTAAATTACTCTGTAAATTCCCAATAAATTTTCAGTAAATTACTGAGTAAATTTCTAGTAAATTCTTAGTAATTTTGCAGTAATGTCCCAGTAAATTACTCAATAAATTCTCAGTAAATTAGTCTGTAAATTCCCAGTAAATTCTTATTAAATTACTTAGTAACTTCCCAGTAAATTTTCATTAAATTCCCAGTAAATTTTTGGTAAATTACTCAGTAAATTCCCAGTAAATTCTCTGTAAATTACTTTGTAAACTTCCAGTAAATTCTCAGTAAATTACTCAGTAAATTAGTCTGTAAGTTCCCAGTAAATTCTTATTAAATTACTTAGTAACTTTCCAGTAAATTCTCATTAAATTACTCAGTAAATTCCCAGTAAATTACTCAGTAAATTCTCTGTAAATTACCCAGTAAATTCCCAGAAAATAATTCAGAAAATCAAATGGGAAGGTTAAACAGAGATAATAATTCAACAATAAGCACTTACTAACAACTTGGCTCTGATACCAAAAGGAGGCGGAAGCAGGAAAGAGGAAACAACACTAAACAGAGATAATTAAAACACTAAACATTTTAAATTAAAACTTAAAATAAAACAAACATAAAATAAAACTTACTAAAACATATATAAATTAAAACTTACAATTGTTTACTGGAATGAAGCAAACAGTTCTTCAAAATACATAAGTTGAAAACAAATTTGAAAATATAAAGTTACAGAGATAGCTATTTTTCTTGAGAATGAGCACTCGAATTTTTCTAATTCTGCCTTATTCTTGACTGAAGAGGCTCTTTTATAGACATAATAGGTTTACTGTGAGCCTTGTGAGGGAATCTGACTAAAAGAGGCACATGGGAGCCAACTGCAACTTTCGGTGAGTGACAAAAAGTGATGGCTGCCTTTTACTGTTCTGAATTTGTCGGTTGGATGCATTATGATGAATGATGAATAGTAATGTTGACTTTTTGATGAATAGTGAATAGTAAATTTGACTTTTTTCACTATTCATTGGAGGCATGTGACTAGTGGAATCAATATATATATATATATATATCAGTAGCTTTTCTCAAAAGAAGAGTATTGATTAAAGCTGATAATTATAACTATATAGAATCCAATGACTGAATTAAGCATATGGGTCCTGAGCATCTTGGAATTGGGGCCCATAAGGATCCTGGTTAGTTGAGTCAGAAAAAGAGTGTCCACCATTTGAACTTTCTTCTGAACTGTCTTCATCAGATTGTGACTTGGCTTGGGCCATGAGTAGACGGGCTATCTGCAAAAGCTCATCTTTGGATGACTTGGATTTGACTTTGGGCTTAGCCTGAGATGATGATGATTTTACTTTGGATTTGGATTGATCAAACGTGGGCTTTGTTGACTTGGGCTTGGAAGAACTAGAAGTTGGGCTTCCAAGGTTGACTGGAGGAAGTTGGCTTCCTTGTGTTATTGAAGCAGTTGGGTTCTGCTGAGCTTTAATCATGGCAGGAGTAGGAGCATGGAGGTTGACTGGAAACTTAGTTTGAACTTGTTCAATGATGCGTGGAATTTTGAAATTATCCCACCATTTAACAGACTGTCAGCGAAAGATTAAATCATCAGAAATATCATATTGCCATTTACATATCCACGGGACTTTGTATTTGGATATAAAAATGAGCAATGGAGGAAATTTCTTTTGTTGTGGACTAAACGAGAAAACAGTAGAAAAATAATTGACTTGTTCAATCATAATGGAGGGGAAGATATCATTAATAGCACCATATTGAGTCCACCAGCGATAAAACCAAGTGGGGAATTCTAACTTGAATTTATGATCAAATTGGAGGAACCAAGAGTAACTGTTTGACTCATTTTGATACAGGAGAACTTTAAACCAAGCATCAATATAATCATAATAACTATATTGTATTGTATGACTAGGTAAATCTCGGAGTTGGAAAGGAGGACCCCATTTATTCAGAGAGACAATATTGTGAATGTACAATGAATGGTACACAATCTTACTAGTGTAAGTCCGATCATAAATGGGTTTAATAACAATGGACTGATGATTAAACAGGATGTCTTTGTAATAGGTAATTGACTTTTTTGGATGAAGAGGAACAAAATGCCATCCAAGAGGAAAATATGATTTGACTAGGTCAAGAGCAGTCTGATTATTTTTGTGACTGGGTTCTTTGAAAAAGAGATTAGTGGCATGAGATTGAACATAATCAGAACGAGCAGATTTAATAGGGTTAGGAGTGTACGGCGTAACTGACTGAGATGAAGACGCAAATGGATCAGTGGCTAATACAGAGGTATAACTAGGTTTAAGAATATTACCAAGGACTTGGTAACGGTTGACTAATTCAGCAGGATGGTATCTGGTGACTAGGTCCAAAGGAGGAACTGGTTGACTAGAAGGAGCAAGAGCCTTGCTAGAAGGTCTCAAGGGTCCCTGGACAGACATCTGTGAATAAAATAGGTAGATTGAAATTAGCATCCACCGAGGATATCGAGCTTGCTTAAATGATAATCAGCACAGTTAATGTAGCGAGTAAGTAAATGACAGATACTATGAATTGTATGAAAATTAATAAATTGAGCACGTTTAGTGGATTTTTTGGCTAACTTGAGGCAAGCAATATGGTGAGCAGTTTGGTGAATGAGTAATTGGTAATGGGTGACATGTAATTTATGGTAGGAAATAAAAGGAGTTGCCATCCTCTATCCCCCCTATAAAAATTCTCGGGTATGAAAGTCAGGAATAGAATTTTGACTACCAGGTATATATTCGATATCAAAATCAAAAATACTTAAAATAGATTGCCAACGGCAAAAAATTGCTTGCTAGTAAGATTTTGAACATCTTTTTCTAAAACATATTTAGCAGATTTGCAATCTACACGAAGTAAAAATTATTGATTTAAGATATCATCTTGAAATTTACTAATACATAAAATAGTAGATAAAATTTCTTGTTTAATGGTGCTATAATTTTTCTATGCTTTATTCCAGACACCAGAATGGAAACGAACAATTTGTTCAGATGACTGAGGGGTGAGTTTCTGAAACAGGATACCACTATAACCAATATCAGAAGCATCAGTTTGAATAATTTTGAAGGATTGTTCAGCGCGGGCGCGTCTACACAAGGCAAAGTCTTAACATATTTTTTCACTTGTAGAACTATAGAAGTATGGAGAGAAGACCAAGGAGGAGGATAATCTTTTAACCGATCAAAGAGGGGTTGACAAGTTTTGTGAAGGTCTTTATAGAATTCAGCAATATAGTTTAAGGAACCTAAAAAGCGTTGTAACTGATTTTTATCTAAGATTGCATCAGGAAATTTAGATGCAAATTCAATAGACCGACTAATGGGAAGAATTGTACCACGGTAAATATCATACCCTAAGAAGCGAATTTTAGTTTGGAAAAGTTTGATCATAGGGGCAGAGATAACGAGACCATTGTATTTAATGAGGTGGAAAAAAGCATTAAGATGTTTCCAATGTTCAGATATAGACTTTAAGAAAATAAGGATATCATCTATGTAGACAATAGAAAAATGACTAAAAGGATTGAAAATTTCATTCATAATATTTTGAAATTCACTAGGAGCATTTTTTAATCCAAAGGGCATAGCATTCCATTCGTAATGGCCAAAAGGAGTAGTAAAAGCGGTTTTATAACGATCATTAGGATGAATTTGGATTTGCCAAAATCCACTTTTTAAATCAAATTTACTAAAAATGATAGCTTGACTAAGTCATTTAATTAAATCTTTTTTATTAGGGATGGGATAACGAATCCATTCTAAAACTTTATTTAATGGTTTATAATTAATGACAAGACGAGGGACTCCTCTTTCTAGTTCAGTATTTTTGTTAACATAAAAAGCAGGGTAAGACCAAGGTGACTTACTATGACTGATAATTTTATTGTTTAATAATTCATTAATTTCTTGTTTGCACATTTCGACTAACTCATGGTTCATTTGAATAGGTGTAGATTTAGTAGGTATTTGTTTTTCATTAAAAATTTTAATATATGGGAGTGTAACTACATGTTTTTTTCCTATGCCAAAAAGCACTGAGTAAAGTAGAACAAACAGTATTTTCTAATTGAGTTTTAAAATGATCAATTTTAGAGATTAGAAGAGGATCAATTAATTGAGTTTCAATTCTCTTATTCTTCTTTAAGAAATTTAAGGTGTTTAGTTAATCGATTGATTGTTTGAGAAATAGAACAATCTTTTAGTTGATGAAATTCTTTGATCTCAGGAAGTGACAAAAATTTAAAAGTAACTGTATGACTAAAAGCTTACGTAGTGATTCCTTGATTAGTTATAGTAAAGGGATATAATAGGAAAATAAAAGGAATTCATCCTCCATTTGCCTTGCCTTTACTTCTCCAATAGTAGTCGGCTCCACTGAAATCATGGCTAGGCATGCCAAACTTCCCACTGACTTTCTACTCAATGTGTCGGCTACCGAGTTTGCTTTACCTGGGTGATACTGAATCTGCATGTCGTAATCCTTCAATAATTCAAGCCATCTTCTCTGCCTCAAATTTAGTTCCTTTTGAGTGAACAAGTACTTCAAACTCTTGTGATCTGTAAAAACTTGGCAAGGGGCTCCATACAAGTAGTGACGCCAAATCTTCAAAGCAAACACCACGGCTGCTAGCTCTAGATCATGGGTTGGATAGTTCTTTTCATGAAGTTTCAACTGACGAGATGTATATGCTATGACTTTGCCCCCTTGCATTAATACACAACCCAAACCCTTATGTGAAGCATCACTGAAAATCTGAAATTCCTCATTACCTGATGGGAGTACAAGAACTGGTGCCATAACTAACCTCGTCTTCAACTCTTGGAAGGTTGATTCTCTATCATCGATCCATTCATATGCTGTTCCCTTCTTAGTTAGTTGTGTCAATGGTACTACAATCCTTGAGAAGTCCTTCACAAACTTTCTGTAATAACCTGCCAAGCCCAGAAAACTACGAACCTCGGACACGTTGGTCGGTGTCGGCCAATTCACAATGGCTTCAATCTTACTGGGATCAACTGATATACCCTCTTCATTAATCACATGCCCTAAAAATGAAATGCTGAAAAGTCAAAACTCGCACTTGCTCAACTTGGCGTACAACTTCTTGTCTCTCAAGATTTGCAGGGCAAGTCTCAAATGATTCTCGTGCTCAATTGTACTCTTGGAATAGATCAATATGTCGTCAATAAAAACAACTACGAACTCATCTAGATACGGCTTAAAGACTCTGTTCATCAAGTCCATGAATGCTGCAGGAGCATTGGTCACTCCTGAAGGCATTACCAAAAATTCGTAGTGGCCATACCTTGTCCAAAAAGCAGTCTTCTCAATATCCTCGGCTTTAACTTTCAGCTGATGGTAGCCTGACCTAAGGTCAATCTTGGAAAAGACTCGTGCTCCTTGTAGTTGATCGAGCAAATCATCAATCCTAGGCAATGGGTACTTGTTCTTAATGGTTACCTTATTAAGTTCTCTGTAATCAATGCAAAGGCGAAATGTGCCATCCTTTTTCTTAACAAATAGAACCGGGGCTCCCCATGGTGAAATGCTCGGCCTAATGAATCCCTTATCCAACAATTCTTGTAATTGCAGTTTTAGTTCCTTAAGTTTAGCTGGGGCCATTCTATAGGGTGTTTTGGAGATAGGTTGCGTTCCCGACATGATGTCCACAGTAAACTCTATTTCTCTATCGACTAAGTGGCCAAGCAACTCATTTGGGAAGACGTCAGGGAATTCCTTAACAACTGGTATGTCGGCTAGCTCAACACTTCCATTCAAATCACTTAGTATACTGCACAAATAACCCTGACACCCTTTTTGGATTAGTTTATAAGCTTTCACGGAGGAGATCAAGTAAGGTGGAGGTACTACCCCTTTACCCTGGAAAATAACCTCGGCTTGGTTTGGGGGTTTCAGTGTGACATTCTTCGAAACACAATTAATAGATGCATGGTTTGTTACCAACCAGTCCATTCCCAATATGACATCGAAGTGAGCCATGTTCAACGGCATTAAATCAACTAACAATTCTACACCCTCAATCACAACAACACACGCCCTATAAATGGATGCAACAATCATAGTTCTCCCAGATGGAGTAGACACATATAGCACATAATCAAGGGGTTCTAGTGGTTTGTTCAACTTCTCGGCAAATTTAACAGATACAAATGAATGTGTAGAGCCCGAATCAATCAAGATGTATGCAACTTGAGAGCAAATTGAGAGTGTACCTGACACTACCGTTTCAGCATTCTGGGTGTCTCCTGGCACTAGAGCAAAAACTCTGCCCTGTCTCATCTGTGTCCTTCCGACGTTGCTTCTGTGTGCAGAGCCCGAGGTGCTCCCATTTTTCTTACCGTCATCAGCCTTTGCCTTCGGATAATCTTTCATGCGGTGGCCTATCTCGCCACATTCAAAGCAGGCCCCTGTCGCCCAACGACAAACCCCGAGATGCGGCTTCCCACAACTCGCACACGCCGGCATAGTATTACCATCCCGATTTGAGTTGCTGGAACTGCCCACGTTCGCCTTCTTCTTGGCATTAAACGACATCCGACGACTTTCATAGTTCTGCCTCTTCCTTTGACTCTCTCCTAAATTTTGATATCGGTTTAAGTTAGCTTCCGCCAGAATGGCCTTGTTTAACACCTCGGCGTAAGTCGGCATATTGAGCATGTTGACTCGATCTTGGATCGGTCCACGTAGTCCACTTTCAAACTTCCTGGCTTTCCTATATTCATCACTGACCATTTGAGGCGCGTATCTCGCCAATTCGGTGAAAGCACGGTCGTATTCTGCCACTGTCCTGTTGCTTTGCGTCAGAGCTTGAAACTTTGTGGTCTTGCGATCTCGAATGCTAAGGGGAAAATGCTTGTTGTAAAACAGTTCCAAAAATCTGGCCCAAGTTAAACCAGGATTAGCTTCTCGGATCATCATCCACCACCTTCGAGCGTCGTCGTCTAATGTGAATGCTGCCAATGTCACCTTCTGAGCGTCGGTGTTGGGAAAGATCTCGAACAGCTTCTCCATTTCCAAAACCCACGCCTCGGCCTTCATCGGCTCTATACCCCCTGAGAATCTCGGCGGTTTCATCTTCTTAAACTCCCTAATCAAGGCGATCGTGCCGTCCCCATACAAGGCTGGCTGCGGAGGCATTTGAGGCACTGGAGGAGGTGGAGGCGGAACTGCATGTCGGCCATTTGTCTGTTCGGCCTGGGTAGATGTAGCACTAGCATTCTGTTGCCTCATTTGTCTTAACTCACGGGTTAAACCTTTAACCAGTCTTTCTAGTCTGTCCAGTCTATCCTCTGATTGATCTCGGCTAACTGGTGGTCTACCTTTCCTCATGATGCTATGAGTATGCAAAATGCAACTTTAAAACAAACTGGACCAAGAATCATGTATGCAAATAACAAATGCTCATGCCGAGATGATGCACACCTTGTCAAATAGCAAGCAATATGATGCGATCCTAACATTTTTCTAAGGGAAGTCCTATGCTCTTTAGGACTCAAGTGTGTGAATAATGTACTATAAGGAACGCATGCTCTGATACCATTCCGTCATGACCCCATTCCGCCCCTAGTAGAATGGTGCCATGATGGCCAGTAATTCACAATTACCCAAGGCCAACTTGCAAGGTTTCACACACAACAGAGTATACATATGGGGCTTACAAGTGCGGAAGCAATAAACTCCCACTAAATTCTCAGAAAATTACTTAATTAATTCCTAGTAAATTAATGAGTAAATTCTTAGTAAATTCTTAGTAATTTACTTAGTAAATATCCAGTAAATTCTCATTAAATTACTAAGTTAATTCCCAGTAAATTCTCCTCAAAATACTCAGCAAAATTCAGGGTAAATTCAGAGTAAATTCTCATTTAATTCCCAGTAAATTCTCAGTAAATTACTCAGTTAATTCCTAGTAAATTAATAAGAAAATACTCTGTAAATTCTCTGTAAATTACTTAATAAATTCCCAGTAAATTCTCGTTAAATTACTCAGTAAATTCTCTGTAAATTCTCATTAAATTACTCAGTTAATTCCCAGTAAATTCTCCTCAAACTACTCAGTAAATTCATAGTAAATTACTGAGTAAATTCCCAGTAAATTACTCAGTAAATTCTCAGTAAATTAGTCAGTAAATTCCCAGTCAATTCTTATTAAATTACTTAGTAAATTCCTAGTAAATTCTCATTAAATTACTTAGTAAATTCCCTATCACGACCCCAACCCGCCCCTAGTAAGATGGTGCCATGATGGCCAGTAATCCGAGATTACTAAGGCCTCTTACGAGGATTCACACACAAACAGAGTATAAATATGGGGCTTACAAATGCGGAAGTAGTAAATTAAAATCCAAGTGGTCCATAAGAGCTGTGCATAGATAAAATGAAATGACATACATAATACGATTTTACAATTGGTTGATTTATAAACAAAATACAGGTTACATCTTGATTAAAAGGCTTCTCAAGCCGACATATGCAAAATGCAAGTATTACAAGTCGAGGAGCATAATTTTCAAGATTGCTGACATGAATACAACCAAGCCGACATAACATGAATCCAAAACAAGCTTGCAAAACACATCTAGGCGTCGCCGCCGTCCTGCTCATCACCTACATATATATAGAGAGGGTGAGCTTGGATACTCAGTGAATGGTACAAGTAATAAAGGTTTGCATGAATAATAGCCGAAGTCTTTTCAAAACAATACATATCAAACTTTACATAACAAGGGATGAACCATGTTCATCTAACAAATCTTCAAAGCTTCAAGGGATGCTTACAAGCATCAACATATTACAAATGATGGCATTCCGGACAAACAAACCCACGCGATAAACCGTCAGTGGCAAAACAAGGGGATAATCGACCCAGAATCGATTAAACGAACCCACCCGCACAAGGCCGTCGGTGGCAAGGGAGATATCTCGAACAAGAGTGCTACAAAAGTTTAGAGTCCTCTAGCACAAAAGGACCTATGTTACAAAGGCTTAAAGTCCTCTAACACGAAAAGGACTTGTACTGCGAAAGTTTAGAGTCCTCCAGCACAAGGGACTTTCCAAGAATGTCATCCAAAACAAAGCTAGTACTTGATACATAAAATAGGGATAATCATTCATGCTAGACAAATACTTTTTATCAAAACGAAGCGAAGCAAGCTTTATCAAAACATTACAACATAGCTTTATTAAAAATACCACTCACATAGTTCTTCAAACGTCGGGGTCGAGGCAAAGGTCCAAGTCCTACAAACACATGACAAAGTCTATTGAATGCACTTTCAAACAAGCTTCACATGCAAACGGATGATCTCGGCATGACATTCTTCAAAAACTAAAGTCAAATCAAAACAAAACACTATTTCTCATCTCGGGAAAACATGCTGGACACCAACCAGGTCTTGGCCGAGGTCCCACACCTTCTCGCCGAGGTGTGGTCCCGACGGCCACATTCAAAAGCGAAGTCGGGAAAATCTGGGTTTCCCTTTGAGGAACATGAAGAACATGAAGATGGAGAAGATGAAGAACATGCATGCTTAAATCATAACTTGCTATTACAAAGTCTGAGATTTCGTGCTATGAGTTCGAAAACATGGACCTGGGTACCCAAACTTGAAGATCCTGTGAAAACAAACACAAAAACGTGGTCCTTGATGCAAACTTTCGGATCAAAACAAGACTTTTATTCAAGAACACATGAATAACACTTTCTCTTTCTAAAACTAAACTTTAAATCAATGCATGGCTTACAAATCGAGCTCGATCATGTAATGCAGCTAGATGATCAATAAGAACAATAAGAGTAGATTAAGATTCTAACCTCAAAACTCGAATCTAACGGTCCAAACTCTAACGATCAAGCTTGGAGGTCCACACTCTCACTCAAAAGCTTCTCCTTCTTCTTCCTAGAGTCTCTCTCTCTCTAAAAGAGAAGATTTGATACAAAAATGATATGTTTTCTCGACAGTCACTGACTTAACCCTCTGTTGGGACACGTGGCATCGGCTGATTGGCTCTTCTTAAAAAGGTGGCTGACTGACAAGACAAGACCAAGACAAAGTGTGCTCAACACGCTAGACGACAAAGCACTCCAACAAGTGCTGATCTCGGCTAATGGAAAAGCCTCGGCAAGTAGGGTGACAACGACATCGGCTAGGAAGGACAACCCTTGACTAAGCTTTGCCACACCTTGGCCTAGATATGCCACACCTCGGTCTAGGTCATACCAATCCAGGAACAAAATCACTAGGTGCAAGGATCAAGGATCTAGGACGCCTAGATGATAACATCTCGGCCTAGATGATGCACTTCTTGGCCTAGGTGACGCACACCTCGACCTAGATGATGCACTTCTCGGCCAATATGTCTAGGTGATGGTGGAGGTCAACCAAAGTGATTCCGAGATAGTTCTAAGTGTAAGAAGGTTCAAAGGTGACTAGGCTTAAGGTGACCTTAGCAACACACCAGGCAAGAACAAAGCATGCAGGAAACACTCAAGCAAAACAAGACAAGATTTGCAAATGTAACATAACAAGACAAGATCATACATAAATATGCAAGCAAGACTAAGTTGAAGTGAGGGTTGTTACATCCTACCCCCCTCAAAGAAGTTTGGTCCCCAAACTTGAGTTACCTTGTTCCAAAAACAATTCTGGATGTCGGACTCTCATTTCCTCTTCCATTTCCCAGGTAGCATCCACTCCGTAATGCTCATTCCAGTCAACTTTCACCATTGGTATCGCCTTACTTCTCAACTGTTTCACTTGCCTATCGATAATCCGTATCGGCTTCTCTTCGTAGCCTAAGTCCTCATCAATTACAATCCCAAAATAGTCGATCACACCTAACCAGTGTACAGAAATCCTTTCATCCACCCAGACAGTTATTGAAATTGATACTGCCAGCCCTAGTACTGGTACTGCTGCCGCCCAAGTTGAAAGAGAAGAACAAGATGCCGTCTATACACTCATCAACACTATAATTACCCATTTTGTTGGTCAGGCTACCGGTGCTGCAGACCGCAATAGGGAACTCCTGATGAAACTTAGATGCCCTTCTTTATCCCATTTCCGATGGTATAAAGATGTTTTCCTGATGAAAATTATGGAGAGAGCAGATGGTAGTTCTGATCATTGGAAGGCCAAATTTATTGATGGTCTCCCTACTCTCTTTGCGGAAAGAGTTCGTAAAAAATTACGAGATCACCATCGTTCTGTATCCATACCATATTATCAGTATACTTATGGCCAATTGATTAGTCTGGTTACTGATGAAGGTCTTGCACTCTGTAATGACCTTAAACTTCAGCAACAAATAAAACAGCAACAACTTACAGGTAAAAAGGAGTTAGGTGAGTTTTGCGAACAATTTGCTTATGATCCTCCAGTCCAGTATCCTCATAAACAAAGAAAACATAAAAATTACTCCAAATCTCACAAAAAATATAGAAAGTATTCCAAACCTAAGGTTCAGTCACAACCCCAGACTTCTAAGCCTAAGTATAAATCCAGAACCAAAGGAAAATCTTTTCAGAAGAATAAATCAAGTATTAAATGTTATAAATGCGGTCAGATAGGTCATTATGCTAATAAATGTAGAGCTAAGATTCAATCCAAGCTTAATGAATTAGCATTAGATGATGACATACAGCAAAAAATATTACGGTTAATTTCTGACTCTAGCTCATCGTCAGACCCATCTGATAATGAATTAGCAGCAATATATTCAAATAGTTCAGAACAAGAAACAGATGATAATCCAGAAAATGAAACTTGTCTATGTCAAACTTCAGTAAACCAAGTTTCCGATGAAGTAAATTATTGGAAAGCTATAGTCGAAATGAATGGACTTAATATTGGTCCCAGTATTAATGTCCTAACTGATTCGGAGCAAAATCTTTTAGAAATTGCTGATGGAATTAAAGATCCAGCTATTAAATTAAAGTTTCTTGAGATGTGTTATAATCAGAAGAAAGAAGAAATTCTTCCTCCTAAACATTATAGCATGAAAGAAGTTTTTAATCGACTACAGACACCTAGTCCAGAAAAGCCAATTACAGTTCAAGATTTAAAAATGGAAATTAATGCTTTAAAGGTAGAAATTAGACATTTGCAGAATTCAAATCTTGCTATTAATTCACAAATTAAAAGAATTAATACTCAACTACAGCATGAGAAACGAACTAAAACTGAAATACCTGAACCTGATCCAGATTATTTAATGTTATTAAATAGAATAACATTTCAGAAATGGTACATTCGTATCACATTCATGATTCAACCAGATTATATTATTCGAGATGCTATTGCTTTGGTTGATAGTGGTGCAGATATGAATTGCATACAAGAAGGCTTGGTTCCTACCAAGTATTTCCAGAAGACAAGTCAATCACTAACCAGTGCTAGTGGTAACAGTTTGTATATTGATTACAAACTTCCAGAAGTATTAATTTGTAATCAAGGATTATGTTTAAAAACATCTTTTGTTTTGATAAAAAATATGGCCCAAAACATCATTCTTGGTACTCCTTTCCTGAATCTTTTAATGCCTATTACTAAAATTGATACAATAGGTATTCATACAACTCTTGATAATCAAAACATAGTTTTTGAATTTATTACATCTCCCTGCACAAAAGAATTAGATCAAATTACTGATTTAGTTTCTTTAAAACAAAACCAGATAAATTTTCTCCAAAAAGAAGTTAGTTTTTTAACTACAGAACAAAGGTTACAGCAGACATCTTTTCAACAAAAAATTAAATTACTTGAAAAAGAATTTCAGGATGAAATCTGCAGTGATGTTCCAAATGCATTTTGGGATCGCAAGAAACACATGGTTTCGTTGCCTTATGAGCCTACTTTCGATGAAAGGAAAATTCCCACCAAGGCTCGTCCCAGTCAAATGAAAAAAGAGTATATGGAACTTTGTAAAACTGAAATTAATACTCTTCTCCAGAAAAAATTAATTAGACCCAGTAAATCTCCTTGGAGTTGTACTGCTTTTTATGTAAATAAAAATGCAGAAATTGAAAGAGGAATTCCTAGGTTAGTAATTAATTACAAACCCTTGAATGAAGCCTTACAATGGATTAGATATCCAGTACCAAATAAAAAAGATCTTTTAGATAGATTACAGGATGCCGTAATATTTTCTAAATTTGATATGAAGTCAGGATATTGGCAAGTTCAAATTGTAGAAAATGATCGCTATAAAACTGCTTTTACAGTACCCTTTGGGCATTTCGAATGGAATGTCATGCCATTTGGTTTGAAGAATGCACCATCTGAATTCCAGCATATTATGAATAATATTTTTAATCCTTATACAGAATTTGCCATATGTTATATTGATGATGTTCTTATTTTCTCATCTTCAATAGATCAACATATGAAACATCTTAATATTTTTAAGCATGTTATTTCCCGAAATGGTCTTGTTGTTTCTGCTCCTAAGATGAAACTTTTTCAGACAATTGTTAGATTTTTAGGACATAATATTCATAATGGAACAATTATTCCTATTAATCGCAGTATGGAATTTGCTTCCAAATTTCCAGATGAAATAAAGGATAAAACACAGTTACAGCGCTTTTTGGGTAGTTTAAATTATATTCATGATTATTACCCTAATCTTGCTACTGATGCAGCAGTATTATACAGTTGTCATCGTAAAAACCCTCCTGTTTGGGGTCCAGAACATACAGCAGCAGTTAAGAAAATCAAGACCAGAGTGCAAACTCTTCCTTGTTTATGCTTACCCAATCCAGAATGGAAAAAGATTGTTGAAACTGATGCCTCAGATTTAGGATTTGGTGGCATATTAAAACAATTTAACCCAAATATCAATAAAGAAGAACTTTTACGATTTCATTCAGGTATTTGGCATGATGCTGCTAAACAATATCCCACAATCAAAAAAGAATGTTTAGCCATCATTAAATGTGTTTTAAAATTCCAGGATGATTTATTAAATCAACATTTTTTAATTCGAGTTGATTGTTCTGTTGCCAAACAAATATTTAAAAAAGATGTTGCCAATTTAGCTCAACGCCAGATTTTTGCTACTTGGTAAGCAACCTTTTCTGTCTTTGATTTTGACATTGAATATATTAAAGGTGAAAATAATTCCCTTCCAGATTTTTTAACTCGAGAATATTTGCAGAAATCGCATGCAGGGTAGAAGCCGAGGCTCCGCCCGACGGGGCCATGGACGGGGTTCTAACCCCTATCATACAGAATTTCCGCCACTATTTGGCCAATCCAGTAATCCAGGGGAATCTTCTAGCAAGTCTGCTAAAGATGTCCTCCTTACTCTCGAAACTGCTTATATCCAGAATACCGTCCGTGAAGAACCGTCCTCTATATTGATTCTTCTGATATTCAATGGATGGTTGATCCGTGGGAGATAAAACGCCGTTATCTCGCCACTCAAAACGCACCTCCACGTTTTGACCAATACAGATATGTGTACGAACAAATTCTTACCGATCCTAATAGGACTGCTAGTCCTATTAATTACAGTAAGGCTACCATCCAGAATATTATCCCTATCCAGGCTTGGGGTATGCATCCCCATGTTACCAGAACACTAGACATTAGGTCTAAAGAATCCAGATACAGTTATTGGGATTATATAGATGCTTTTTCCCAAGCATTTATTATATGAATCCTCCACGAAGCCATTCCTGGTTTTTTCGTGTTCTTCCAGATGTCCTAAAAAATGATCTCCCCAACTGGTTTCTCATTTGGTGGGATAAATTTGGTATCCAGCTTGACGCCTTTCCAGAATATGTTCGCCTTGCATTCAATGAATGGCAAGTGGCTTTTAGCCAACTTCCAGTTAATAAAGAAATATCTATGTCCAAATGTCTCATTCATTTTGTCATTCGCTTTAGAATTCCATGGATATGGAAATGGGATTTTAAATGTGATTTCCAGAATAAAGTGCCCAGACTAAAACGTGTTTTCCTGTATAAATGGTGGGTAAAAATGGATGATCCAAAACCTAAGCAGGAATTACTCCAGAAAATTAAAGAGCATACTCAAGCCTGCTGGGATGCTTCCCCCAAATCCATCCCAGCTCCGCCTGTAAATCCATTTATCCAAATCCAACACGAGCTCAGGGAAAAATTTCCAGACTTATCAGAAACTGAGCTTGTTATTAAAAGCATGGATTATATGAAACAACAATTTATTCAATCCATTGCCAGCAAAGACTCCAGCATGAAATCCACATCCAGTACCCAGAGTGAAGACGATCGAACTACAGCAGATCCGTATGAGGAAGATAATACTTTTACTGTTCTTGCGGGTGAATCTCAAGATCCGGATGATGACCCAACCGAACTACAGCAGATCCGTATGAGGAAGATAATACTTTTACTGTTCTTGCGGGTGAATCTCAAGATCCGGATGATGACCCAACCGAACCCAATTATGGAGATATATGGGATTCGGTTACAGAAATGATTGCCGACAAATTACTCCATGACAAAAGTAAAGGAAAAAGCAAAGCACCATGATTTAGCTCTGCTGTCAGCCTCTGTCTGCCACCAACTTTCCAGCTCCACAAAAGGCCAAACCACTTTCGGTGCTGATAATACAGACGCACTAACTTTTGCTAAAGCAGATCCCCATCATCTGCCACCTTTCCAGCTGTTTCTCTTTACCGACAATTGAAGATAAGAAGATAAGGATGCCCGACGGCAAAACCATTCAGCACACGACACCTGTCTTCATTATCTTTTCCTTTGTAGTATAAATTGGTAGCCTCTGGTCTGTGGATGGCACCACGAAAATTTATTTTCTAAGTTTAATATCCTCTCTCTCCCTCTCTCTCTCTCTCTCTCTTTCAGTGTGTTTTCTTTGTAAAAGCTTGAAGTATAATAGTAATAAAGTCTGCCGTTTTGATTGTAAGTATTTCTCTCTTTTCTTTAATGTATGTCTGTATATCAACTTGTTATCTTAAATGATATATTAGATATTTGGAAAAATAGAAAAATTAATATTGAATATTATATTGCAGTCACTCGTAATGATAATTGGGCTCAAGAACAATTAGAAGAGTGTAATAATAAAATAAATCATATCCAGAATTTAATTAACGAACAAATTTGCCTTTTGGCAAGGGCCAATCGGCCACCTCCTCCAGGACTTTAAATTCATGGACCATATATGATGTAATTAATCATAAATAAAATAAAACTATTTTATATGTTATTCCTGGGTTTGTGCCATTGAGAGGTAGCATAGCGTGAGTCTGAGTGGGACGTCACTCAAGTCGCGTAGCTCCGGTGTCCGTCAAGCGGTTAGCGGTAAGGACCTTTTGGTAGCATAAGTCGTTGACAGACGTGCTTAGTCTACCCCTGTGTCGAGCACTCTTATTGGTATCAGAGCCATGTTTAAGGTATTAAATAGTTTATTTTATTCATGTTTAATTATGCATATATGGTCACTGACATCAAAATGAGCACTGTTCCTACAGAGGAAAATACAGTAGCCCCTACCGTAGCTGAAAAGAAGCCTCTACTTCAGAAGCGAGAGAGCTTGTAGCCTACCAGGAAGTAAAAGAAGCCCTTGATAAGTGGACAATTCCGAAGGTAGATCCTAAGGCCATCTATAAGATTGGAACTTTGAATTTTTTCAGTAAAAAGATTATTAAAACCTTTGAACATGCAGCTCCAGTAAATAATAATGATACACTAATGTATTTATTAAGTGTCCAGGATCTTATGTCCTTTTTTAAAGAGTATAAATATATTCATATAGGACTTGTCCAGATTGCTTTAAAACCTTTGACCCTGCTTGGTCAAAATACCAGTATTCAGTGTACTCTACGTGATGGTAGGTGTACCAATTGGAGAGCATCACTTATGGGTGCTATGGAAACCAGTTTAGCCCATGGTCCAGTATATTTTGATATATTTCCAAATTTTAGTATTGCTCTATCTGATCAAAATTTATCAAAACTTTTAGAATTCAGAATTCTCACACATGGTTATGAGTATCTTCCAGGATCTCCACCTTTTTCAGTAATTTCTCGAATTTATTTAAAAGTCTTATCTACTTTGAATCCTTATGTTAGGAAGAAAAGTATTGATGGGCAGACTATGTTAATAGACACTAATCTTTACAGTAGCCAAGTTGCAGTCCCAAAGATAATCGAATGGGAAAAAATTTCTTTTCCAAAAAGATGGAAGATAACTAATGCTGTTCCTCCCAGACCAATTGTGAGACACAATTTGGACGATATAATCCAAACCCATCAAGGTAATGTGTATCTTCAATTCCAAAGACCTCCTGTACAATTATCCAGAAGTATGTCTTGTGCAAGTTTTAGAACTGCTCCTTCCCATCAACCTTATAAAGTTGATTATCCAGAATCCTCTGGACAATCTTATTCCGAACCTCTAGATGCTATATTTCAAGGACAACCTTCTCGATCCTATTCTAGACCTAATTCTGACGAACCACAGGACTCTGATCAAGATCCGATTGTTCACGGTGTCCAGTATTCTAATCAACAAATACCTCATGGAGTGTATGAACCTCCAATACCGCCAAACATCTACTCTACCCCCAGAGGATCCAGTAAAGGCCAGTATAGCCCTACCGCTAGTGACATGGATTTTAGAATCTAAATGGATTTTACACCAGGTAGTGAAAACCGTAAGATTCTAAATCAGAATCTTTTACAGGAAAAATATACAGAATTTAGATTTCTGTACACTGGTTAGGTGTGAGAATGTTATCCCACCATCCATTCAGAACACCAGTAAAACCACTAACAATATAGCGAGCAACTTGATGGTTAGAATTGTTATTTTGTTTGCAAACAGTAGCAAACATGAGCATTTGCTGGAGAAGTTCATAAATCTGATATTCGGAAAGACCATTAATATTCCATTCATAAATAGTATTACTATGGTAAGAGCGTTGGGTCTGGAAAAAATCCTCTTCATATAAAATATCCATGGGACTAGGCCTAGGATAATAGTACCGGTAAGGAGTAGATAAGGACAAGCATTGGGTATTAGCGCCATAGGTGACCCTGTTAACCGAAGAAGGTTGTGATGGTTGGAAATTTTGCTAAATTTCAAAAATCTCGGAAGGAGATAAATTGTCAACAGAGTCATTGTCAGGAGGCACAAGAGTATTACTGGACAGCATATTGACCTGAGACGTGGTAGTCGGAGGTGGTTCATTAATATGTAAATTTTTGATACGGGAAAGAAGAGTATCCATGAACTCAGTTTCTTCTTTTGATTTTAATTTAAAATCTTTAAGGACGGGAGTAGGCTTGATGAGAATGAAACACGTTATGAACTTGGCTCAATTCTGGCGGGAAAGCAAGCCTGTAGGCAGCGAGGTTAACCTTCTCAAGAACTTCAAAAGGCCCGATGTAACGGGGTGCCAACTTACCCTTCTTCCTAAATCTTGTAACTCCTTTCATCGGTGAAATCTTTAGGAATACATGATCCCCGACTTCAAATTCCAACTCTCTCCTTCTCTGGTCGGCATAACTCTTCTGTCGACTCTGAGCGGTTTTGATTCTTTGCTGAATGAGCTTAATCTTCTCGGTTGTCACTTGAATTAACTCGGGACCAGGCAGAGCTTTGTCCCCTACCTCGGTCCAACATATCGGCGACCTGCACTTTCTCCCATACAATGCTTCATACAGCGCCATGCCAATGCTAGCTTGATAACTGTTGTTGTAGGTAAATTCCACCAATGGCAAATGTACTCCCCAACTTCCTTGGAGGTCCAATACACAAAGTCTAAGCATATCTTCAAGTGTCTGAATCGTTCTCTCTGTTTGCCCATCAGTCTGGGGATGAAAAGTTGTGCTAAACTTCAACTCGGCTCTGAAAGCTCTTTGTAGACTCTGCCAAAATCTGGAAACAAACTTCGAATCTCGGTCCGACACAATTGACATCGGCACTCCTTGAAGTCTAACAATCTCATTCATATACAACAAATCAAGTTTATCAGCGTTGAAGGTGGTCTTAACAGGTAAGAAGTGTGCTAACTTAGTTAGTTTATCCACGATAACCCAAATCGAATCCATACCCTTTTATGTCTTCGGCAAACCAATCACAAAGTCCATGGAGATGTGTTCCCTTTTCCACTCAGAAATCGGCAAAGGTTGAAGAAGTCCTGCTGGCCTTTGATGTTCTGCTTTCACTTGCTGACAATACAAACACTGGGACACGAACTCGACCATTTCTCCTTTCATATTCGGCCACCAAAACGTCTGCTTCACATCCTGATACATCTTGGTGTTCCCTGGATGAACAGCAAACTTGGAACCATGAGCTTCCTGCAAAATTTTTATTTTCAACTCTGGGACGTCGGCCACACACAATCTTCCTTCAAACTTGAGCACTTGATTTTCTATGGTGTACCCTGATCTCGGCTTTGTGATAACCTCATCGGCTACCTTCTTGAAGAATTCATCCTCTATCTGTCTTGCCTTCACTTCCTCAACAATAGTCGGCTCCACTGAGATCATGGTTAGACATGCCAAATTTCCAACCATCTTTCTGCTCAAAGCGTCGACTATGGTGTTAGCTTTACCTGGGTGATATTGAATTTGCATATCGTAGTCTTTTAACAACTCAAGCCATCTTCTCTGTCTCATATTCAATTCTTTCTGAGTGAACAAGTACTTTAAACTCTTATGATCTATAAAAACTTGACAAGAAGCTCTATACAAGTAATGACGCCAAATCTTTAAAGCAAATACTACGGTTGTTAGTTCTAAATCATGGGTAGGATAATTCTTTTCGTGTGGCTTCAACTGACGAGATGCATATGCTATGACCTTACTCTTTTGCATTAATACACAACCCAAACCCTTATGCGAAGCATCATTATAGACTTGAAACTCTTCATTACCTGATGGTAGTGCAAGAATTGGTGCTGTGACTAACCTCGTCTTCAACTCCCGGAAAGCTGTTTCCCTATCCTCAGTCCATTCGTAGGCCGCTCCCTTCTTTGTCAGTTATGTCAATGGAATTGCAATCCTTGAGAAGTCTCTCACAAACTTTCTGTAGTAACCTGCCAATCCCAGAAAACTACGAACCTCGGACACATTAGCCGGCCTCGGCCAATTCACAACGGCTTCAATTTTACTAGGATCGACCGAAATACCCTCTTCATCAATCACATGGCCCAAAAATGAAATAGTGGAAAGCCAAAACTCACACTTGTTAAACTTCGCATACAATTTCCGTTCTCTCAAAGTCCGTAAGGTAAGTCTCAAATGATCCTCATGCTCAGCTTTACTCTCAGAGTAGATCAATATATCATCAATGAAGACAACCACAAACTCATCTAGATATGGCTTAAAGACTCTGTTCATCAAATCCATAAATGCTGTAGGGGCATTGGTCACTCCAAAAGGCATTACTAAAAATTCGTAGTGGCCATACCTCGTCCGAAAAGCGGTCTTCTCAACATCCTCGGCTTTAACCTTAAGCTAATGGTAACCCGACCTAAGGTCAATTTTGGAAAAGACTTGTGCTGCTTGCAACTGATCAAACAAATCATCTATCCTCGATAACGGGTACTTATTCTTAATGGTTACCTTGTTTAGTTCTCGGTAATCGATACAAAGGCGAAATGTACCATCCTTCTTCTTAACAAACAAGATGGGTGCTCCCCAAGGTGAAGTGCTCGGCCTAACAAAACCCTTATCTAGTAACTCTTGTAGTTGGAGTTTCAATTCTTTAAGCTCGGCGGGGGCCATCCTATAGGGTGCTTTAGAGATAGGCTGGGTCCCCGGCATGACGTCAACAGTAAATTCTACCTCTCTATCAACTAAGTGGCCAGGCAAATCATTTGGAAAGACATCGGGGAATTCATTAACAACCGGAACGTCGGCTAACTCATCACTTCCATTCAGATTACTTAGTACACTACACAAATAACCTTGACACCCCTTTTGGATCAACTTATAGGCTTCCATGGATGAGATTAAGTAAGGTGGGGATACTACTCCTTTACCCTGAAACGTAACCTTGGCTAGGTTTGGAGGTTTTAACGTGACACTTTTAGAAACACAATTTATGGATGCGTGATTCGCCACTAACCAATCCATTCCCAATATAACATCAAAATGAGTTATGTCCAATGGCATTAAATCAACTAACAATTCAACATTCGCAATCACAACAACACATGCTCTATAAATAGATGCAACAATCATAGATCTCCCAAATGGAGTAGACACAGATAACACATAATCAAGAGGTTCTAGTTTCCTATTAATCTTCTCGGAAAACTTAGCAGATACGAAAGAATGCGTAGAACCCGAATCAATCAATATATAAGCATCTCGAGAGCAAATTGGGAGTATACCTGACACCACTGTCTCAGCATTCTGAGTGTCTCCTGGTACTAGTGCAAAAACTCTGCCTTGCCTCATCTGTCCTTTCCTGACGTTACCTTTCTGTACGGAACCTGAGGTATTCTCGTCTTTCTTACTATCATCAGCCTTTGTCTTAGGACAGTCCCTCACATAATGACCTATTTCACCATATTCATAACAAGTTCCAGACGCCCGACGACAGACCCCGAAATGTGGCTTCCCACAACTTGAACATGTTGGCTTAGTACCACTTTCCTGCCTTGGGTTGCTTGAACTGCCAGCATCCGCTTTCTTCTTGGTACCAAATTGTGCTCGGCGATTGTCATAATTCTGCCTCTTTCTCTGGCTCTCTCCTGAACTCTGGTATCTGTTTAAGTTAGCTTCGGCCAGAATGGCTTGGTCCAACACTCCGGCGTAAGTCAGCATGTTAAGCATGTTAACTCGGTCTTGTATCGGTCCACGGAGCCCACTCTCAAACTTTCTGGCCTTCATATATTCATCGTTGACCATGTGAGGTGCATACCTTGCCAACTCGGTAAAAGCATGGTCGTATTTAGCCACTGTTCTGCTGCCTTGCGTCAAAGACTAAAATTCAGTAGCCTTGCGATCTCGAACACTTAGGGAAAAATGCTTGTTGTAGAACAGCTCCAAAAATCGGGTCCAGTTCAAGTCGGGATTGCCTTCTCGAACCATCATCCACCATCTGCGAGCGTTGTCGTCTAATGTGAACGCTGCCAATGTCACCTTCTGAGCGTCGGTGCTGGGGAAAATCTCGAACAACTTTTCCATTTCCAAAACCCATGCTTCGGCTTTCATCAGCTTTATACCCCCTTGGAATCTCGGTGGCTTCATTTTCTTGAACTCTCTAATCAAAGCTATCGTGCCGTCCCCGTATAAGGCTGGCTGTGGGAGCACTTGTGGTACTGGAGGAGGTGGAGGTGGAGGCGGAACTGCATTTCGGCCGTTTGTCTGCTCAGCCTGAGTCGAAGTAGCACTAGCGTACTGCTGTCTTGTTTGCCTCAACTCGCGGGCCAAACCTTCAACTAACCTTTCCAGTCTGTCTAATCTGTCCTCGGACTAATCTCGGCCAACTGGAGGTCTACCTCTCCTCATGATGCTATGAGTATGCAAAGTGTGACTTTAAAACAAAATGAGCAAATAAACGCGTAGGCAAGTAACAATTAAGTATACAGAGACGATGCACACCTTGTTCAAATAGCAAGCAATATGATGCAATCCTAACATCATTCTAAGGGAAATCCTATGCTCTTTAGGACCCAAAGTGTGTGAATAACGTATACTAAGGAACTTGTGCTCTGATACCATTCTGTCACGACCCCAACCCGCCCCTAGTAGGATGGTGCCATGATGGCCAGTAATCCGAGATTATTAAGGCCTCTCACGAGGATTCACACACAAACAGAGTATAAATATGGGGCTTACAAATGCGGAAGCAGTAAATTAAAATCCAAGTGGTCCATAAGAGCTATGCATAGATCAAATGAAATGACATACATAATATGATTTCACAATCGGTTGATTTATAAACAAAATATAGGTTACATCTTGATTAAAAGGCTTCTCAAGCCGACGTATGCAAAATGCAAGTATTACAAGTCGAGGAGCATAATCTTCAAGATTGCCGACATGAATACAACCAAACTGACATAACATGAATCCAAAACAGGCTTGCAAAACACATCTAGGCATCACCGCCGTCCTGCTCATCACCTACATATATATAGAGAGGGTGAGCTGGATACTCAGTGAATGGTACAAGTAATAAAGGTTTGCATGAATAATAGCCGAAGTCTTTTCAAAACAATACATATCAAACTTTACATAACAAGGGATGAACCACGTTCATCTAACAAATCTTCAAAGCTTCAAGGGATGCTTACAAGCATCAACATATTGCAAATGATGGCATTCCGGACAAACAAACCCACGCGGTAAACCGTCAGTGACAAAACAAAGGGATAATTGACTCGGAATCGATTAAACAAACCCACCCGCACAAGGCCGTCGGTGGCAAGGGAGATATCTCGAACAAGAGTGCTACAAAAGTTTAGAGTCCTCTAGCACAAAAGGACCTATGTTACAAAGGCTTAAAGTCCTCTAACACGAAAAGGACTTGTACTGCGAAAGTTTAGAGTCCTCCAGCACAAGGGACTTTCCAAGAATGTCATCAAAAACAAAGCTAGTACTTGATACACAAAATAGGGATAATCATTCATGCTAGACAAATACTTTTATCAAAACGAAGCGAAGCAAGCTTTATCAAAACATTACAACATAGCTTTATTAAAAATACCACTCACATAGTTCTTCAAACGTTAGGGTCAAGGCAAAGGTCCAAGTCCTACAAACACATGGCAAAGTCTATTGAACGCACTTTCAAACAAGCTTCACATGCAAACGAATGATCTCGGCATTAAAGCCAAGTTAAATCAAAACAAAACACTGTTTTCATCTCGGGGAAAAATATGCTGGGCATTAACCAGGTCTTGGCCGAGGTCCCACACCTTCTCGCCGAGGTGTGGTCTCGACGGCCACATTCAAAAGCGAAGTCGGGAAAATCTGGGTTTCCCTTTGAGGAACATGAAGAACATGAAGATGGAGAAGATGAAGAACATGCATGCTTAAATCATAACTTGCTATTACAAAGTCTGAGATTTCGTGCTATGAGTTCGAAAACATGGACCTGGGTACCCATACTTGAAGATCCTGTGAAAACAAACACAAAAACGTGGTCCTTGATGCAAACTTTCGGATCAAAACAAGACTTTTATTCAAGAACGCATGAATAACACTTTCTCTTTCTAAAACTAAACTTTAAATCAATGCATGGCTTACAAATCGTGCTCGATCATGCAATGCAGCTAGATGATCAATAAGAACAATAAGAGTAGATTAAGATTCTAACCTCAAAACTCGAATCTAACGATTCAAACTCTAACGATCAAGCTTAGAGGTCCACTCTCTCACTCAAAAGCTTCTCCTTCTTCTTCCTAGAGTCTCTCTCTCTCTAAAAGACAAGATTTGATACAAAAATGATATGTTTTCTCGACAGTCACTGACTTAACCCTCTGTTGGGACACGTGGCATCGGCTGATTGGCTCTTCTCAAAAAGGTGGCTGACTGACAAGACAAGACCAAGACAAAGTGTGCTCAACACGCTAGACGGCAAAGCACTCCAGCAAGTGATGATCTCGGCTAATGGAAAAGCCTTGGCAAATAGGGTGACAACGACATTGGCTAGGAAGGACAACCCTTGACTAAGCTGTGCCACACCTTGGCCTAGATGTGCCACACCTCGGTCTAGGTCATACCAATCCAGGAACAAAATCGCTAGGTGCAAGGATCAAGGATCTAGGACACCTAGATGATAACATCTCGGCCTAGATGATGCACTTCTCGGCCTAGGTGACACACACCTCGGCCTAGATGATGCACTTCTCGGCCAATATGTCTAGGTGATGGTGGAGGTCAACCAAAGTGATTCCGAGATAGTTCTAAGTGTAAGAAGGTTCAAAGGTGACTAGGCTTAAGGTGACCTTAGCAACACACCAGGCAAGAACAAAGCATGCAGGAAACACTCAAGCAAAACAAGACAAGATTTGCAAATGTAACATAACAAGACAAGATCATACATAAATATGCAAGCAAGACTAAGTTGAAGTGAGGGTTGTTACATTCCCAGTAAATTCTCATTAAATTACTTAGTAAATTCCCAGTAAATTCTCAGTAAATTACTCTTTAAATTCTCAGTAAGTTACTCAGTAAATTCCCAGTAAATTTTTTGTAAATTACTCTGTAAATTCCCAGTAAATTACTCAATAAATTCATAGTAAATTCTCATTATATTACTCAGTAAATTCTCAGTAAATTACTCAGTAAATTCGCAGCATAATCTCATTAAATTACTTAGTAAATTCTTCGTAAATTCTCAGTAAATTACTCAGTAAATTCCCAATAAATTCTCTGTAAATTACTTATTAAATTCCCAGTAAATTCCTAGTAAATTACTCAATAAATTCCGAGTAAATTCTTAGTAAATTACTCAGTAAATTCTCAATAAATTACTCAGTAAATTCCCAGTAAATTCTCAGCAAAATACAGAGTAAATTCCCAGTAAATTCTCAGTAAATTTGTCATGACCCGAACCCGCCCCTATGGGTTAAGGACATAACCGGCCAGTAATCCTGTGATTACCTACGGCCTCAGACCAAAACAGCATGACTTGTCAGAGTAAAGGGGCCAAACGGAAGCAAAAATTTAAAATTTTGTCCATAGAGCCATGCTTATATGCACATCAAACAAACCATACTCAGATACGTTAATAACCCACATCAAAAGTACTGTTTCACAAAATTCATTACAGACAGGATTATCCAAAACGAGTCAACCTATAACAGACTATGTACAGACATACACTAGGCCCTTGCCAACAAGACAAAACATAAGTACATAATAAAAGGGCAAGGATGGTCTCATGCGTGAGGCACAAGGCTGACTCTCCAAAACTCATGTTGTTCCTAGCAGGCTTCACTGGGGCTGGGTTTGTGCTTCTCTTAGCTCACCTACAAACACATGAATGAGCGTAAGCGATAGCCCAGTGAATAATATCAAATATGACAGTTACATAACAATGTGTAGAACAACATGCTCCAAACGGCCTTGGGCCCAATTCATGTTTCTACTTAACATATATACACTTATACAAAATTTAGTTCAAGTGACTGAAATTTCAACATACTGGCCTTTGGCCCATTCGGATTCCCATTCTTGGTCAAAACGGCCTTCGGCCCATTCACTTTTGTCAAAATGGCCTTCGGCCCATACATTTCTGTCAAAACGGCCTTCGGCCCATACATTCGTATCTAAACGGCCTTCGGCCCACTCATTCATATTCAAAACGACCTTTGGTCCACTCATTTACGCCAAAACGGCCTCTGGCCCATATACTTTTGTCAAAACGACCTTCGGTCCATTTATTCCTGTCAAAATGATCTTCGGTCCATTCATTTCTATCAAAACGACCTTCGGTCCATTCATTTCTATCAGGACGACCTTCGGTCCATGCATTTCTTATCAAAGCGACCTTCGGTCCATTCATTTATTCATGTCAGACTTTTGTCCACAATCCCAATTAGCAACTCATAAAGCTTATAAGGGAATAAACAATTGGACATTGACAAGATTTCGAATATCGATATTACTCACAGTGATCGGCCTGTGGATTTGCCCTGGAACTTGACCCTACACATTTCATGAACATAAAAAGGGTCACTAACAGTTCAATCCGTTCTTTAATTCACTTACTCCTTATTAGGCTTTATTCTTATCTCATTAACTCATTTACAATGCTTAACTTATGCCTAAGAGTGCTTACAAGTGAAGGAGAACGGAAAACGAAACACAGAATGCAAAAAAAACAAAATTCCAGAAAACAGGGTCCCCGCTCGAGCGTCAACTTCCCCGCTCGAGCGGACCCTTAAGGCCTGCAAAAGTACTGGTTGCATGAAAAATGCGCTCGAGCGTGAAATGGGCGCTCGAGCGGAAGGCCTGTCCACAAAAGCTCCCCGCTCGAGCGTGGAATATCCCGCTCGAGCGGACACCAACTCTGCAAAAAGTGCTGGGGGCACGATTTTACCGCTTGAGCGTCCATTCCTCCGCTCGAGCGGACATCAAAAATCTGGGTTTTCCAAATTGAGTTCTTGAGCACCAATCCGAATTTCAACCAACAAAACATGCATGTTATGGCTCAAATCTCAAATATACACATACTAACATGGCACCAATGCAAGATTATAACATTATGGAGCTCAATTTCTTGATTTATCCACATGCATGTCCCAAAATATGTCAAACTCAACATCAACATAACAAACTCATGCATTCAAGCTCATATCTTCTCAAATTGTACATGCATGTGATGAATTAGCCACATCCTCTACTTACATAACACAAAGGGTGATCAAGACATGAGTTTCCTTTAACATTTCACATGGATTATACACATTTGTGCTCAAACATGCAATATCAAGGTGATTTCCTACATGCATGCACATATTAAGCTTCAATTCAACAAATACAACCCAATTTCATTTCAACCTTGCTCTTGATCACCAAATTAGTTTGAGCACACAAAAATTACAAACTATAACCCAAGAATTACTCACCTAGGAGCTTGATTCTCACAATCTATGATTAAATCTTGAATTAGACTTCCAACCTCCAAGTTTCAAGACCACAATTGCACAATCCCTCTTTCTCCCTCTCTATAGTCGGCTCTCTCTCTCAAATTGAGTCCAAGAATCAGTCAAAATGAGCTAAAGGAGAGAAATGAGGTGTAGTGCTCAAATACATCAAGTCCCACTAAGTCAATATAATAATAATAAGGCAATTGGGCACTAATCCACCAATTTAATCGATTTAATCTGACCCGAATCAATTTTTCAATTAAATTTCACCGTAGGCTCTAAAATTATGCCAACCACAATGGCGTAATCAATTCTGGGTTCTGTGGCCGACATGGCCCTCAATTTAATTTTCAAAGCGGATTATTCAAACAGATGTTCATACGGTGAACAGATAGAGTTCCAAAATCACATATATCCACATAATGGCACACAAAATCATATCAAAACATATAATCACATACGTATTAGGGACCAATTAACATAATACGGGACAGGGGTATCACAAAATTACTCAGTAAATTCCCCCTAAATTCTCAGAAAATTCCCAATAAATTCTCATTAAATTATTCAGTAAATTTCCAGTAAATTCTCAGTAAATTACTTAGAAGATTCTAATTAAATTACTCAGTAAATTCGCAGAAAATTCTTAGTAAATTACTCAGTAAATTCCCAGTAAATTAGAATGCAAATCCTAGTAAATTGTCAGTAAATTACCCAGTAAATTCACAGAAAATTAACGGTGAATTCACAGTAAATTACTGAGTTAAATTCTCAGTAAATTCTCAGTAAATTCCCAGTAAATTCTCAGTAAATTCCTAGTAAATTCTCAGTAAACGCTCAGTAAATTACCAGTAAATTACTTAGTAAATTTCCAGTAAATTATTATTAAATTACTCAGTAAATTCCCAGTAAATTCTAAATAAAGTCCCAAGAAACTCTAATTAAATTACTTAGCAAATTCCCAGTAAATTCTAAGTAAATTACTCAGTGAATTTACAGTAAATTCTCAGTAAATTACTCAGCAAATTCTCAGTAAATTCCCAGTAAATTATCATTAAATTACTCAGTAAATTCCAAGAAAATTCTCAGTAAATACTTAGTAAATTCCCAGTAAATTATCCTTAAATTACTCATTAAATTCTCAGTAAATTACATAATAAATTCCCAATAAATACTCTGTAAATTCCTAATAAATTGTCAGTAAATTACTGAGTAAATTTCCACTAAATTACTCAGAAAATTCACAGTAAATTACAAGTAAATTCTCATTAAATTCCCAGTAAATTACATAGTAAATTCCAAGTAAATTCTCAGTAGATTACTGAGTAAATTCTCTGTAAATTCTCAATAAATTCCCAGTAAAATACTCAGTGAATTCCCAGTAAATTACTCAGTAAATTACCAGTAAATACTCAGTAAATTCCCCTTAAATTCTCAGTGAATTCGTAGTAAATTCTCAGTAATTACGCAATAAATTTGCAGTAAATTCTCAGTGAATTCCAAGTAAATTCTCAGTAAATTCCCAGAAAATTACTCAGTAAATTCCAAATAAATTCTCAGTAAATTACTGAGTAAATTCCCAGTAAATTCTCGATAAATTTCTCAGTAAATTCCCAGCAAATTCTCGGTAAATTACTCAGTAAATTCCCACTAAATTCTCAGAAAATTACTCAATTAATTCCTAGTAAATTAATGAGTAAATTCTTAGTAATTTACTTAGTAAATACCCAGTAAATTCTCATTAAATTACTCAGTAAATTCCCATTAAATTACTAAGTTAATTCCCAGTAATTTCTCCTCAAAATACTCAGCAAAATTCAGAGTAAATTCTCATTAAATTACTCATTTAATTCCCAGTAAATTCTCAGTAAATTACTCAGTTAATTCCTAGTAAATTAATGAGAAAATACTCCATAAATTTTCTGTAAATTACTTAGTAAATTCTCTGTAAATTTTTATTAAATTACTCAGTTAATTCCCAGTAAATTCTCAGTAAATTCTCCTCAAACTACTCAGTAAATTCATAGTAAATTACTGAGTAAATTCCCAGTAAATTACTAAGTAAATTCCCAGTAAATTACTCAGTAAATTAGTTAGTAAATTCCTAGTCAAGTCTCATTAAATTGCTTAGTAAATTCCCAGTAAATTCTCAGTAAATTACTCTTTAAATTCCCAGTAAGTTACTCAGTAAATTTCCAGTAATTTTTTTGTAAATTACTCTGTAAATTCTCAGTAAATTACTCTGTAAATTCCTAGTAAATTCTCATTAAATTACTCAGTAAATTCCCAGTAAATTACTTAGTAAATTCGCAGCAAAATCTCATTAAATTACTTAGTAAATTCTTCGTAAATTCTCAGTAAATTACCAATAAATTCTCTGTAAATTACTTAGTAAATTCTCAGTAAATTCCTAGTAAATTACTCAATAAATTCCGAGTAAATTCTCAGTAAATTACTTAGTAAATTCTCAATAAATTACTTAGTAAATTCCTAGTAAATTCTCAGCAAAATTCCCAGTAAATTCTCAGTAAATTACTAAGTAAATTCCCCCTAAATTCTCAGAAAATTCCCAGTAAATTCTCATTAAATTATTCAGTAAATTTCCAATAAATTCTCAGTAAATTACTCAAAAATTGTAATTAAATTACTCAGTAAGTTTCTAGTACATTCTCATTAAATTACTCAGTAAATTCCCAGAAAATTCTCAGTAAATTACTCAATAAATTTCCAGTAAATTACTTTGTAAATCCCAGTAAATTGTTAGTAAATTACCCAGTAAATTCACTGTAAATTAACGGTGAATTCACAGTAAATTACTTAGTAAAATTCCTAGTAAATTCCCAGTAAATTCTCAGTAAACACTCAGTAAATTACCAGTAAATTACTTAGTAAATTTTCAGTAAATTATTATTAAATTACTTAGTAAATTCGTAGTAAATTCTAAATAAATTCCCAAGAAACTCTAATTAAATTACTTAGCAAATTTCCAGTAAATTCTAAGTAAATTACTCAGTAAATTCTCAGTAAATTACTCAGCAAATTCTCAGTAAATTCCCAGTAAATTATCATTAAATTACTCAGTAAATTCCAAGTAAATTCTCAGTAAATACTTAGTAAATTCCGAGTAAATTTTCAATAAATTATCCTTAAATTACTCATTAAATTCTCAGTAAATTACACAGTAAATTCCCAATAAATACTCTGTAAATTCCTAGTAAATTGTCAGTAAATTACTGAGTAAATTCCCACTAAATTACTCAGAAAATTCCCAGTAAATTACATAGTAAATTCCAAGTAAATTCTCAGTAGATTACTGAGTAAATTCTCAGTAAATTTCCAGTAAAATACTCAGTAAATTACTTGTAAATACTCAGTAAATTCCCCTTAAATTCTCAGTGAATTCGCAGTAAATTCTCAATAATTACGCAGTAAATTCCCAGCGAATTCCAAGTAAATTCTCAATAAATTCCCAGAAAATTACTCAGTAAATTCCAAATAAATTCTCAGTAAATTACTTAGTAAATTCCAAATAAATTCTCAGTAAATTACTGAGTAAATTCCCAATAAATTCTCGGTAAATTTCTTAGTAAATTCCCAGCAAATTCTCAGTAAATTACTCAGTAAATTTCCACTAAATTCTCAGAAAATTACTCAATTAATTCCTAGTAAATTCTTAGTAATTTACTTAGTAAATTCCCAGTAAATTCTCATTAAATTACTCAGTAAATTCCCAGTAAATTCTCATTAAATTATTAAGTTAATTCCCAGTAAATTCTCCTCAAAATACTCAGCATAATTCAGAGTAAATTCAGAGTAAATTCTCATTAAATTACTCATTTAATGACCAGTAAATTCTCAGTAAATTACTGAGAATTTACTGGAAATTTACAGAGTAATTTACTTATAATTTATTGGGAATTTACTTAGTAATTTACTGAGTAGTTTAATGATAATTTACTGTGAATTTACTGGAAATTTAATGATAATTTTCTGAGAATTTACTGAAAATTGACAGAGTAATTTACTTATAATTTACTGGGAATTTACTCAGTAATTTACTGAGAATTTACTGAGTAATTTAATGATAATTTACTGGGAATTTACACAGAATTTACTGGGAATTTGCTGAGTAATTTACAGAGAATTTATTAAGAATTTACTATGTAATTTACTGAGAATTTACTGGGAATTTTCTGAGTAATTTAATGAGAATTTACTAAGTGATTTACTGAGAATTTACTAGGAATTTATAGAGAATTTACACAGTAATTTAGTCAGAATTTACTGGGAATTTACACAGTAATTTAATGAGAATTTACTAGGAATTTATTAGGTAATTTACTGATAATTTACTGTGAATTTACTGAGGAATTTACTAAGTAATTTAATGGGAATTTACTGAGTAATTTACAAAGAATTTACTGGGAGTTTACTGGGAATTTACTGCGTAATTTACTGAGATTTTACTGGTAATTTACTGAGGAATTTATCAAAATTTACTGAGTAATTTACTGGGAATTTATTGAGTAATTTACGGAGAATTTACTAGGAGTTTACTGAGAATTTATTGGGAAGTTAGTAGGAATTTACTTTTTAATTTACTGAGAATTTACTTGGAATTAACTCAGTAATTTAATATGAATTTACAGGGAATTTACAGAGTAATTTAATGAGAATTTACTTGAAATTTACTGAGTAATTTAATGAGAATTTACTGGAAATTTACGGAGTAATTTAATGAGAATTTACTTAGAATTTACACAGTAATTTAATGAGAATTTACTAAGAATTTACTATGTAATTTACTGAGAATTTATTGGGAATTTAGTGAGTTATTTACTAAGAATTTACTTTGTAATTTACTAGAAATTTACTGAGAATTTATTAAGTAATTTAATAAGAATTTACTGGTAATTTACTGAGGAATTTGCTGAGTAATTTACTAAGAATTTACTAGAAATTTACTGAGAATTTACTGAGTATTTTGCTAAGAATTTACTGGGAATTTACTATGTAATTTACTAAGAATTTACTAGGAATTTACTGAGAATTTACTACAAATTTACTAAGTAATTTACTGAGAATTTACTGGGAATTTACTAAGTAATTTACTGAGAATTTATTTGGAATTTATTAAGCAATTTAATGAGAATTTACTCAGTAATTTGTTGAGAATTTACTTTGAATTTACTGAGAAATTTATTGCGAATTTACTAAGTAATTTAATTAGAATTTACTAGGAATTTACTAAGTAATTTAATGAGAATTTACTTGGAATTTACTAGGAATTTACTGAGAATTTATTGGAAGTTTACTGAGTAATTGTTTTGAGAATTTACTGGGAATTTACACAGTAATTTAATGAGAATTTACTAAGTAATTTACTGGGAAGTTAGTGGGAATTTACTTTTTAATTTACTGAGAATTTACTTGGAATTAACTGAGTAATTTAATATGAATTTACAGGGAATTTACAGAGTAATTTAATGAGAATTTACTTGAAATTTACTGAGTAATTTAATGAGAATTTACTGAAAATTTACGAAGAATTTACTGGGAATTTACTGAGTAATTTAATGAGAATTTACTTAGAATTTACACAGTAATTTAATGAGAATTTACTAGGAATTTACTGTGTAATTTACTGAGAATTTATTGGGAATTTAATGATTTCACGCATCAGCCCAGAAACATAATGTACAACGGAGGCCAATGTAAAATAAATTGTAATCAATTATTTTATTAATAACAATATTTCAATTTACAATTCAAATGTGCCCTAACAAACGATTTTAGTGGGACGCGTGTCAAATCACACATGTCATTTAATGAGCTGGAATACATCTCTAAACATCGATTTTATTAATTCCGCTTGTTGTATGGCTGTTGGAACGATCCATACTGTGTCTGTAAATGGATGAACATACGGCAATGGTGGATTAAATGAAATCCGATCATAATTGGATGACAATTCGTCATAATTTAACCAGAAACATTTTGGGTCGCCATTTCGTACCAGTGCTAGTGCTTCGTCCTTGGTGCCGACGGCAAGTGCGTCACGATATATATTTTCTTTGTTACTCTGGTTAGCGCAGCGGCCCCTCTCATGGAATTCACCCCATTTCGTGCAATCCTCGTGCTTGGAGATGTATTCCAGCACATTCTAATGGTTGTAGGCCCCTTGTACATTCGGATGGAAATGGCGACTAGTTCGATCATGCGTAACGTCGAAGAACCGTTCATCTTGTGTCTGAAAACGGTATGGGAATTGGACAAGAGCATGGAGATGTGGTTGCCCATCCTCATGTAATTCATGTGCAACCCTCACATAATTTGGTGGGCTGGTTGTGAACAGCGCTCTAATTTTCTCTAACAATCTTTCTTTAGGTATAGAACATTGGGCATATGTGAGGAAGATGTTCTTGTTTTGAACTCTAAAATGACGTCGCATTGAGGCCATAACTCACTCTCAATGACGTCACTCACTCTCTCGGATGACGCAAGTCACTCTCCAAAAACTTTACTGGAGTTAGAGAGTGAGGGAGTGAGTTATATAGGTGCCTAGGAGCATCCCACTAATATTACCTGGGACGCTCCCCCCCGCACCACGTGTCGTCCCCCGATTGGTGCTCCCTTCCGCATTTTGTGGCGTGTTGTCTGCTAGCGTCTCCAAAATTTGATGGAATTTATAATATAAGCCAAAATAATTGGGGAGTTTGAATTATTTTGGAAATGGATCGCGGAGATCTAGGCCAATTTAGGCGGTTGATTTTAAAATACGAGCCGGATCTATTGCTAGTGCACTGGTCCTTGTTGGTCATCGGCGAAAACAACGCCGAAAAGTTAATCCGGCTCATTTATGGGGTAATTTACTGAGAATTTACAGAGTAATTTACTGAAAATTTACTTAGAAGTTTGCGGAGAAATACTGGCTATTTTCTGAGTAATTTACTGGAAATTTATACAATAATTTACCGACAATTTTCTGGAAATTTATAGAGTAATTTTCTGAGAATTCACTAGGTATTTACTGAGAATTTACTAAGTAACTTAATGAGAATTTACTGAGAATTTACTAGGAATTTACTAAGTAATACTGAGAATTTGCTGGAAATTTATATAGTAATTTGCTCACAATTTAATTGAAATTTACAGAGTAATTACGTGAGAATTTATGGGGAATTTACTAAGTAATTTACTGAGAATTTACATGGAATTTACTGAGAATTTACCTAGTAATTTACTGGGAATTTACTGAGAATTTATTGGGAATTTGCTGTGTAATTTTCTGATTATTTATAGGGAATTTACTAAGTAATTTTATGAGAATTTACATAGTAATTTACTGTGAATTTACTAAGTAATTTAATGAGAATTTACTATGAATTTACTGAGTAATTTACTGGGAATTTATGGGCAATTTACTAAGAATTTACTAAGTAATTTATTGAGAATTTACTGGCAATTTACAGAGTAATTTTCTGAGAATTTTACAGAGAATTACTGGCAATTTTTTGAGTAATTTACTGAGAATTTAATGAAAATTTACTGGGAATTTATACAGTAATTTACTGACAATTTACTGGGAATTTACAAAGTAATTTACTTAGAATTTACTGCGTAATTTAATAAGAATTAATAGGAATTTACTAAGTAATTTACTGGGAATTTATACAGTAATTTACTGAGTAATTTACTGAGAATTTACTATGTAATTTGTTGAGAATTCACTGAGAATTTACTTAGAATTTCGTGGTTATTTACACAGTAATTTTATGAGAATTTACTAGGAATTTACTTGGTAATTTTACGAGAATTTAATGCGAATTTACTGAGAATTTACTGGAATTTCACAGAGAATTTACTGAGAATTTACACAGTAATTTATTGAGAATTTAATGGGAATTTGCTGAGTAATTTACTGAGAATGTACTTAGTAATTTGCTAAGAATTTACCGAGAATTTACTAAGAATTTACTTGGAATTTCACAGAGAATTTTCTGGGAATTTCGCAGAGAATTTACTGGGAATTTACGGAGTAATTTACTCAGAATTGACAGTGTAATTTACTAAGAATTTACTGGGAATTTACTAAGTAATTTGCGGGTAATTTACTACGAATTTACTAAATAATTTATTACGAATTTACTATGAATTTACTCAGTAACTTACTGAGAATTTACTTTGAATTTAGTGAGTAATTTAATTAGAATTTACTGAGTAATTTTCTGAGATTTTATTAGGAATTTACTGAGTAATTTACTGAGAATTTATTGAAAATTTTCTGGGAATTTACTCAGAATTTTCTCAGAATTTACTGAGTAATTTACTGGAAATTTACTGAGTAATTTACGGGGAATTTACTGGGAATTTACTAAGTAATTTACTAAGAATTTATTGGGAATTTACAAAGTAATTTACTGATAATTTACTAGAAATTTACTGGGAATTTACTGGGTAATTTACTGAGAATTTACTTAGAATTTTGCGGAGAATTACTGGCATTTTTCTGAGTAATTTACTGGGAATTTATACAGTAATTTACTGATAATTTACTGGGAATTTACAGAGTAGTTTACAGAGAATTCACTAGGTATTTACTGAGAATTTACTGAGTAACTTAATGAGAATTTACTGGGAAATTACTAGGAATTTACTAAGTAATTTACTGAGAATTTACTGGGAATTTATACAGTAATTTACTCACAATTTAATTGGAATTTACAGAGTAATTACGTGAGAATTTATGGAGAATTTATTAAGTAATTTATTGAGAATTTACCTGAAATTTGCTGAGAATTTACTCAGTAATTTACTGGGAATTTACTGAGAATTTATTAGGAATTTACTGTGTAATTTTTTGATAATTTACAGGGAATTTACTGTGTAATTTTATGAGAATTTACAGAGTAATTTATTGGGAATTTACTGAGTAATTTAATGAGAATTTACTATGAATTCACTAAGTAATTTACTGAGAATTTACGTAGTAATTTATTGAGAATTTACCAGAAATTTACTTAGAAATTTAATAAGAATTTATTTTGAATTTACTGGGAATTTACTTAGTAATTTACTAGGAATTTACAGAGTAATTTACTGAGAATTTTTTGGAGAATTACTGGCAATTTTCTGAGTAATTTACTGTGTAATTTACTGAGAATTTAATGAAAATTTACTGGGAATTTATACAGTAATTTACCGACAATTTACTGAGAATTTACAGATTAATTTATTAAGAATTAATAGGAATTTACTAAGTAATTTATTAGGAATTTATACAGTAATTTACTGAGTAATTCACTGAGAATTTACTGTGTAATTTGTTGAGAATTCACTGAGAATTTACTGGGAATTTACTTAGTAAATTTATGAGAATTTACTGAGTAATTTACTGGGAACTTACGGGCAATTTACTGAGAATTTACTTAGTAATTTATTGAGAATATACCGAAAATTTACTTAGAAATTTAATAACAATTTAATGGGAATTTACTGAGAATTTACTGGGAATTTACTTAGTAATTTATGGAGAATTTATTGGGAATTTACAGAGTAATTTACTAAAAATTTTGCGGATAATTACTGGCAATTTTCTGAGTAATTTACTAAGAATTTACTGTGTAATTTACTGAGAATCTAATGAAAATATACTTGAAATTTATACAGTAATTTCTGACAATTTACTGGGAATTTACAGAGTAATTTATTGAGAATTTACTAAGTAATTTAATAAGAATTAATAGGAATGTACTAAGTAATTTACTGGAAATTTATACAGTAATTTACTGAGAATTTACCGCGTAATTTGCTGAGAATTCATTTAGAATTTCCTGGTTATTTACACAGTAATTTACTGAGAATTTACAGTGAATTTACTGGGAATTTACTGGCAATTTACTTAAAATTTACACGGTAATTTATTGAGAATTTATAGATAATTTACTGGAAATTTATTGATAATTTATTTAAAATTTACACAGTAATTTATTGAGAATTTAATGGGAATTTGCTGAGTAATTTACTGAGAATTTACTGAGAATTTAATGAGTAATTTACTAAGAATTTACTTGGAATTTCGCAGAGAATTTACTGGGAATTTCGCAAAGAATTTACTGGGAATTTATGGAGTAATTTACTGGGAATTGACTGTGTAATTTATTAAGAATTTACTGAGAATTTACTAAGTAATTTGCGGGTAATTTACTGAAAATTTACTACAAATTTACAACGAATTTACTAAGTAACTTACTGAGAATTTATTGAGAATTTACTTTGAATTTAGTGAGTAATTTAATTAGAATTTACTGAGTAATTTACTGAGAATTTACTGCGAATTTACACAGTAATTTACTGGAAATTTAATGAGTAATTTTCTGAGATTTTATTGAGAATTTACTGCGTAATTTACTGAGAATTTATTGGAAATTTTCTGGGAATTTACTCAGAATTTTCTGGGAATTTACTGAGTAATTTACTGGAAATTTACTGAGTAATTTACGAAGTATTTACTGGGAATTTACTGAGTAATTTACTAAGAATTTATTGGGAATTTACAAAGTAATTTACTGAGAATTTGCTAGGAATTTACTGAGAATTTACGGAGTAATTTACTGAGAATTTACTAGAAATTTATAGAGTAATTTACTGAGAATTTACTTAGAATTTTGCAGAGAATTACTGGCAATTTTCTGAGTAATTTACTGGAAATTTATACAGTAATTTACCGACATTTTACTGGGAATTTATAGAGTAATTTACTAAGAATTCACAGGGTATTTATTGAGAATTTACTGAGTAACTTAATGAGAATTTACTATAAATTTACTAGGAATTTATACAGTAATTTACTCACAATTTAATTGGAATTTATAGAGTAATTACGTGAGAATTTATGGGGAATTTACTAAGTAATTTACTGAGAATTTACCTGGAATTTACTGAGAATTTACTCAGTAATTTACTGAGAATTTATTAGGAATTTACTGTGTATTACAGGGAATTTACTGAGTAATTTTATGAGAATTTACAGAGTAATTTACTGGGAATTTACTGGAGTAATTTAATGAGAATTTACTGAGAATTTACTGGGAATTTACGAGCAATTTACGAGCAATTTACTAAGAATTTACTTAGTTATTTATTGAGAATTTACCGAAAATTTACTTAGAAATTTAATAAGAATTTAATGAGAATTTACTGAAAATTTACTGGGAATTTACTTAGTAATTTGGGGAGAATTTACTGGGAATTTACAGAGTAATTTACTGAGAATTTTGGGGAGAATTACTGGCGATTTTCTGAGTAATTTACTAAGAATTTAGTGTGAATTCAATGAAAATTTACTGGGAATTTATACAGTAATTTACCGACAATTTACTGGAAATTTATAGAGTAATTTACTGAGAATTTACTGATTAATTTAATAAGAATTAATAGAAATTTACTAAGTAATTTACTGAGAATTTATACAGTAATTTACTGAGAATTCACTGAGAATTTACTGTGTAATTTGTTGAGAATTCACTGAGAATTTACTGTGTAATTTGTTGAGAATTCACTGAGAATTTACTTAGAATTTCCTGGTTATTTACACAGTAATTTACTGAGAATTTACTAGGAATTTACTGAAAATTTACACAGTAATTTATTGAGAATTTAATGGGAATTTGCTGAGAATTTCTTGGGAATTTACACAGTAATTTACTGAGAATTTACTGAAAATTTACTTAGTACTTTACTGAGAATTTATAGAGAATTTTCTGAGTAATTTACTAGGAATTTCGCAAAGAATTTACTGGGAATTTATTGAGTAATTTATTAAGAATTTACTGGGAATTTCGCAGAGAATTTACTGGGAATTTACGGAGTAATTTACTGGGAATTGGCTGTGTAATTTACTAAGACTTTACTGGGAATTTACTAAGTAATTTGCAGGTAATTTACTGAGAATTTACTGAATAATTTACTACGAATTTACTGCGAATTTACTGTGAATTTACTACGAATTTACTCAGTAACTGTGATAAACCTGTCCCTTATTATGCTAATTGGTCCCTAACATGAAAGTGATTATGTGTTATGATTTTTTGTTACAGTATGTGAAAATATGTGGTTTTGAATTTATATCTGTTCACCGTAGAAATATATGTTTGATTATCTGCTTCAGAAATTAAATTGAAGGCCTTATCGGCCACGAAACCCGAAATCGATTACGCCATTGTGATTAGCGTAATTTTTAGAGCCTACGGTGAAATTTAATTGAAAATCGATTCGAATCAAAATAATTATATTCAGAACGATTAATTAAGTGCTCAATTATTTAAATGTTATAATTTTGATTAGTGGGGCTTTTATATAAGGGCCATACACTCAATCTCTCTCTTTTACTCAACTTGGCTGATTTTAACTCTAAGCAAAGAGAGAGGGTCGGCTAGAGAGAGAGGAAGAAGGAGAGTTGGGTGTTTGGCTCAAGTTTGTGAAGATTGGGAGGCCAACTCTAGATTTGACCATAATTTGGGGAGATTAAAGCCTCTAGGTAAGTGAATTCATGAATTTTAAATTATAATTTTGTGAATTCAAGTTTGACTAATGGTCAAGAACATGAATTTAATTGAGTATGATGAAATTGAGTTAATCATGTTGAATTGAAGGTCAATAGATGCATGCATGTAGGAAATTGCTATGAATTTCCATGTTTGAGCATAATGTGTATGATCCATGTTGAATTTTTTATTAAGGTCCATGTATTTAATCACCTCATCACCAATTAAGTTGAGAATAATGGGTATTTCCCACATGCATGTGCAAATCATGGAGGTGTGGGTTTGAAATGTTTGAATTTGGCATGTTGGTGATGAGTTTGGGATAATTTGGAACATGCATATAAGTGATTCATGGAATTGTGCCTCATAATGTTGTAAATTGGTGTTGGTACCATGTTAGTACATGTTTATGTGATGTTTAAGCCAAAATCATGCATCTAGAACCATTAAATGTCGAATTGGAGCTCAAGAACATGTTCTGAATTTTCCAGAATTTTGATGTCCGCTCGAGCGGGGAAACTGCCGCTCGAGCGTGAATTTCGTGCTCCCAGTATTTTTGCAGACTTGGATGTCTGCTCGAGCGGGGAAGTTCACGCTCGAGCGGGGAGTTATATAGACAGACCTTCAGCTCGAGCGCCAGACTTCACGCTCGAGCGTAATTTTGATGCATCCAGCACTTTTGCAGACCTCATGGGTCCGCTCGAGCGGGGAAGTCCATGCTCGAACGGGGACCCTGTTTTCTGAAATTTTAAAAAGGGCATTCTGTGTTTCGTTTTCTGTTCTCTTTCACTTCTAAGTACTCTTAGGCATGCATTGAGCATTGTAATTGAGTTAAAGAGATAAGAATGAAGCCTAAAGAGGAAAATGTGAATTTAGAACGGATTGAATTGCTTGTGACCCTTTTGTGTTCATGGAATGTGTAGGGTCGAGCTCCAGGGCAAACCAATCAACCGATCACTGTGAATAATATCTTAACAAAGATATTTGAAATATGTTGTTGTCCAAATTACTTACTTCTATGTAAGTTTTATAAGTTCGTTGATTCGATTGGTAGACAATGTGGCTATGCCATGAATGAATGGGCCAGAGGCCGTTTTGACATGAATGAATGGGCCAAAGGCCATTTCGACACGAATAAATGAATGGGCCAAAGGCCGTTTTGACACGAATAAACGAATGGGCCAAAGACCAGTTTGATACGAATAAATGAATGGGCCAAAGGCTGTTTTGACATGAATGAATGGGCCAAAGGCCGTTTTGACACGAATAGATGAATGGGCCAAAGGTCGTTTTGACATGAAAATATGAATTGGGCCCAAAGCTGTTTGAAGCATGTTGTTCTACATACCGTTTGTATAACTCCTTTATTTGATATTATTCACTGGGCTATCGCTCATGCTCATTCATGTGTTTGTAGGTGAGCCAAGAGAAGTCCAAACCCAGCCCCGGTGAAGTCTGTATGGAACAACAAAGGTTTTGGAGAGTCAGCCCTTGCGTCTCACGCACGAGACTCATCTTCGCCTTTTTGTCATTTTGTTTTATGTTGTCATGTTGGAAAAGTCTTTGAACATGTCTGTATATAGTTCTCATGGGTTGACTTAGTTATAGATGATCCTATCTGTACAGAACTTTATGGTACTGTATTTTTGTTGTGAGTTATTGATATGCATATGTATGGTTTGTTATGATGTGCCATGTAAGCATAGCTCTATGGACAAAGTTTTAAATTTTTGCTTCCGTTTGGCCCCCTTTACTCTGATGACTTATGCCTGGTTTGGTTTGAGGCCGTAGGTAATCTCATGATTACTGGCCAGTTATGTCCTTAACCCTAGGGGACGGGTTCGGGTCATGACAGAGTGGTATCAGAGCACGAGTTAATAACTCACACACTTGTCCAAAAGAGCAATAAGTGTCTAGAAAAGATCTAGGATGCATTCATGAGATAAGTATGAATTTGATAACATCAAGAATACATCTAAATGTTTCAATGTGAACAACTATGTGTTATAAGTTTGTGATTTGCTTGCATTGCATATTATTTGAATATCTATGCTCTTTAATATATGCATACCTGTGAATCTTTTGTACAAAGTATAATGTAAGTTTAATCAGATGGTGAGAACAAGAGGTGATGAGATAGAAGAGTCCTCTACTGCCAGAATAGATAGAATAGAGAGACTGATTCAGGAAATGGCAGAAACATTGAGGCAACAACAAGAATGGCAACAACAGTGGCAGCAACCACATCCTCTACCTCCACCTCCACCTCCGGCACCTCCTGTGCCAGATAATCAGAATGATGATTGGATAATAGCACTCACCAAAGAATTCAAGAAAATGAAACCACCACAGTTCCACGGGGGACTAGATCCGTTGAAGCCGAAGCATGGGTCCTCAGCATTAAGAAACTGTTTGAAGTGTTTCCGTGTTCAGAGACACAGAAAGTACTTCTAGCCACTTTTATGCTAGAAGACGAGGCAAGAAGATGGTGGATCTTAATGCGAGAAAATCATAAAGATGTTGACTGGGTGAAATTTCTGGAAATTTTCTATGACAAGTACTTCCCACAATGTGTTCGGGATAGGAAAGTAACAAAGTTCATGGAACTTAGACAAGACAGCATGACTGTAGCTGAGTATGAGACCAAATTCACTGAATTGGCCATGTTTGCACCACATGTGATTGATACTAATTATAAGAAGGCGAGGCATTTTGAAGGTGGGCTTCGAAGCGACATATTAGAAAGGGTGAATGTCTTGAAGCTAGAAACCTACATTGGGGTGCTAGACAGGGCCATCATATCAGAGGCTAACATAGCTAGACAGACTTAGTCAACAACTAACTGGAAAAGCAACAAAAGGCAAGGCTTCTTCTCAAAGAAGAAATTTTTGAAAAAGCAAAATACGAGCTCCTCAAATACTTCAAATTCTTCCCGAGACACAGCTCCCATGTGCAATATTTGTAGCAGAAAGCACCATGGAGTTTGTTACCGTGTGTCAGGAGCCTGTTTCAAATGTGGAAAAAAGGGCATATGGCCCGAGATTGTAATCAGAATGGTGGAAAGCTAGCTGCTAGCTCAACTGCATCAGTCCCGAAGACGGGAAATACTACGAGACCTGCTATCACCGGGGATACCGTGAGACAAGGGAGAGTTTTTGCGCTTGTTCCGGGCGATACACAGAATGCCAATGCAGTTGTCTCGGGTACTATTTCTATATGTAATCAGGATGCTTTTATGTTAATTAATTCCGGATCCACACACTCTTTTGTGACATGTACATTTGCATCTAGACTGAATAGACCTTTAGAATTACTGCCATATTTGCTATGTGTGTCTGCTCCATCGGGGGAATCTGTATTGTGTGAATCCATATACCGATTTTGTGATATGCGTGTTGAGGATGCTATCCTATATGTAGATTTGCTGCCCTTAAACTTTAGGCATTTCGATGTAATTTTGGGCATGAATTGGCTGACCAAATATTGTGCCACCATTGATTGTGTGACAAAACGGATTGTGTTTAAACCACCAGAACATAAAGAGATTGTGTTTGTGGGTAATGGGGGTAGTGCCTCCGCCTTATTTGATAACTGCAATGAAAGCATGCAAACTGATCAGGAAAGGGTGTCAGGGTTATTTGTGCTATGTGTTGTCTGAACAATCTGTGAATGTTGAATTGAATGATATCCCTATTGTTAGAGAATTTCCAGATGTGTTTCCAAATGAATTACCAGGGGCATTGGTAGATAGGGAGATAAAGTTTACTATTGAAACTGTGCCAGGCACCCAACCCATCTCTAAAACTCCCTACAAAATGGCTACTGCCGAAATGAAAGAGTTGAAAAAACAGTTGCAAGACCTGCTTAACAAAGGGTTTATCCGACCTAGCACTTCGCCATGGGGTGCACCTATTTTGTTTGTGAAAAAGAAAGATGGAACCCTACGTTTGTGTATTGATTATCGAGAACTGAACAAGGTAACAATAAAGAACAAATATCCCCTACCCTGTATTGATGACTTATTTGACCAGTTGCAGGGATCACAAGTGTTTTCCAAGATTGATTTGAGATCCGGGTATCATCAATTGAAAGTTAAGGCAGAAGATGTTGAGAAAACCGCACTCAGAACGAGGTATGGACATTTTGAGCTTCTTGTTATGCCATTTGGAGTGACTAATGCTCCGGCAGCATTTATGGACTTAATGAACCGAATTTTTAAAAACTACCTTGACGAATTCGTTGTGGTTTTTATTGATGACATTTTGATATATTCTAAAGATAGACTTGAACATGAACATTATTTGAGAATTGTCCTACAAATACTTCGGGAAAGAAAATTATTTGCTAAACTAAAGAAATGTGAGTTTTGGTTGGATGAAGCTGTTTTCTTAGGGCATGTTATCAACAAGGAGGGAATTTCAGTGGACCCACAGAAAATAGAGGCAATTGTGAATTGGCCCACATCGATGAATGTAACAGAAGTCCGCAGTTTCATGGGCTTAGCCGGGTACTACAAGAGGTTTGTGAAAAACTTTTCCAAGATAGCTGTACCTCTTACTCAGTTGACTCGCAAGGGGCAATCATTTGAATGGAATGACGAAAGAGAAGCTGCCTTTCATGAACTGAAAACAAGATTGACCACTGCACCAATTTTGAAACTACCTTCAGGCACGAAAAATTTTGTATTTTTCAGTGATGCGTCTTATAAAGGTTTAGGTTGTGTGTTAATGTAGAACGGAAAGGTTATTGCTTATGCCTCCCGGCAGTTGAGGCTACACAAGAAGAATTATCCAACACATGACCTGGAATTGGCCGCAGTTGTTTTTGCTTTGAAAATCTGGCAGCATTATCTGTATGGAGCAAAGTGTGAAGTCTATACGGATCACAAAAGTCTGAAATACTTCTTCACGCAGAAAGAGTTGAATATGCGACAGAGGAGATGGCTAGAACTGATAAAGGATTATGATTTAGAGATTCAGTATCACCTCGAGAAAGCTAACACAGTTGTTGATGCCTTGAGCAGAAAATCAACGGGGAATATGGCTTGTTTGCTTACTGAACAGAAAGAGATCTTGCAAGATTTTGAGAAGTCTGAAATTGAAGTGGTAATGTATGAACAGGGCGGATTGATAGCCGTTATTACAGTCGAGCCGGCAATCATTGATGAAATCAAACAGAAACAGAAAGATGATGAAAATGCTCTTTAACCAAAGAAGGAGAAGAACGGCAATCATCCTCTTTGAGTGAAACGGCAGTCCATCTCACCTGCTCTTTAACTAAACAGAAACAGAAAGGGAGAACCTCTCAGCGTAGCACACGCGAGAGAGGAAAGGGGATGGTACAAACATTGGAACGCATTCCAAATGCTCTTTAACCAAAGAAGGAGAAGAACAGGGACATATCCTGGTGTTCAGAATGGCATAAGCATTAGAACGTATTCCGAATGCTCTGATCCAAAGAGGGAGAAACATAGGGACGTATCCTGGTGTTTAGGGACGTATCCCGGTGGTTAGGGACGTATCTCGGTGGTTAGGGACGTATCCCGGTGGTTAAGGACGTATCCCAGTGGTTAGGGACATATCCCAGTGGTTAGGGACGTATCCCGATGTTTAGGGACGTATCCCAGTGGTTAGGGACGTATCCCGGTGTTTAGGGACGTATTCCGGTGGTTAGGGACATATCCCAGTGGTTAAGGACGTATCCCAGTGTTTAAGAATGGTTCAAGCATTGGAACGTATTCTGAATGCTCTTAACCAAAGAGGGAGAAACATAGGGATGTATCCCAGTGTTTCAGAATGGTTCAAGCATTGGAACGTATTCCGAATGCTTTTAACCAAAGAGGGAGAAACATAGGGACGTATCCCAGTGTTTCGAAAAGAGAGAGAAACATACGGACGTATCCCGGTGTTTCGAAATGGTGTGAGCATTGGAACGTATTCCAAATGCTTTTAACCGAATAGGGAGAAACATAGGGACGTATCCGAGTGTTTCGGAATGAGAAGATAAAACATAGGGATGTATCCCGGTGTTTCAGAAAGGTAGGAGGAACATAGGAACGTATCCCGGTGTTTCGGAAGGATGGAGAAACATAGGGACATATCCCGGTGTTTCAAAAGGAAGGAGAAACATAGGGACGTATCCTGGTGTTTTGGAAGGAAGGAGAAACATAGGGACGTATCCCAGTGTTTCGGAAAGGAAGAGATCGTGCAAAACGATGCAATTGAAAGGGTGCATAACAATGCGAGTGAAACGTGCATAACAATGCAGGTGGAATGATGCATAACAATGCAAGCGAATTAGTGCATGACAATGCAAGAGGAATGGGTGCATAACAATACAAGTGAAGTGTGCGTGACAACGCAAGTAAAGAGGTGCATGACAATGCAAGTAACGTGCGTGACAGTGCATGTTAAAGAGGTGTGCAAGACAATGCAATATAGGTACGCAAGACAGTGCGATGTAGATTAAATGCACAAAACAGTGCGATGCAATGCACTAACAAGTATAGGTACACAAGACAATGCGAGTGAGGTGCACAAAAGAAGTGCGATAAAATGCATTTTCTATGCAAGTATGGGAGCATTTTCTATGCAACATGGAAAGCATATTCTATGCAATATTGAAGACATATTCTGTGCATGAGACAAGCATATTCTATGCAACAATGAAAGCAAAGCATATTCTATGCGGAATCGAAAGCAAACATATTCTATGCGGAATCGAAAGCAAGCATATTCTATGCATGAATCATAACGATGCGCGGCATGTATGTAACAAAAGTGTATATGAAAGTGCACATCCTATGCAATAGAGAGGCATCAAACATGTACTCTGGTGCCTTCAATTTACCTCTCAGAGGACTTTGCAACACACTCAGCTTGAAAAGGGCACACCTTGTTCATATTGGCAAGAGATGACATCTGCATGTGAAGACCACATGTGCTGCTTGGACTGCCATTCTGACTTGAAGTAGGCTTAAGCTTGGGGTCAAGATACACTCATATCCCAGAGAAAGGCGAGGCTTGACAAGATGCACCTGGAATGCAGTCTCGGATTTTGCTGAAGTTGAAACATGCTAAGATGCTCCAAATTTTCCCTCTTTTCTCTTGCTTTGCAGCCCGGAACCTATATAGCTTCAGATGGGTTATGAAAGAAAGAATCTTGTTTTGCACAAATGTGGAGAATGGCACGGCACTCGGAGCACAAAAAGATTTTATTTTTGAAATTGAGAGATGAGTTCTTAACTGGGTATTGAGCCTACGACTGACCACAGCCAAAACGACTCAAAAATGGAAAACAAAGGTAAAATAACCTAAACACAACGAGACACGCTCGGAACGACTCAAAACAAGATTTGAGACAAACAAAATAAAAGACACGACATACAGACGTGCACAGGGAGCCTGTTTCTTCGGGTATTGTTTCCCACCCTTTCTCATTTGTGATTCTCACATCACTCGGCCCTCAAGCTCTGTTTTTATGAAAAAAGCCCTTTTCTCGCTTTTCCTCTCATCGCACATCTCTCTATTATTCAATCTCTCATTTTTAATCCCTCCCCTGGGTAGTTGATGAATGAACAGGAAGTCGCGGGTTCTTACCCCTGGTATTCTGCTAGATTCTCTTCTTCTGCTCACAACAGTGAACTCTCCTGCAGAGGGGTTGCACTAAGATGGGGTGTATAGCAAATCTGCTGCTGACATCGGTTGATGATGCTCTGCCGGGGTGCTTGGACGTAATCAGATCTGTCCATATGAGGGAGCGAAATATCTTGATCCATTCCAGCTCGTGCTTCGCACTTGGCTTGATACCTCGTTGTTTGGAGGATATGAGAGCTTTCTGCCCTTTTGCGGTTAGCTTCAGTGATGCCCTTTCTGGCGAACAAGGTGCCCTTCTTGGCAAGTATGGTGCCCATTCTGGCAAATGCATTGTCAACGGGGAAAAGACAGAACACCTAACTCAACTGTGCCCCTAGTTCATCATTTTGACCATTTTTTATTTTGTTTTCTACTAAAACAATTTTGACCAAAATGAGAGCTAGATTAACACACTTGTTCGATTTTCTAATTTAAAATCATGCAAGTCAGGCTATGAGCACTGAAAATTTTCCTTTTTTGGGTCCAAGAAAATGGTCCAATTTTGGAAAAATAGGATAATTTTCAAGAGAATCAGTCAACCTCAGTAAAAATTCTCAAAAATCATTTTGGCAAACAGCCACAACCTCAAATCGGAAGGAAAACTGCCCCTTGTCTGAAGGACACCGCATGGCAACGGAAAGTTGCCCCTTGTTTGAATAGCACCACGGCACACTGTATGGCAATGGAAAGTTGTCCCTTGTTTGGATAGCACCGCAGCGCATTGTAATTAGTCCTCACAGTGACGATCACAACCGAACTCTCGGATACAGAGAAGGCAAAGATGATCAAAACCATTACATGGACATAATCAATTTGGAAGTGTTTGTGGCTGGACTTCAGGATGAAGTTGCCTACGTATCCCAAACATGGGAATCAAGCCTTACGTAGTTCCGGTGTTAAGGTACACTCGGGTATTAACCTCTCCTTTTGCGCTCTAACTTTTGCCAAGGCCGCCCTTCCGGGTTTTCAACCTTGCGAGCTCTATTTTTCTTTTCTTTTCATTTCTTTTCTTTTTCTGTTTTTTTTTTTATCTTTTCTTTTTCATTCTTTTTTTTTTCTTCATTTTTCTTTTTTTTTGTATCTTTTCTTTGCATTTTTTTTCTTTCCTTTGCTCTAACGTTTGCCTGGGTCGCCCTTTCGGGTTTTCGGCCCAGTGAGCCTCTCAAGGGTAAAAGTGTAGCTTTGTCCATGTCAAATGGTTTTGAGATCCTGAAGTCATTTGAATCTAGGAGAATGGCTGCTGTCTGCTGATGATGTAGAAGTCCATCCAATGGGGGCTGAATTTGCTCCTGGTGTTACGGATAGGAACTCGGTTGTCCTTCAGTAATGTCTTCTTCTTTCCTCCCTTCTGGGATTTGGCATTCTTGCCGATCTTCATCTTTGACTCTTCGAGCACATCTGACATTTTTGCCTCTAGTTCGAGGGGTGCTCCTGATCTAGCTTCACAAGCTTCTTGATCTGACTTTTCTTGCCCCTAGTTCGCGGGCTGCTTCAAATCTGGCCACATAGGCCTCACATCATGATTGGCCTTGGAACATTTTGAATCCAAGTTCAATGTTTGAAATCAAGAGGGGTTGGGTCTTGAGGCTGAGAGCGATCCTAAGCTGCACAATCTCAAAAGTGATTCCATACAGGTCTTTGCAGGACAGCACAAAACATTTTTTGAAATTTTTTTTTAAGAAAACGACTAATCGCTCGCTCTAAAGACATTGTAGAACCAATCTGGATCAAGCTAGGATCCTTCTCAATACTCACATTAACAAGCATGATCTCAATCATTAAGGGCTTAGCATGCCTCTCTTTCTCTCAGTTTGATCAAAGTTTTGCAAATCGTGAGGAATTTCTTCCTCTTCGTTTTCATCACAATGTTCAAAAAGTTTTGAAAAACTTAGGTCAATGCAATGATTTAAAGGTGTAGAAGAGCAGGTGAGATGGACTGCCGTTTCACTCAAATTTGCACAATAGGCAAAAGGCAGAAGCAAACACAAGAGTGTGAAAATTCACTGCTGTTCCATTCATAACTTCTGGCATAACTGGCTCCAAGACAAAAACAGACTCAAGAGAAAGCAAAAAGACAAACACAAAACAAAACAGTGATGCCCGAGGGAACACCCTCGGAATCACCCGACTCTAACAAAACAGGATTGACTCGATACAACAAGACAGACTCAACAAGACAGACTCGACAGGACTGACTTGATACAACAAGACTGACTCAACAAGACAGACTCAACAGGTTTGACTCGATACAACAAGACAGACTCAATACCCAAGTTAGAAAGTACAAAAACCAGCATTCACAAATGATCGAAACAGTGCGTGCCACACGCGACATCTGGAGTAAACTGAATGCCGCCTGCAGGTGGTTCATCCCTTGATCACATAACAACATAGGTCTAGAGTACCCGAGGGATATCAGACCCTTCTGAAGCTATGGTTCCAAGACTACTTAGCAAAAGAGAAAACAGACAGCATCTCAACCTAATTTCACCAGAACCATCATGAGCGAAGCTGAATGACTGCACTCCCTACAGAATTCTGCCCAAAATTCTGCCCTGTAAACTGATACCCTCAGGTAAAACTGATTCTTCCAAATACTGATGCCCGCAGGCCTGATGCCCGGACTCCCAAACTGATACATGCATTCCCTATAGAGACACACTCTAAAAGCACATAGCAAGCAAGTAAGAGCCAAAACACCCCTATGTTGGGATAGGGTTTCCCTGTCTTATTTTGTCAGGAGTTAGGGTTTCACTACACATGCAGCGGTTTCAAACCTAAACTCGGGTAAACAACCTGTCCTAGTTTGGAATGGTCACTACAGATTCCGAATATGCACTAGGTCAAATAGTCAAAAAGGGTGCCCCGGTAAAACTAGGGTTTGTGTTCCCATCGTGGTAGAGCCCGTAACCGGTCAGCCTTATGGCACGCTTCTCAAAGCGAGCCTCCGGCAAACCGTTCAGGAATAGTAGATGGCAAACACGGTGTCCTAGGCGCACCAATGCAAATGCAATGCAAAGAAACACATAAGTGTAATCAAAACAAGATATCATGAGTTCGAGTCAAGTTCTCTAAACTCCCTAGCAGAGTTGCCAGAAACTGTAGACGTCCCCGAACGTCCCAGGAGGGAATCCCGTTTTGTTCGTTTTGGGCTCACTACAGTTCGGACTCAATGTCACGGTCCTGTATCTAATCTCGCAGAGTGCAATGCAAGACCGATGAATTATCAAAGAGTCCAAGTCTGGCAAATCGTTATTGGAAAACAGATTTTTTGTAAAGAAGTGCCAAACATGGACTACTTTGCCAGATACAGAGTCGCCACCTAAATATTTTATTTTGAGGGAATTTAGGAAACCCTGACTCGTGCCTAAGGCCACGTGTCCGTCATCACCAAAGTTGCCTTATCTCGGGAACTTGGGTACGATTGGGGAAGGTCACTTCGTGAGCACCCCCGTTCACCTGATCAAAGATCGGCCTCTACTAACCATGATATCAGGTTTTGAAAACATATATACTCTTATTCTGGTTATTAGCTTAGATTTACTATGTGATGCACACACATACAAGTATAGACCGGATCGCCTGAATTGGAACAAAACATTTCATGTTTGTTTTTTAAAGCAGTTTGCTACTCGCAAGTAGGCTAAAATGAAGATTTTGCCACCCTCGGGTGGGCTTAGGAAAGATGATTTGGCCACTATCTAGTGGGCTTAAAACTCACAGTCAATGCATTATTCTAATTCAGATAATCCAACCTTCACCCACAAGCATTCATGCAGTTATATCACATAAGCAAATAGCCTCATGGTAAGCATGCTATCATGGCAGTCACTCACACACATGCAAGGATGCTAAAGCATAAAAGCTTACCTAGTACTCCGAGCCAAAACAAAAGCTAGTTAGTAATCAAATGTATGATCCTAGCTTATGTTAAGATGGCTAATGCAACGCATGCAAAAATGCAACTAGAAATAGGCTCGGCTATTCTAAGATGGCATATGAAATGCAACAGATAGCATGTATTCAACTTTGGAATGGAAAATACAATGCAGTTAGTATGATGCGCCGAGCCCGGTGCATGCAATACAAATGAATGATGCAAACATGCGAGCATAAAGATGCTAATTGAAATATGCCCTAGTACTAACCATCAAAAGCAGGTAAGTAAAAGGGAGAAACAAATGGAGGTTGGAAGACATGCATCACACACACACACGCTTATTACATAATTCGCCCTCTCTCGGAGGGACCAAAAGAATAATACAAATTAATTAACTAACATGATAATTAAATATTACACAACCACTTAACTAATTAAACAAAATTAATTAAGTTACGAAAGCAATAAAACAACCTCAGAAAGAGGGTCAAATACACACATGCTCGGCTTCGCTTGGAAATCCAACGCCATGCTCATGCTGCCTCTGTTTACACTGCTTTATGCCTCTGAAAATTGCAAAAGTCCCAAGATTGGTTCTGGAACACTCCCTGAACACTGTGGGATGTCACCGACCAAGAGGAAACATCACCGGCCATGGGAAACTGGTCATCGACCAAAAGTATGGCTCTCGGCCAAAAATATGTAGTCGGCCGGCACTCAATGTGGTCGGTCGGCTATCCATTCCTGCAGAATCTTGTTTGACAGCAGCAGAGGACAAACAGAGCATGGCAAAGCATTTATGATGCAATATTTGCACAACCAACCTCCCTATCATGTTATGAACTCAATGAAGGATGGTCCTCGACCCTCGGGCCACCAATCACGCATTTCGATGCATGATGGCCCAAGAGGCCAAGTGTGCATTTCAATCTCAAATGTAATGCACACAAACACATAAGGCCCCCAATCTCTATCATGATTGATCAAGAGGGATGGGATGCATGCAATGATATGCAACCTAAGCATGCAAACTAAGCATGCAATATGAGCATGTGAACAAGTATGCAAACATGCAAGCATGTAACAAGTATGCAAGCTAACAAGCATGCAAAATGCAACTTAAACATGCAAGTATGCAAGACATGTAACAACATGTTAAGCAACTTAATCAAAGATGCATGCCAAATGCGATATCACTTAAACATGCAACAACATATTAATAAAACAAATATGTAACAACATGCAAGGCGAGCATGCAAGAACATGCAAAGGATGGACTTACACCAAGATGGACAGCTCTCTAATAGGTCCAAAACAGTGGCCATATGAGATGAGAACAAGGCCCAAGATTCATGCGAACATGCGCAATGTAAGGGCTCCAAGCCTAAGGCACAAAATGCAACTCTCCAAGAGCAATGCAAGGATGAAACATGGCATACAATGGCATACATTCCAGCTCTGAAATGGCATACTAAATGATTCCAAAATGACTCTGAAGCATGCAAACACTCATGATATGCATGGTAGGGGCCTCAAAACCCAAGACTAGCCTAAGCATTTACACTATAGCTATACAAAGCATGAGTGATATGGCCATGGCAGCCCAAAAAAGTCCTAGGATAGCCCAAAATAAGCATAAAATCATGTTAGAGTAAAGCCAAAATATGCTAGGATGATGAGTCAAAGCATCATGCACAAGAGGCTAGTAAACAAGATTTATTCTACACCTATATGGAGCATGCAAAGGATGACCAAACCAACTATGGATAAGGTCATGATATGGTAAAAAATTACCAAAAACATGCTGAAATGTAAACCAAACAAGCTAACAAGACATGACAAAGCATGAAGCATGTGAAGCTAGTTTAGGGGATTTACACTACAAGTGTATAAAGCATTCAAGGGGTCACTAAACCAGCCCAAAAAAGATTCATGACATGCCAAAATATGACCAAATACCCACTGAAATGCATCCAATACATCCAAGAATGAGGTGCTACTTTGAAAAGCTATGAAGGGGGTTGCTCTACACATGCAAGAGGCAAGCCTTAAATGACAAAAATAGCTCTGGAAAGAGTTCAAGAAGGCCCTAAAACTCACTAAAAAAGGCCTGAACCGAGCTCAAGAAGTGTGCAAATATGGGCTCCTTTGTAAGGCCAAAAATGCAAGTAAACAAGACAATAAGGAGAGGGGGTGGCCCTCTCCTTCTTAGGACCTCAAAACACCATCCCCACCACTGAAATCCCTCTGGATTTCAGTGGTGAGAGGGCCAATACAAGGTGGTCCCGAAGCGCACAAAAAAGGCACAAAAATGAGGCCAAACAAGGCTTAAGAGGGGGTAAACAACCCCAAACACAAAAGTAATCTTAAACAAACTTCAAAAGCATGCAAAAACAGAACTTTTATCAGTTATAACTTAAGCTCAAAACAGCATGCAAGATAGGCTTAAAGTCTATGCAAAAATGGGGACTAAAGAGGGTGTTTCTCACCCTTGATGCACAGCTGCGAAACCAGCAGGTTCTTGGACCAAAAACCAGTCCCTTAGCCTCTGAAAATGGCCTCCAAGATGCTTAGGTTGATGATGGAGGTGTTAGGCTAAGAGTTGGTGTGCAAAGGGGCCAAGAACCAAGTAATTTGGAGCTCAAAATAGAGAGATATAGAGATGTATATTGTTTGCCTTAGCAAAAAAATTTTGGAACCCTTGCAATGGAAGAGGAGCTCTTCTTTTATAGAGGAACAAAGGTCCAAGCTTCTTGGAGAAGCTTGGAGCAAAGGGGCCAAGCTTCTCTTAGAAGCTTGTAGCAAAAGGGCCAAGCTTCTTGAGGAAGCTAGAGCAAAGGGGTCAAGCTTTCTCAAGAAGCTAAGTAAAGGGTTCAAGCTTCTCTAAGAAGCCAAAACAAAAGGGTCAAGCTTCTTGGAGAAGCTAGAGCAAAAGGGTCAATGCTTCTTGGAGAAGCTAAAAAGGTTCAAACTTCTTGGAGAAGCTAAAACCAAGGGTTTAAAAGGTTCAAGCTTCCTCAAGAAGCTAAAACCAAGGGTTCAAAAGGTTCCAGCTTCCTCAAGAAGCTAAAACCAAGGGTTCAAAAGGTTCAAACTTCCTCAAGAAGCTAAAACAAGGGTTCAAAAGGTTCAAACCTCCTCAAGAAAAGGTCTCAGCCAGAAAAAGTGGCCGATTGATCAAAACAATGGCCGGCCGACAAAAACATTGCCGACTGGCCAACACCTTTGGCCGGTAGCAAGAAAACAGGGCCGGTGGCCTTAAGCCATGGTCGGTGAGGTGTGGGGATGGCCAACAAGCCATTCCCTGCCCTCAGAGGCAAAAACCCAAGTGCTTGGTCCACAACCAAGCACAAAAAAGATAAGTTAAGAGATCTTGAGGCAAGGCGCGTAGCCAAGACCCCCGAGAACTCAAAACGAACACGAGCATGGATGATCATCGAGTGTTCAAATGATGACGTCCAAGTCTTGAGGATGGTCAAAAATGGGGTGTCTACAATACCTTGTAGGCTGTCCCAAGCACCTATCATCAACCGCTACGTTTCCCAACAGAACATGGCATTGAGCAAATCCGCGGCTCCCAGAAATCGGCACAAGCATGTTATCTCCTTGCGACCAAAACACCAAAGGAACTGCAAGTAAACTCCATTGAGGTGCCGAATTGGGAGATCCTTGATGACATTGGGCGGCATCCAAACGAGAAGGCCACGGAAGGTTTAGACCGAGTTGGCATCGATAGAAGCCCAGAAAAGTTCTTCATGATCGGCGCTTCTCTGAATCAGGCCGACAGGCAGCAACTGATCTCTTTCTTGCTCAACAACCTCGACGTCTTTGCGTGGACTCCGTACGAAATGCCGGGAATAGACCCGTCAGTTTCACAGCACCATCTGAATGTCGATCCCAAATGTAAGCCGATCATTCAGAAAGGCCGGCGGTCAGCCACGGAGCACACTGCCGCCGTTGTTGAGGAGGTAGATAGACTGCTTGACGCCGGGGCAATTAGAGAAGTCACTTACCCTACGTGGCTCTCCAATACAGTGGTGGTGAAGAAGAAAAATGGGACTTGGCGAGTGTGCATCGATTTCACGGATCTGAACAAAGCTTGCCCCAAAGACTGTTTTCCTCTACCCAGAATCGACCAGCTTGTCGATGCGACGGCACGCCATCAACGCATGAGCTTCCTCGATGCTTACAGAGGCTACCATCAAATCGTCATGCATCCAGATGACCAGGACAAAATCGCATTCCTCACCCCAAGAGGAACCTACTGCTGCAAAGTTATGCCTTTTGGGCTGAAGAATGTAGGGGCAACCTACCAAAGACTGGTCACCGCCATGTTCAAAGAGCAACTCGGCCACACTGTGGAAGTATACATCGACGATATGGTGGTCAAGTCCAAAGAAGAACGGAATCATATAGCCAATCTAGAAAAGACATTCAGTATCTTACGCAAATACAGAATGAAACTGAACGCTTCCAAGTGTGTGTTCGGAATCGGCTCTGGTAAATTCCTGGGTTACATTGTCAATCACCGAGGAATCAAAGCCAACCCGAGGCAAGTCACAGCAATCTTGGAACTCGGCTCCCCCCGTTCAGTAAAAGAAGTCCAAAAGTTGATGGGGATGGCCGCTGCACTCAATAGGTTCATCAGTCAGTCTACAGATCGCTGTCGACAATTCTTTCAGACATTACGGCAGGGTAAGGCTTTTGAATGGTCCACCGAATGCGAAACAGCTTTCAACGGACTCAAGACCTACCTCCGCTCAGTACCTCTCTTGACAACACCCGCCACTGGTGACCCGCTCATTCTATATTTGGCAGTATCCGATAGGGCCATCAACGCCGTACTACTAAAAGAGGTGGAGGGGGAGCAACGGCCAGTGTATTATGTGAGCAAGGCAATGGTTGACGCCGAAACACGCTACCTTCCGCTGGAAAAACTCATCTTAGCCCTAGTCATAGCGGCAAGAAAACTGATGCATTACTTTCAGGGACATAGCATTGGGGTGCTAACAGATTATCCCCTCCGATTAGTACTTCGGAGTGCAGAAGCATCAAGACGTGTTTCAAAATGGGCTCTTGAACTCGGCCAATACGACATTCAGTTTTTACCTAAAACCGCAATCAAGGGGCAGGTGTTGGCCAACTTTGTTGTCGAATTCACCGGCGAGCTTGCCAATCTCAAACCTGACGAAGTTCGACCAAAGCTAAACTGGAGAATTTATGTCGGGGATATTTGGCAATTATACTGTGATGGATCGTCTAACCAAAGGGGCAGCGGCGCTGAAGTTGTAATCATGTCTCCAGACGGCGCAGTAATTGAGCAAGCTGTCAAGCTTGGCTTCGAAGCATCAAATAACGAAGCCGAATACGAAGCCCTTCTAGCCGGTCTGCGGAATGCGCACCTTCTCGGCGCTCGGCGTCTGCTTGTGTTTTGTGATTCAAAATTGGTAATCAGTCAGCTAAATGGGGAGTACGCGGCAAGAAACGACCGTATGGTGGCCTATATGGAAACGGCCAATTCCTTGTTAGCAAAATTTGACCATCACGAACTGAACCAAATAACACGCGACCAGAACACACACGTGGATGCCTTGGCGTGCCTAACCTCCGCCATCAATTCTGAGATCAAACGGACCATCGAAGTAGGTTTCATCCCGGAGCCGAGTATTAGCCCTTCGGAGGAAATCAATGTCAACGTTATAGAATCCGCACCAAACTGGATGAACCCCATTGCTGCATTCCTTTCTTCTGAACAACTCCCAGAGGACAAAAAAGAAGCACACAAGCTGCGAAATAAAGCCCTGCGATACTATCTGGATCCGCAAGGAGGGCTTTATAAAAAGTCCCTCTCTGGTCCATATTTGGAATGCGTGCACCCAACAAAGTGGAGGAGCTTCTGACAGAGATACATGAGGGCAGTTATGGTGCCCATTCTGGCAGACGCTCCTTGGCCCATCGAGCTATAACACAGGGGTATTATTGGTCGACAATGAGAGCTGACGCAGAGAGTTATGTAAAAAAATGTAAACAGTGCCAAAAGCTCTCCCCATTAACCCATCTGCCTGCCGAAGGGTTGAACTCTATCACCAGCCCCTGGCCGTTTGCTCAGTAAGGACTTGATATCGTAGGACCATTGCCGAGGGCCCCAGGGAACAAGCGATTCTTAATCGTCGCGACAGATTACTTCACAAAATGGGTCGAAGCGGAGGCTTTAACACATATATGAGATGCCGACTTTAAACGCTTTGTATGGAGAAACATCATAACACGATTCGACATTCCGAGAGCTCTCATCTCAGACAATGGCACCTAGTTCGATTGTGGTGTATATCGAGAGTTATGCAGCAAATATGGCATTCGGCCTTACTTCTCTACACCGGCATACCCCCAAAGCAATGGTCAAGCCGAAGCCTCTAACAAATCCATCTAAAGGCAAATGGGTCGAAGAATTGCCGAGTGTATTGTGAGCTTATCGTACTACGCCGAGGAGATCCACTGGAGAAACGCCGTTTGCTCTATGCTTTGGAACCTAGGCAATCTTACCCCTGGAAATTGGCCTCCCAACTTTGAAATCGCAAGTTTTTGATACAGGCCGAAACGACATGATGCTTGCCCTGGATCTGATTCTAATCGAAGAACGAAAAGACCGCGCCCCGGCATCCATGGCACGGTATCAGCAGCAGCTCGCCAAGTGTATAATCAGCGAGTTCAGTTGCGCCAATACACAACAGGAGAGTTGGTCCTAAAGAAGGTACGTCCAGCCGACTGGAGACCGGCTGATGGAAAATTGGGTCCAAACTGGGACGACACCTATCAGATAGAATCCATCGCAGGAACAGGGGCATACCGGCTCTCAGACATGTTAGGAAGAAGCCTGCCACGGCCTTGGAATTCAACACATTTACGTAAATTCTATCATTGACCCGACTTGTGGGCTTGATACTTGTACATACTCCACCTTTGCAATACAAAGCTTCTCGTTTTCTCAAGCTCGCTCTCAAGCCTTTAAGGGCCGATTAAACCTTCTAAGGCCAAAATAAAGTCTCCGAATTCAGAGCCCCCTTTTGCTGCATGACACCTTAGGGCCGATTAAGTCTCCGGATTCGGAGCCCCTTTTGGTGCATGACACCTTAGGGCCAATTAAGTCTCCGGATTCGGAGCGCCCTTTGTGGATATCACGATTGGCCAAAATAAAGTCTCCGGATTCGAAGCCCCTTTTGGTGCATGACACCATAGGGCCGATTAAGTCTCCGGATTCGGAGCGCCCTTCGTGGATATCACGATTGGCCAAAATAAAGTCTTCGAATTCGGACCCCTTTTGGCGTATAACATCTTAGGGCCGATTAAGCCTCTTAAGGCCGATTAAGACTCCGAATTCAGAGCACCCTTCGTGGATATCACAATTGACCAAAATAGTCTCCGGATTTGGAGCCTTTGTGAGAGATGCATTCGGACCACTGGCCGAATAAATATTCACTGAGAATTGTTCTTAATTCGAGCTGGTCAATGCATGTTTAAACATTTGCACCACGCAACACAAAACTTGCCAGTAAGTTGAAATAAGACGTTTAATTAAGCGCATAACATTTCAAGACCAAATACGAACGCTGAAAATAAAAGAAATCCTATTTGTTCGACGCGTAGTCTGTTCTCACGTTCCAAAGTCTATTTATTCGGCACCCTCATCGTCGCTCTTCTCAATTTCGAAATCGGAATAGGGTAAGTAGTGATGATGATACAGGGGCGAACCCGAGTCAATGCCCACGGCTTCGAGAGCTTTCTCGGTTTGAAGGGCCTTGATCCAGCCGTGCTTCTGGTCGGCCATGTTTTCAAGCGCAAGCGCCGATCAATCTGTGCCTCAGCCAGCCCACGAGTTAGGCCCATTCGGTTTCCCAAGATTCGGCTTCTCAAGCTCGCGCCTTGGCTAAGGCAAGGGCAGATTTACTAATCTGGTCGGCCATGTTTTCAAGCGCAAGCGCTGATCAATCTGTGCCTCAGCCAGCCCACGAGTTAGGCCCATTCGGCTTCTCAAGCTCGCGCCCTAGCTAAGGCAAGGGCAGATTTAGTAATCTGGTCGGCCATGTTTTCAAGTGCAAGTGCCGATCAATCTGTGCCTCAGCCAGCCCACGAGTTCGGCCCATTTGGCTTTGCAAGCTCACGCCCTGGCTAAGGCAAGCGCAGATTTACTAATCTAGTCGACCAAATACCTAAGCTAAGCAGCCGATCTAAACATAACCGAAAGCAATATCATTCATCAACAACATTTTACTTAGCAAGTTGAGCACAACTCATGAAATTTGTATACGCAAATTACTAAACAAAAAGCTACAAGCCCACATGAAAATGCCTAGCAAAAAAACTATAACTGTAGCAACACATGAAAAATACCAAATTAAAAACTGCAAAAATACATTCGACATCCTAAAAACTATGTCAGTCGCCCAAATTAGTCATCGGAATCCAACTCCAATGGCTCAACATCCACTTGCTCATACGGTATTGGCATAATCAATGAAACTTTAGCAGCAGCAAGGGCTTTGTGCCAGCCATGTTTGAATCCCCGATTTTCAAACTTGGGGACTTGGTCCAAATACTCAGCGAGTCCAGCATTTTTCTTGGCCTCAAATACTTTGGAAGCCTCCAAGTTGGCTGTTTCCTTCGCCGCCTTCATTTCAGCCAACTCAGCCTCCAGTTTGGAGACCGCCTTCTGGGCCAATTTGAGCGTATCTTCGCTCGCGTCCGCCTCCTTCTCGGCATCCGATCTCAATTGATCCGCGCTACGAGCCCTCTCCACCTCGGCGTCGGCCCTTGAGGCTTCCTTGTTCGCCCTCAAAGCTTTGACCTCGTCCCTTCTCCTCTGGCCCTCAACTTTCTTTCGTAAACGACCAATCTGTTTGACGGCATCACGATGGCGACGACCCATATCGGCTATCCTTCTGACGGTCTGCAAAATAAGAATTTAAAACCATAACTTCAACAGTATTTGGATTAAGTGAAGCAAAGTCTGAATATGTACCAAAAATGCCGATTGGGCAGCTAGTGCTGTCGCATTCAGATCTGGTTCCATCTGGAAAGCCTCCCTGTCAGACGGCAATGACACGGACGTAGCCAAGCTGAATGCGACTTCTAGATCTTTAAGCGCCGAAGCGTCAGAAGAAACCGGCATGTTTTTTATCGTCGGCTGAATGACAAAAGGAATGATCACATTCGATCCCTCTAATCGAGGACGTTTGCCGCCTTGTTCTTCTGAGCCGGCCTCAAACTCGGCAGGGCGTTTCTTTGCCTCTTCCTCAACTTCTTGGCCGGCCTATACGATCAAAGTAGATTCAGCATTCTGATTTTTTACCGTCTCCACCTCAATAACGCGCAAGGACTCTGATTCGCTAATAGGCAAGAAGAGTTGAGATTCGGTGGCGGGTGGTACTTCAAACGGAAGGGCCTCCACTCTTCGCCGCGTGGCCAACCTTTCCACATTCGCCTTCCTGGCAAGTTTTGTCAGGCTTAACCCGGCCATGTCTTCGGGGCCTACGGCGGGAAGATCCTCTAAGCCGTGAAAAACGCCGTCAAGTGAAAGATCCCCTCGGCCCGAAGTGGATGGAGGATCAGCCGAATTTAATACCTCGTCAGACTCGGTTTCGTACTGATCTGATTCGATAACATTAGCTACATCTCGCTCCGAATCAGACCCTACGCTATTCACCATGGCGTAATCAATTTCGGGTTCCGTGGCCGATAAGGCCTTCAATTTAATTTCCAAAGCAGATTATTTAGATAGATATTCCTACGGTGAACAGATAGAAACCCAAAATCACATACATTCACATAATGGCATACAAAATCATGTTAAACACATAATCATATTCAAATTAAGGACCAATTAGCATATTACGGAACAAGGGTATCACAAATTTACAATGTAATTTTCTGAGAATTTACTGGGAATTTACTGAGTAATTTACTGAGAATTTACTGTGTAATTTATTGAGAATTTACAAGGAATTTACTCAGTAATTTACTGAGTAATTTACTCAGAATGTACAGGGTATTTACTGACAAATTTATTGAGAATTCACTACAAATTTACTAAGTAATTTAATGAGAGTTTACTGGGAATTTACTGAGAATTTACTGAGTAATTTATTGAGAATTTACTGAGTAATTTACCGAGAATTTAGTTTGTAATTTACTGAGTAATTTACTTATAATTTATTGGGAATTTACTAAGTAATTTACTGAGAATTTACTAGGAATTTACTAAGTAATTTATTAATAATTTACAGGTAATTTACTGAGAATTTAAAGGGAATTTACTCTTTAATTTACTAAAAATTTACATAGTAATTTACTTATAATTTACTTGGAATTCACGGAGTAATTTTCTAAGAATTTACTGAGTAATTTACTGAGAATTTCTTGGGAATTTACTGTTAATTTACTGGGATACTGAGTAATTCAATGAGAATTTATAGGGAATTTACTGGGAATTTAGAAAGAATTTACTAGGAATTTACTGAGACTTTACTGAGAATTTATTGAGAATTTAATCGAAATTTATTGAGTAATTTAAGGAGAATTTATTGGGAATTTACTAAGAATTTACAAGGAATTTACTCTGTAATTTATTGAGAATTTACAGGGAATTTACTAAGTAATTTACTAAAAATTTACATGGAATTTACTGAGTAATTTAGGGAGAATTTATTGAGAATTTTCTGAGACTATACTGAGTAATTTAGTGAGAATTTATTGTGAATTTGCACGGAATTGACTGAGTAATTTAATTAGAATTTATAGGGAATTTACTGAGAATTTACTGAGAATTTATTGTCAATTTACTGAGTAATTTATTGTGATTTTTCTGGGAATATACTGAGAATTTACTGAAAATTTACTGAGAATTTACCCGAAATTTGCTGGGAATTTACTGAGCAATTTACCGGGAATTTACTGAGTATGTACTGGAAATTTACTAAGTAATTTACTGCAAATTTACTAAGTAATTTATTGGGAATTTACTGAGTAATTTACTGAGAATTTACTGAAAATTTACTAAGTAATTTAATGAAAATTTACTGAGAATTTACAAAAAATTTACTTTGTAATTTACTGAAAATTTTCTTGGAATTTACTCAGTAATTTATTGAGAATTTTCTGGGAATTTTCTGCGTAATTTACTGAGTAATTTACTGGGAATTTTCTGGTAATTTACTGAGAATTTACAAGGAATTTACTAAGTAATTTACTGAGAATTTATTGGGAATTAACTGAGAATTTACAGTGAAATTACTGAGTAATTTACTGAGAATTTACAAGGAATTAATTGAGTAATTTACTGAGAATTTACTCGGAATTTATTAAGAAATTTATTGGGAATTTACTGAGTAATTTAATTAGAATTTATAGAGAATTTACTAGAGATTTAATGAGTAATTTACTAAAAATAAACAGGAAATTTACTAAGTAATTTACTGTGAATTTACTAAGTAATTTACTAGGAATTTATTGAGTAATATAATGAGAATTTATTGGGAATTTTCTGAGAATTTACTGGGAATTTACTTGATAATTCAATGAGAATTTTCTGGGAATTTACTTAGTAATTTACTGAGAATTTACTGTGAATTTTCAGGGTAATTTACTGAGTAATTTACTGAGAATTTACTGAGAATTTATTGAGAATTTATAAGGAATTTACTGAGTAATTTAATGAGAATTTACTCGAAATTTTCTGAGCAATTTACTGGGAATTTACGGGCAATTAACTTAGAATTTACTGGGAATTTACTGAGTAATTTACTGGAAATTTAAAAAGCAATTTACTGAGAATTTAATAGGTAATTTACTGGGTAATTAACTGAGAATTCACTCGGAATTTACCGAGTAATTTACTGGGAATTTACTTAGTAACTTACTGAGAATTTACTTGGAATTGTCTGAGTAATTAACTAAGAATTTACTGGGAATTTACTGAGTAATTTACTGGAAATTTATAGGAAATTTCTTGAGTAATTTATTGGAAATTTACTAGGAATTTACTGCGAATTTACTGAGTAATTTAATGAGATTTTACTGGGAATTAACTGGAAATTTACAGAGTAATTTACTGAGAATTTACTTGGAATTCACAGAGAATTTACTTTGTGATTTACTAAGAATTTACAGGGAATTTACTCAGTAATTTAAGGAGAATTTATTGGTAATTTACTTTGTAACTTACTGAGAATTTGTTGGGAATTTACTCAGTAATTTACTGAGAACTTATTGGAAATTTACTAAGTAATTTACTAATAATTTATAGGTAATTTACTGAGAATTTACAGGGAATTTACCCTTTAATTTACTTTGAATTTACTGAGTAAGTTTACTGATGATTTACTAGGAATTTACTTTGAATTTACTGAGTAATTAACTGAGAATTTATTGGGAATTTACTGAGTAATTTACTGAGAATTTATTGGGAGTTTACTGAAAATTTATTGAGTAATTTAATGAGAATTTACAGGTAATTTACTGAGAATTTTCTACGAATTTACTGAATAATTTACTGGGAATTTACTAGTAATTTCCTGATAATTTACTGGGAATTTACTGAGTATTTTAAGGAGAATTTAGTGACAATTTTTTGATAATTTATTTAGAATTTATTAAGTAATTTACTGAGAATTTACTTGGAATTTACTAAGTAATTTATTAAAAATTTAAATGGAATTTACTGAGTAATTTACAGGGAATTTACTGAGTAATTTAATTAGAATTTACTAGGAATTTACTGAGAATTTTTTGTCAATTTACTAAGTAATTGACTGAGAATTTACTTAGAATTTACGGAGAAATTCATTGAGAATTTACTTGGAATTTACCGAGAATTTATAGTAAATTTACTGTGAATTTTCAGGGAATTTATAGAGAATTTACTGGTAATTTACTGAGTAATTTATTGTGACTTTTCTGGGAATATCCTGAGAATTTACTTGGAATTTACTGAGTATGTACTAGGAATTTACTGAGAATTTACTGGGAATTTACTCAGAATTTACTGAGAATTTACTAAGTAATTTTTTGAAAATTTACTGAGTAATTTACTGAGAATTTACTGGGAATTAACTGAGAATTTACGGGGAATTTACTTCGTAATTTAATGAGAATTTTCTGGAAATTTACTCTGTAATTTACTCAGAATTTTCTTGGAATTTTCTGGGTAATTTACTGAGTAATTTACTAGGAATTTACTCAGAAATTTACTGAGAATTTACTGACTAATTTATAGAGAATTTACTGAAAATTTAATTAGTAATTTAATAATAATTTACTGGGAATTTACTGTGTAATTTACTAAGAATTTAATGGGAATTTACTAAGTAATTTACTCAGAATTTACGGAAAATTTACTATGTAATTTACTGAGAATTCACTGGTAATTTTCTGAGTAATTTACTGAGAATTTACTGAATAATTTATTGGGAATTTGCTAAGTAATTTACTGAGAATTCACTGGGAATTTACTGAGTAATTTACTGAGAATTTGCTAAAAATTTACACAGTACTTTACTGGGAATTTACTAAGTAATTTTTTGAGAATTTATTTGTAATTTACTGAGAATTTACTGGAAACTTACTTGGAATTTAATGAAAATTTACTCAGTAATTTATTGAGAATTTAATGGGAATTTACTGAGAAGTTACTTGTGATTTACTGAGTAATTTACTGAGAATTTACTGAGTAATTTACTGAGAATTTACGGGGAATTTACTCACTAATTTGCTGAGAATTTACTGGGATTTGACTGAGTAATTTACTAAGAATTTACTGAGAATTTACTCGAAATTTACTGAGTAATTTGCTGGTAATTTACTAGGAATTTACAGAGTAATTTAATATGAATTTACTGAGAATTTATTAGGAATTTATTTTGAATTTATTGAGTAATTTAATAAGAATTTACTGAGTAATTTACTGAGAATTTACTGAAAATTTACTGAGAATTTACTAGGAATTTACAAAGTAATTTGCTGAGAATTTACTGCGAATTTACACAGTAATTTATTGAGAATTTACTGAGTAATTTTCTGAGAATTTATTAGGAATTTACTAAGTAATTTGCTGAGAATTTATTGGGAATTTAATGGGAATTTACCGAGTAATTTACTAGGAATTTACTGGAAATTTACTAAGAATTTACTCAGTAATTTGCGGAGAATTTACTGGGAATTTCCTGAGTAATTTACTGAGAATATATACAGTAATTCACTCACAATTTTTTTGAAATTTACAGAGTAATTGCCTGAGAATTTATTGGGAATTTACAGAGTAATTACCTGAGAATTTGTTAGGAATTTACTAAGTAATTAACTTAGAATTTACTGGAATTTACTGAGTAATTTAATAATAATTTACTGGAAATTAACTGGGAATTTACTGAGGAATTTACTCAAAATTTCCTGGGAATTTATTGAGTGATTTAATAAGAATTCACTGGTAGTTTACTGAGTAATTTACAAAGAATTTACTGGGAATTTCCTAGGAGTTTACTGCCTAATTTGCTGAGAATTTACTCAGAATTTACTGAATAATTTACTGAGAATTTAGAGGGAATTTGCTAAGTAATTTACTAGGAATTTACAAGGCATTTGTTGAATAATTTACTGGGAATTTAGTGGGAATTTTGTTGAGAAATTTAATGGGCTTTTACTTGGAATTTATTGAGTAATTTTTTGAGAATTTACTAAGTAATTTAATGAGAATTTATTGGGAATTTACGGGGAATTTATTTGGAATTTACTCAGTAATTTACTTAGAATTTACTGAAAATTTACTAAATAATTTGCTGAGTATTTACTAGGCATTCGTTCAATAATTTACTGAGAATTTGCTACGAATTTATTGAGTAATTTACTTAGAATTTACTGAGAATTTACGGAGTAAGTTACTAAGAATTTACTGGTAATTTATTGAAAATTTACTGAGTAATTTAATGAGAATTTACTAGGAATTTACTGAGTAATTTACTGGGAATTTACTGAGTAATTTACGGGGAATTTACTTGGAACTTACTCAGTAATTTACTTAAAATTTACTGGCAATTTACTGAATAATTTACTGAGAATTTACTCAGAATTTACATAGAAATTTACAGATAATTTACTGGGAATTTTTTGAGTAATTTAATGAGAATTTACTTGGAATTTACTGAGTAATATACTCAAAATTTACTGAGTAATTTACTAGGAATTTACTGAGTAATTTACTGAGAATTTAATGGAAATTTACCGAGTAATTAAATGGGAATTTACTGCGTTTTTACTGGAAATTTAATGAGTAATTTACTGAGATTTTACTGAGAATTTATTGAGTAATTTATTGAGAATTTACTGGGAATTTATGCAGATTTTACTGCGAATTTACTAAGTAATTTTCTGAGAATTTCCTGAAAATTTACTCAGTAATTTTCTGAGAATTCACTTAGAGTTTAGTGAAAAATTTACTGAAAATTTACGGGGAATTTACTAACTAATATACTGAGAATTTATTAGGAATTTACTGAGTTGTTTAATGAGAATTTACTGGGAATTTACTTTGTAATTTAATGTGAATTTAGTAGGAATTTACTGAGAATTGAAGGGGAATTTACTGAGTAATTTGCTGGGAATTTACACAGTAATTTATTGAGAGTTTACTGAGGAATTTACTCAGAATTTACTAGGAATTTATTGAGTAATTTACTTGCAATTTAATGAGAATTTACTCAGTAATTTATTACATGGAATTTACTGAGAATTTACTGAGTAATTTACTAAAAATTTACTGGGATTTTTTCTGAGAATTTACTGGAAATTTATTGAATAATTTACTAATAATTTACTGGGAATTTATATAGTAATTTACTCACAATTTACTGGGAATTTACAAAGTAATTTACTGAGAATTTACTGGGAATTTCTATAGTAATTTACTGAGAATTTACTAGGAATTTATAGAGTAATTTACTGGGAATTTACTCAAAATTTACTGAGTAATTTACTGAGAATTTACTGGCAATTTTCTGAGTAATTTACTCGAAATTTACTGAGTAATTTCTAGGAATTTACTTAGTAATACTGGGAATTTACTGGGAATTTTTTGAGAATTTATTTGGAATTTACTAAGTAATATATTGGAAATTTACTAAGTAATTATTGGGAATTTACGGAGTAATTTATTGAGAATTTACTGAGAATTTTTTGAGTAATTTAATGAGAATTTACTAGGAATTTACTGGGAATTTACTAAGTAATTTACTTAGAATTTGCTGGGAATTTACACAGTAATTTACTGAGAATTTATTGAGTAATTTTTTGAGAATTTATTTGGAATTTACTGAGAACTTATTGGGAATTTGTTGGTAATTTACCGGTAATTTACTGGGAATTTACTCAGTAATTTACGTAGAATTTAGAGAGAATTTGTTGAGTAATTTACTAAGAATTTATTGGGAATTTCGCAGATAATTTATTGGAAATTTACTGAGTAATTTACTACGAATTGACTAGGAATTTCGCAGAAAATTTACGGGGAATTTACTCGGAATTTACTTGTAATTTACTGGGAATTTACTGAGTAATTTACTGAGAATTTATTGAGAATTTTGCGGAGAATTTACTGTAATTTTTTGAGTATTTTACTGAGAATTTGCAGGGAATTTATTGTGTAATTTACTGAGAATTTTCTGAGAATTTACATAGTAATTTACTAACAATATACTGGAAATTTAAAAAGTAATTTACTGAGAATTTACCGAGTATTTATTGAGTAATTTAATGAGAATTTACTAAGAATTTACTACGTAATTTGCTGAGAATTTAGTGAGAATTTATACAGTAATTTACGCACAATTTAATTGGAATTTACAGAGTAATTACTTGAGAATTTATTGGGAATTTACTCAGTAATTTACTTTGAATTTACTGGGAATTTACAAAGAATTTATTAAGAATTTACTATGTAATTTACTGAGAATTTACTGAGAATTTACTCAGAAATTTAATAAGAATTTAGTGGGAATTTACCGAGAATTTACTGGAAATTTATTTCGTAATTTACCGAGAATTTACTTGGAATTTACTGAGTAATTTACTGGGAATTTACGGGCAATTTACTGAGAATTTACTGGAAATTTACATAGTAATTTACTGAGAATTTATTGGGAATTTACTCAGTAATTTGCTGAGAATTTACTGGGAATTTCCTGATTAATTTACTAAGAATTTAATGGTAATTTACTGATTAATTTAATAAGAATTTACTTGGAATTTACTTACTAATTTACTGAGAATTTACTGCGTAATTAACTGAGAATTTACTGAGTGATTTACTGAGAATTCATTGGGAATTTACTGAGTAACTTAATGAGAATTTATTAGAATTTTACTGAGCAATATAATGAGAATTTACTATGAATTTACTGGCAATTTATTGAGAATTTACTGGGAATTTACTAAGCAATTTACTGAGAATTTATTGAGAATTTACAGATTAATTTACTGAGAATTTACTAAAAATTTACTGAGTAATTTAATAAGAATTTACTGAGAATTTACTTAGTAATTTACTGGGAATTTTCTTAGTAATTTACTGAGAATTTATTAGGAATTTACTAAGTAATTTACTCAGAATTTACGGGGAATTTACAGAGTAATTTTCTGAGAATTCATTGAGAATTTTGCGGAGAATTACTGGCAATTTTCTGAGTAATTTACTAAGAATTTACTGGGAATTTACTATGTAATTTACTGAGAATTTACCGACAATTTACTGGGAATTTACATAGTAATTTACTGAAAATTCACTCGAAATTTACTGAGTAATTTAATGAGAATTTACTAGGAATTTACTAAGTAATTTACTGAGAATTTATACAGTAATTTACTGACAAGTTCATTGGAATTTACAGAGTAATTACCTAAGAATTTATTGGGAATTTGCTAAGTAATTTACTAAGAATTTTTTTGGATTTTGCTGTGTAATTTTTAAAGAATTTATAGGCAATTTACTGAGTAATTTAATGAGAATTTACAGAATAATTTCCTGGGAATTTACTAAAAATTTACGGGCAATTTACTGAGAATTTACTTAGTAATTTACTGACAATTTACTGGAAATTTACTGAGATATGTAATAAGAATTTACTGGGAATTTACTAAGTAATTTACTGGAAATTCACAGGCAATTTACTGAGAATTTACAGAGTAATTTACTGAGGAATTTACTCAGTAATTTGCTGAGAATTTACTGTGAATTTCCTGATTAATTTATTGAGAATTTAATGGTAATTTAATGAGTAATTTACATGGAATTTACTGGGAATTTGTTGAGTAATTTACTGGAATTTACTACATAATTAACTGAGAATTTACTGAGTGACTTACTGAGAATTTATTGGGAATTTACTATGTAATTTAATGAGTATTTACTGTAAATTTACTGTGTAATATAATGAGAATTTACTGTGAATTTACTGGCAATTTACTGAGAATTTACTAGTAATTTATTGAGTAATTTACTAAGAATTTACTGAGAATTTACTCAGTAAGTTACTAAGAATTTACTAGGAATTTATAAAGTAATTTACTCACAATTTAATTGCAATTTACAGAGTAATTACCAAAGAATTTATTGGGAATTTACTAAGTAATTTACTGAGAATTTACAAGCAATTTACTGAGTAATTTAATAATAATTTACTGGCAATTTACTTAGCACTTTACTGGGAACTTACTCAGCAATTTATTGGGAATTTACAAGCAATTTACTGAGTAATTTAATAATAATTTACTGGCAATTTACTTAGCACTTTACTGGGAACTTACTCAGCAATTTACTGGAAATTTACAAAGTAATTTACTGAGAATTCACTGGGAATTCACTGTGTAATTTACTGAGAATTTATTGAGTAATTTACAGGGAATTTCCTAGGAGTTTACTGGCTAATTTACTGAGAATTTACTGAGAATTTAGTGGGAATTTATTGAGTAATTTACTGAGAATTTACTGGAAATTTACTGAGTAATTTATTGGGAATTTACCGAGAATTTACTCTGTAATTTACTGAGAATTTGCTAGGCATTTGCTGAATAATTTACTGGGAATTTATTGACTAATTTACTGAGAATTTACTGCGTAATTTGTTCAGAATTTACAGAAAATTTACTGAGTAATTTATTGAAAATCTACTGGGAATTTACAGAGAATTTAATGGGAATTTACTATGAATTTACTAAGAATTTACTAAGTAATTTACAGGAAATTTTCTAGGAATTTACAGAGTAATTTACTGGGAATTTACGGGCAATTTACTGAGAATTTGCTGAGAATTTACTGAGTAATTTACTAAGAATTTACTGCGAATTTACTCAGTAATTTATTGACAATTTGCTGAAAATTTACTGAGAATTTACTGGGAATGTACTGAGTAATTTACTGATAATTTACTAAGAATTTACTGAGAATGTAATGGGAATTTACTAGGAATTTACACTGTAATTTACTGAGAGTTTACTGGGCATTTCCCGATTACTTTACTGAGAATTTACTAGTAATTTACTGAGTAATTTAATAAGAATTTTCTGAGAATTTACTTAGTAATTTACTGAGAATTTACTGGGAATTTTTTGAGAATTTACTGAGTAATTTAATGAGAATTTACTAGAAATATACTGAGTAATATAATTAGAATTTTTTAGAAATTTACTAAGTAATTTACTTAGAATTTACTTGGAATTTATGGGCTATTTACTGGGAATTTTCAAAGTAATTTACTGAGAAATTATTGGGAATTTACTGAGTAATTTAATCAGAATTTACTGAGAATTTGAAGGGAATTTACTAGGAATTTACTGAGAATTTACTGTGAATTTACTCAGTCATTTACTAAGAATTTACTGAGAATTTGCTGGGAATTTACTCAGTAATTTGATGAGAATTTACTGGTAATTTATTGAGTAATTTAATAAGAATTTTCTGGTAATTTACTGAGAATTTATTAAGTAATTTATTGGGAATTTACTAGAAATTTACTGAGCAATATAATGAGAATTTACTGGGAATTTACTAAGTGATTTACTGAGAATTTACTGGGAATTTTCGGGGCAATTTACTGAGAATTTACTCAGTAATTTTCTGAGAATTTACTGAGCAATTTACTAGGAATTTACTGAGTAATTTAATAATAATTTAATGGGAATTTACTGAGATTTTACTGAGAATTTACTGGTAGTTTACTGAGTAATTTACTGAGAATTTATTTTGAATTTACTTTGAATTTACTGGGAATTTAAAGAGTAATTTACTGAAAATTTACTTAGAATTTACTAAGTAATTTACTTAGAATTCACTGGAAATTTATTGAGTAATTTACTGAGAATTTACTGGAAATTTACTGAGAATTACTAGGAATTCACTGAGTGATTTACAGAGAATTTACTGGAAATTTACTGGGTATTTACTGAGTAATTTACTAAGAATTTATTGGGAATTTACTAACTAATTTACTGGGAATTAACTGAGTAATTTACTGAGTATTATTAGGAATTTACTGAGTAATTTTCTGAGAATGTAATGGGAATTTGCTGAGTAATTTACTGGGAATATACTGAGAATTTACTCTGTAATTTACTGAGAATTTGCTGGGCATTTGCTGAACAATTTACTGAGAACTAACTAGGAATTTATTGAGTAATTTACTAGGAATTTACTAAGAATTTACGCTGTAATTTACTGGGCATTTGCTGAATAATTTGCTGAGAATTTATGTCACGCCCCCAAACCGCCCCTAGTAGTTTGGTGCCGTGATGGCCAGTAACCCGAGGTTACCGAAGGCCGTCTTACATAAAATCACACACAATCAGAGTATAAAATATGGGGCTTACAAGTTGCGGAAGCAAAATATGCATATATAAACTGAGTAGTCCATGAGAGCCGTGCATAAGTCCAATGGAATGTCATACACCAAACATCTTTACAAGTCTTACAATTCAGATACAACAAGAATGAGGTACAAAATACATCCTGACCAAAAGGCTTCTCAAGCCGACATATGCTAAAACAAACAATTAAAACATAAGCCGAGAAGCATAATCTTCAAGACGATGCAAAACGCAAAATCCAAAACATGTCGGCAAAGCATCCAAAACACATCGGCAACCACGTCTAGGCCTCAATGCCTTCTTGTTCATCACCTACATATATATAGAGAGGGTGAGCTTGGATACTCAGTGAATGATATTAGAAATAAAGGTTTTGCATGATTGATATCCAAGATTTCTTTCAAAACAATACATAGCATACTCTACAATCAAGAGGGAAATCAAGTTCATTGCCGGCCTTTCAAGTTCTTTGGATGTTATTACATCTACTTAATACAAGAGGGTGATGACAGTAATACAATTAATGGATGCATGATAGAGTATAAAATAGGGGGCTTGCAAGTACGGAAGCAATACATATACATACAGAATCTAAATAGTCCATGA